>JAMXBD010001533.1:0-347685 GCA_024138025.1 Combretum micranthum
CTAAACAGTATTAATTAAAGATTTTATTTTATAAATTCTTTGTCCGAAAGTTGTCTGAGTATTGATCTTATACGATAAAAATATTATTCGATTTACTATTATAATTTCGAACCGTGCTATTGTGTTTAAATTAGATATTTCTTATTTTTAATTCAATTATTTTGAAACTATTAGTCAACAAAATTATTTAACAAGATCCATGTCGTGATCAATTTATTATATATAAATATAAGATAAAAATTCGGAGGATATGTCTGACATTTGTTTGTTGACTTTAAGCTCCTTTGTCTTGATATATATATATATAAAACATTAAGCTGCGGTTTCTTCTTCTTCTTTTTTCCGTTTTGGATTTCCTCTGTTTTCTTTCTTTCTTCGTTTCAATTTCTTTTCTTTTCTTTCCTTTGTTCTTCTTCTTCTTCCTTTGGAGCAACGGTCCGAATAAGGTGAGTTCTTCTTTCTTTTCTTTCTTTCCTTCTTTGCTGTTCATCATCTTATTGTTCTTCTTCTTCTTCGTCGCACGGCCCACGCAGCACCACCTCAGCCACCGCACCACAGCCACCCACCGCACACAGCACACACGCTCCACCACAGCATCACCCACCACCAACACGCACCACTGCTCACGGGCAGAGCAGGGTGCTCTGCCCCCACCGAGCCTCCACGCTCACCCCACGCCCGCTGGAAGGCCCCATGGGCGCTCGGAGCAGCGCTCAACGAGCGCCCAGCCTAGCGCTTAGGGAGCGCATCTGATGCGCTCCAGCAGCACTAGCGAGCGCTCATGGAGCGCTCAAGCTAGCGCTCAGCGAGTGCTCATGGAGCGCTCGAGCTAGCGCTCAGTGAGCGCACAAGGAGCACTCATGGAGCGCTCAGCAGCGCTCCACGCTGTAGCAGCCCTGCTGCTTCTCCTATGTATATATATATATATGTATACGTTATATATATATAGTTAGTATATGTATATATGCATATATATAAGCTCTTGTATGTTATATATTTATATATATTTATACATATATAACTATATGATATATTATAATTCTTGCTATATATATATATATATTTGTGCTTCATATATATAAGAATTAAATTATTTATATAATATAAGTATGTTGATTTATTATTCTATAAGATGTTCATATATATATAGACGTAAATATAGTAATATTATTTTATTATTATTATTATTATATTACTCATGTTTATTAAAATTATTTCCTTTAACCTTTCAATACGTACTCATATATATATATATATCTATATGTTTAGTTACTTATGTTACTTAATTAAAAATTTTTTATCTTTAATAAAATATTTTTATTACTATATTTATTATTATTATTTTGCTTATATTTCAAAATAACCCTAAAATAATAGTAAACCACCTTTGTACGTATAATCTACGTTAAATCGATTTAAATTAGCTATATAAGGTTTTAGTGTTAGATTACAGAAATATAGGGAGTCTGTAGCATAGATATATATATATATATATATTAGATGTTTTTAGTCAATTCTTATAGTATATTTCTATCTTTAATTATATTCAGGTGATTCTGACTCTGAGCTTGACCTGCCTGTTGACTATTACGACTGACAAGAATATAGACAGGTGAGTATATTCCTATGATCTCTATACTTGATTGTGGTTGTAGAATAGAATTAATCAAGTAATAAATATTAAGGGTTGGGAAATAAACTGTGACTGTGGTTACTTGAACTGGTTGATAAAATATTGTAATTATATTCTAACCCATTGGATGCTAAGAATAGAAATGAAAGTGTATGAAAATTGTTTGCACGCCAAGTAAATAAATATAAAACAATCTGGCATAATAATTGAATACATTCATGCATAGCATTTATGCACGTAGAAGGCCATCACTACTACACCTTGACCCGGATGGGCCGCACTATCCCGTGAGGATGGTGAACATGGAGGACCGAAGTGGTATATACCTAGTGTGTACCATGGGCCTTGTTCTAGGGGAATGGGAACTAAGTCGTCCTGGGGAGACGGCCCTTCTTCTAGAATCGCGCCGGGTCATTGTTTCGGATTTATTACTTCACTGGGATGTTGTTATATGTATATTATTTTGATATATAAAAAAGTTTTCTTGAGAAATTGATTCCCGAAGTATATTAATCTGGGTGCTGATGAGTGGATGTACCCCAACCCCGGATTCGGAGGGCCAAATCCGAATATGTATATGGTTACCGGTTTGCTATATATTTGTCCACTTGATTGTTTGCATTGCATATGTTTGAATTAATAACTTGCTTGAAAGGTATAGAGTGAGGAGTATAACTCGCTGAGCCTGTGGATCGCTCACTCCCTTACAGTTTATTGTCACAGGACTATATTTGGTACCAGTCAGGACGAGGCTACCTCAGGTTAGCTCCTCTTTGGATTCAGGGTTTTGAGGGAAGATACGAGGGTTGAAGAGAGTTCCTTCTTCTTTTTCCTGGGAGGGGTTTTTAAATAAATCTTTGAAACAGGATTGTAATATTTATAGGATCAGTAATCCAACTGCTTTGTTATATACACTCTTAAATACTACTTTCTTTTAATGTTATATTTCTGCAGTAGTTATTAGTTTAGTTTTGAGGCTATTAGTTGTATATTATATGGCTAATCTGATACTATCAAACCCTTTGGTTATCTATTCAGGATACGCTTCTGCACAATATTTATGGCTTTAAGAGATTTATGATTTAAATCTTAAGCCGGTATTGTGTATGGCGGAACTGTCCCGTCTAAGATACCATCGGGGTGTGACACCGTAAGCTTACGACCTATAGTATATTACATTCACAGAAGCACCTTTTTTGTACCCGAGGTCTTCTCTTATCCGCATAAGTTTTTTTTTTTTTTTAAGCTTTTGGAGAAATCTACTTGAAGGGTTAGATTAGAATTCCTTTAAAATCTTTTGATGTAGTATTTAACTTGTTATAAGGACTATTAGTTATTTTGATCCTTAGAATTTAGCGAGGTATGCCCCTAAGAATCATGTAATAGACCTTTAATTATTAAGTTATGATCTCTTTTATTTCTGGATTCTTGTATGTTTATTTTACCGTCTTAAACCACATTTCCCAAAAGCGTCTCCTATTATCGTATTAGACACCTTACATGTGATACTGAGATTTTTGCATGACTAAGGTAGTCATTCTTAAGTCTTGTTATTATATGTGGCGCATTGTCATGTTTAGGGTACCCTTCAAGGCGTGACATACCATGTCACATAGATTAGAACAATCAAATAATTACGAATTCAACGTTCTAATTGATAGTATATTATCTTGCTAACTAAAAAAATAGGCCATAATTTGTATCAATCAAGCAAAATAATAATATCAAAACAATCAAAAGATATATAAATCCCCAAAATAAGAACAGATCAAAGATAAATCAGTTAGATCTCTTAAAGAACCGAACTTGTAACAATCCTTTGGCTAGAAAATTGTTTTAGCCACTCATATGAAGGAATCCTCTTTTTTTAGGGTTTAAATTGTCTATAGAAGAAAAGATGAGAAAGATAAGATGGATCACTCTAAACTACAAATTCCCCGTTTCTAATAAAAAAATAAAGGAATTTAAATCGATAGAACAAAGTACATGGACAGCTTTAAAGATTTCACTATCGTGCATATTTAAGGTCGGCCAAAGGCCGACGCCTTTGGTTTCCCCAGTGTTGGCATTCAATGTTTCAAAAAATTTCGAGACCAATTTACTGGTGGCTTTAATATTTTTACTGCCAGCTTTAGCCCTACGTTGGCGGCCTTTATTTCCTAGTGACCGGTGCATGGGTAAATTCAAAGGCTGGTGATGTTCTGTTTTGTAAGCTAGTGGTTTATCCTCTCCAATAGCCAATGTTAGATTTACTTTGTTGAGAATTACTGCATTATGTTTGAAAACTAGTGGTGTAAATCCTATTTTGACTGGCCTTCTTTGTTCACTTCACTAAATTTGCATAACACTTTCTAAATTGCTTCCATTTGCATTATAGTTCCTTCAAGACCTGAAATATCACATTAAGTACACTTAAGTACCAATTCTTAATGATTTCTATAAAATTCATAATAATTTAGCATGATTTGTTCAATAAAAAGTAAGTAAAATATGACTTTATCAAGGATCTACAAAAATTGAAAAAAATTGGTTTTTTATTGTAAAGCTCTCACTAATGCTTAAAGAATAAAAAGATTTGTTCAACATTTTTACTATAGTCTATCTAAGATTAATAAGGATACAAATTTGAATAAAGAGAAATAATTCATTCAATATTCAATAATATCATGATATAAACTATCAATAATCAATGAAATAACAACTCAACTCATAAACTCACTCAATAATTTGAATTGCAACTTATTTATAGTCTTAAAAAATAACCTAAAGAAACCTAATCTAAAATATATGACAAAATAATAAGACTCAACACATAAAAAGTAGCTAAAATATAATAGAAAAAAGACATGAATAAAAATAGAAATCAAAATGAACTACTCATGCAAACACTAATGAAACTTCAAGAATTAACCTACCCTTTAAAACCTCAGGCCAATCAACTTATGGTGACTAACCTAGGCCAACTGGTGTAGATAGTTTTTTTAGGCAAACTTGTTAGCCCAACCTTTCTTCCTCTTAACATTTAATCTCCCAAGGTCTTTAGATGTCCAAAAATGCCTCATAATGATTCGCATTTAGTTTCTTTTTTATTGATTTTTTTTTTTGTGGTTCCTTGATTTTGATCAATAATAAGAAAATATAATATTTGATATACTAAAAACATGACATAAATATAATTAAATACAATACTATACTTGAACTATACATAGTGGTCCTCATCACCTACTTGAGAAGAAACTCCAGGGATTTAGATGGCCTTGTAAATCCACTTTGATTTTAATCAAGTGTTGCTTGATTTTGATAGAAGTAAGTATGGATTTTCCACATCAACTTGTAGTTTTAGCGTAAGAATTGCTAAGTTGATCATAAAAATTTTAAATGGCCTTTTCTTCCTCAATCTTGTGCTTCTTTAGACTCTACATTTCATATCTAACTTATATATGTGAAGGCATTTCTTATGATTTTTATACTTTACCTATGTAACTTTTTTGTGAAGTCGTCTAATTGGTACTACTAGCATGACATCAATAGTAATTTTCTCTTGTGATTTTATAGTTTGTCTATCTAGCTAAGAAAACTTCTTCATGTGTAGCAATTGAATTTATTCTTATCACACCATGCTCATAAGCCCATGGATAATCATATGATACCATTTCTTCAAGCAAAACAAAAACTTCTTAAGAGGCTTGCTCAAAAAAAGTTTTGCCAATATAGCTTGAATTGGTCCATAAATTGAAATCATTTTGATGTCAATTAAAGCCAATTGAAGTCATATAGAAGCTTAAATTTTCCAAAATTTCTAATTTTACCAAAATTGAGAACCCAAATTTTTGAAAATTCAAAAACAATTGACAAATATCAAAATAAAGTAAATTTGAATTTAAAAAGTCTTTAGATGAAAATTTGATAAGAAAAATAAAAACAATGTAATTCGAGGCCTTGTTTTTTCTAAAATTATGATTTTGCTCTTAATCAAGAACTTACACGAATTAAAATTCAAAATTTAGCTAAGATAAATAATTTAGAATTAGTTGAAAAAGTTCATTCATTTTAGCTCATAATATTAATAAAAAACCTCATTTAGCAAAACTAATTAATGTTTTTACATAGGATAAAAGGTGGATGCCAAAAATTATGCAATGTGGAACAATGTAATAAAGACATCACTTTATCCTTCTAAAACCCTACTTATACCTTTTGTTTTTCTTTTTTCCCAATGCCTTCTCTCTTTCCCTTTCTTCTATATAGCATTTCTATCCTCTTCTAGAAATTCTGAAGGTTCCTAAAAGAGGTAACTTAAATCATAAACTCTTTAGAGTATTAATTAAGCTAGATTCATGAGAGACGGCAAGAATTGGCTTCTAAATATACTTTAAATTAGGAAATGGAGAAAATGAAGAAATACAAGAAGAGGAAAAGACTCAAGTTTGTTCAATCTTGTGCTAAGGTAAGCCTTAAATATAAAGGATGTTTTTAAGAGTTTTATGACTATTTATGCGTAGAAAAATGACTACGGTATATGAGTATGTATTTCGAGTTGTTAAATTTCGATTTTTAAAGGATTTTGGAGGTATTTATTTGGGAATGTAGGTGGAACAAGTGACAATGATGGAAAATTAAGTAAGGTAAGTTGCTAAACTAGATAATAGTATTGAAAATTGATGAATATTGTTATGTATTTGTTTGGGCTTTTTTTTTAAATGGCAAGTAGGCTTGGAATTTTATTGGATAAACTGTTAGAAATTTTATTTCCCTTGACAAATTTGGTAATTTAGTTATTGTATGCATGAATTCTTGAAGAATAATATGTTGACCACTTTAAAGTTTTGATATTAAATTGAATTTTCATACAAAGTTTAGGTATCAAATTTGACATTCACCCTAATAACAATAATCCAAATATTTTGGCATCATATTCACTTTTTTTTTTTTGGGGGTGAGTTCACATTCACTTTTTGTTCCTGATATTCCTTTGTCCATTCTTTCATTGTAAACAACGTCTCTTGACATGATGGTTAAGTTTTTGGATATTATAATTATTTACAAATTACGGTTGCATATAACCCATAAGTCCATAATCAGACTTTGAGTGAAAAATTCCTCATTTTCACAAGATTAATTTGTAAAGATCACAAATACAAATTCTTTCGATTTATGTATCAATAATAGAGAATTAATGTTCGATTCTTGTACAATAATGAATTTTACAAGCAATTAAGAGCGGTGTATTTTCTTTTATATTTATATATTTCCAAGGAACCTTATTTTGTGCCCTCATCTTTAATTTTCTTTTTTGATATTACAAATTTTGTATGTAGTTAATCTTACATCCAGAGCACAGGTGCATTGTTATTACATATAATAAGATCGTTGTTTGAGGTAAGTGAAACACAAAAGCAGCAGACATGATTGTCAAATTCGTGATTTTTCAGTTATTAAAAAGTATAAAATCAATACAACTAGTAATATTTATAAATTTGTAAAATCATGTATATAGATTTACAATTTTATTTAAAATTTATATTTAAACGATTTTACATCTATTTCAATTAAAAAATTTATAAAATTATAAATTTATAGATTTGTATAGTTAACTTAAAGATTCTGACAACGGTTAACTCGAGGGTTTTAGATCTCTCTCTTTTTTAGCCATTCGAACCCCATGAGGACTCACATAGCAATAGCAGAGTATTCTCATAATGAATTTTGTTAGATATGTGCTGCGTCATTACCAGAGGGCGATTTAATCTATGACTGGCTTCATAGTTTTGTTTTGTTAGTCTTGATTACAAGATCCAAATTTGGAAAGAGAAATTACCCAAAATATTATTGCTGATTATATTAAAGAATAAAAAAGCATTAAAACTCGTTTGTGGTAATATGCATTTTAACTGTCTTGTATTATGTTATCAACAAAGAAATCAAAATCTTGTTTACAATGTTCACTTTTTTCCGTGTTAACTTATATAATTTTCTTGGCCAAAAAAATAAATAAGTGAATTAATAACTTATATATTTTTCACGAGCATCTTCATTTTTTATGGTTTACATTTGTAGATGTAGGGTTCTTGCTGATAGTGGTCATGCACGCGTCGCGTGGATCTCGCTCCTAGCACATGACTTCAGAATACTGCTAAGGAAATGATACTTGATGATGTGATGACTTAGATAGAATAACAAAAGAGGAGGACCAGGCAGTCCAGTGTCTCAAATGCACAAGTGACAAATAAGAGAACTTGAGTAAACCTTGCCCGTTAACTTATAGTTCTTAAGTAGTAGGAGTAGAAATTACTTGAGTTGTCTTATTTGATCTTTTCGAATAAAACATCCTTTATAGACTATTGTTTGTCTTCTCCCTACAAAAGTCTCAAATGAGGAGGAATGACTAAGTATTTATAGGCACTTGATATGGATAACGACCGTCAAATCACTTTAGTGATTGATGGATTAGATCGAGTAAGCTCAATTTATGTTTATCCTGCTCATGGGTCAAGGCCAATAGTCATCTCCTCTGTGTGCATGAGTCTGCTTGAGAAAGGTTAACTGCAGTGAACCAATCCAACGATCCCTATTCCGAGCCCACCAAGCCATATCTCTGTAAGCCATCCCAATTTTTTAATCGAATTCGTCAAGCCCTATCACCCGGCCCACGAGTTAAGCTCAAATAATAAATAATATTTATATTTATATTTTTAAAGCCCTATTACAACATTATTCATCAATCGGTTTATCTTGTTTTTCAACATATGTATTCATGTTGACCTTGTAATGCATGCGTCACCTTGTACAATCGACTATTATTTATTAAAGGGAACTGCCTATATTGGTTTATGCCCTCAAGCCAAGATAAGTTGAGCTTTTCAAGGCTCGGGTTCTACTCATTTAAAAATTATCAAGCTTGAGTTAAGCTTTTATTGACCTTGAAATTTACGCTTAAGTTTAGCTTGTTTAGCTAAATGAGCCTTATTTCAAGGTCGAGCTCGAGCTTGAGTCGAGCCGAACTTTTTTATTAAGCTTGAAATTAAATGTCAAGCTCAACTCATTTAAATAGCCCATTTTTCATTTTTTTTTCAAACCTAAAAATAATATATAAGAGCTGCTAAATATGAATGTATATTAAGTAGAAATTAGTTTTATTGTCTTAATTATATATTAATATATATCATAAATATAAAACTTATAAATTTGTTAATGAGCTTATTAATGAGCCTATTAACAAGCCTACAACGATCCTAAAATGAGCTTGTTTACAAGTCAGTTCACAAGCCTAAATCAAAGTTTAAGTTTAGCTCTTTTAGATAAACAAACTTTATCTTAGGCTCGAACTCTGCTCATTTACTAAACAAGATCAAGTCAAGCTGAGCTGAACCGAGTCTAAAGTAAGCCAAGCTCGAGTAGCTTGCGAGCAGCTTGGCTCGGTCAACTCGTTTACAGCCCTATGCCCTAATAATATCTCGTACCCTAAAGTTAATAGCTGACATCATTTTTTCTAGTAAGAATCAATTTCATTTTATGGAAATAATTACATCAATTATAAAATTTTAATACTTGGTAAAAAACTAAATCGTACAAATGAGTATAACTCTTTTGTAATTAGCATGTCTCACATGGTGGATACAGTATTATCTCATAAGAGAAGAAAATGCACCTTAAGAGTGAAATAAATACAATAAGAGGGATAGCATAATTCCATATACGATTAAACCTTGACAAATGAATATTCGATAAATTAATAATCTAGATTAGATAATAATATCTCTCAATCTCAACTTGGGCCAACATGCTAAATTATTAATTTTGTTAAATGCAAAAGATAATAATTTATAAAAAAAATTCTTAAGGCCCAATGAAAATATAAATTAATAATTCATCAACTACATTAAAAAAAATCTCATATAAATTTCATAATTTTTTTTTTTTTTTTTTGCCATTACAAATGGGAAGGGGGATTCGAACTTGGAACCTCTCACTTAAAAGATTAGGGAGATGTCACTAAGCTGCAATGTCATTGGCTCATAATAAAGTTTTTCCGAGCTACTTTTATTATTTTGTAACACTTTATCTTCCAAAGCATTAGCATTGAAAAACTATTTTTCCATTTCTAATTTTCAAGATTTACCGCAACTTCATAATTTTTTATATTATAAAATTTATTATTTCATTTTATTTTGTGCATTATGACTTTTGAAGTTTTATTATATATATATATATATATATTATATATTTATATTGTCCATATTTATTTTTGGTTTTCATTGATAAGTTATATATAAAATTTGAAAAAAAATGTGTTAAAAAAAAAATCTTTATAAATTAATAAATATTCATATATTGATAAATTAATATATTATTCATTTATCGATAAATAATAATCTCTATAAAATAATATCTTTTATTGGTCCCAAATGGATTATTTTATAGAGATTTAATTTTAGTAATGGAAATAGTAAGAAGAATAATTTAAAAAATACACATAAAAAAAGAATTGCTTAATTCAAATAGATTAAACAATATCTGGTCAATCTCCACAATCTTCAGACGAACTAGATCTACAAATAACTTATAGTAGTGGAAATGCGTAAGTAACATTGATATATCAAATATTATATATGTAGTAATAGATTTATATAAAGTGCCATAAGCAATGGTGGATATGTGATTTTATGATCACAAAGGCTATAAAAAGGTTTTGAAAGGAGGTCGTTCCTCTCCGTACGAGGGTTCGTTAAGAGATTTTAGAAAAAGAAGTAAGGATAAAGACAGAGAGCACACAATATTGAATTTTGAAAATCCCTGTACCCCACCGATGCTTTTCCCCCTCTTTCGTATAGCACATCTTCATTTAAAAGTCTGTTTGTTTTAGCTTTTTTTCGATAGATATAGATAATTTTTTAAACTTTTTGTTAATAAATCATTTATCAAGAAATAGATATAGATAAAAAAAAAAGTTAACAATTCTCATCAAAAGATCAAATAAAACAAATATAGATAAAATTTAGATGCAAATCGAATATATTTACACATATTATTTTAAAAAAGATACAAATACAGATGAAAAACAGACAATCCAAACAGACCCAATCGAATATATTTACACATAAGATCACGCATGCAGTATGATTTTTTTTTTCCTGTTTTTGTATACCGTACTCAATGATACAATTATACGATTAAAAAAAAAAAAAGTTTTGGCTCATTGTTATATGTGGCTAAAGAGAGAAAAATAAAAGAGTACCGAATCATAGTTTATCTGTATTATTGCGCACCATATTTTGGTGTTGTACATATTTCAGAAAAACAAAATGACGAAAACATCTTGCAAAATCTATGGTAAATTACTATTTACTATGGTGTTTATTGGTAAAATAGGAAATAATGCAATTAATAAGGATACTATGGATAAATAATGCAATGTGTAAATGTTAGCATTCTCAAACCTCTTGGTTTTATTTTATATATATATATATATATATATATTTTTTTTTTTTTGTTTATATTCCCCTTTCTAACAATTTTTAGTTTCAAACTTAATACTTTAATATTGTTTTCGCTGCACAATGGTCCATTTCCCTACATTCGTAAGTTGCATAATTAATATATGGTGGATGCCTTTTTTTTTTATTTTCTTACATGTGCATTTGTGGATATGTCAACTGCTAATATCCTTTAAAACTAAGATACTCTAATTTCTATATATCATGTTTTCACCTCTTGAAAAATGTATGTACCTTAAAAAAAACTTTTCTAATTTGTTACCAAGTTAGTCATGTATATATATGTAATATACAAGAAAATATTTCATAATGAGGGGTATTAGTGTAATATATAATTGTTTAAAAGGGTATTTTTGTTTTGGAACAGATGAATTTAGATATGGAGAAGTTGTACACGAATGATCAGACGATTTTGGAGTAGGCCGGCATATAGGTCGCTAGCCTATAATTCAAAGCTGCCAGCCTAAATACAAAGGACGACGACTTAAACACCAGCTTAGAGCTTCTGAGGAAAAATTTTGCGAAATGGGAAAATTGACCCTACGCCGGCGTACCCAAGAAGGCCGCCGGCCTAAGTGGCGGCATTGGATGATTTTGAGCGACTCGAGACATTTAAGCCGCCAGCTTAGTTTCATATACATCCAGCCTTTATTCCCTCGAAATTTAACTCTATAAATTCATCCTAAACTCTGCCCTAAACCTCATAACCTCTCTTAAACATAAACAAACCCTAGACGACACTCTCCAAGGAGGATTTCATCAGGGAATCGGGTAAGCAACCTCTCATAATCCTTTAGTTCATTCTAGGATGTGTTCTTTCTAAAATTTTATTGTTGATTGGTGAAGGGAATCGATTGCTAGTGGAAATTGGAGGAAAACCCTAAGTGAAGGAATTGGGGATTTCAGATCTACGACAAATTGAAGAAGGTAAGACTCAAACCAAAACTATAATTCATAGATCTTAAATCGTTAGGAGAATTTGAATCATAATTGTTGTTGAGAATGATTGTGAACGTATGAACAATGATGAACAAGTGATCTAGAGAATTAGGGTTTCATTATTTCTTGGTGTTGAGTGGAGATCTGGTGATTTTACGAGTTTCACAGGAGAAATGTGTGTTGGAGATTCTAGATTGATAAATTAGGGTTTAGGGTTTGTATTTCTTATATTGTTATCAATGTGTAATTGATTAGTGAAACGGGTGATTCTTTGTTCAGGTCTTTAATTAAGAATAAGATTTCGATTTCTTAAGCAGAAACAGGTACGCCCTTACCATGCTTGTTTGTTTGTGCTTGTAGGACTAGTTTACAAATTTGACCTAATTTATATTCGAGAATAATTGAATTGAATGTTGGTTATGAGTGGCTACGGTTAGTAAAGACCACATAGAGTGTAATACCAATGCTGGCAACCTGATGATCTATGTATGAGGTTGTCCCGAGTGGACTCGTGCATAAAGATAATTTTTGTAGTTTAGGAGTAGTGCGAATACTATACTCGGGTCTGTGGGAGATTCCCAACACCATATATGTATTATATTACCTATTTTTCTACTGCTTCTTTTTAAGGAGTCTGAGTTACTCCAAGTTTGGGATTAGTCGCGGATGATCTTGAACTGTGTTATATGCGGGATTAATGAAAAGATAATAACTTATGCTTGTTGCATTAGATACTAAGTTGTGTCTATGAACTGTTTGATGTATGATCCTACGCCTGTGTTTTCAGTTTGAATGTACTAGGCCTTTGTGCTCATTCCTTTTTATTTTTAAGGAACAGGTGAATACCAGATAGTGTATGATTTATGTGGCTTTGATGTATTCGTAGAGCCTAGGGAGGACGATAGTGGACCCGATTACCTAGCTGATATCCAATTGAAAAGATTTTATAAATTATTAGTTTTATGTTCTTATGAGGATTTTTATCAATTGGCTTAGTTTATGCCAACATAGATGTTATTGAAATTATATTATCTGGATTTTTTATATTGAGTATCCTTTATGTGAGTTCATGGAGTTATGTGATGATATGTATTGTGGTTTAAATGTTTATAGCCTTTGTGTGTGCCTTTGAAGAGAGGACACGTGGCGGGTTATAATGCCTTAATTTAGGTCGTTACTATTGTAGATGTACAAATCTGATTACAAAGGCCTTGAGCCTAATTATTATTTGGATTTAACTATTTGGGCTAATGTGACAGGGCTTAAAGAGTTAGGCCCAATCCAATTGGGATGATCATGGGAGTTTTGGCATGGTAGGCTTGGAGTAGGGCCCGTTGGAATTGGCCTGCCCAATTCCAACCTTTCTCAAATTGGCTCACACACATTGCTATGAAGGCCTCAATGGGCCTGGGTCCATAAGGGAGCCCATAACCATATCCATAATGAGAAGGACTCATCCTAGCCGTTGGTCGTCTGTCGGATCCGACGGACGACATCGACAGCTGGATTCTCTATAAATACCTTAGTCCTTACCTCATTTGGACAAGGTGAAATCTTGGACAAACGCTGTCGTGCTGCCGGATTTCCGTCTTGGTGAATCAAACATTTAATTTACTCAAGAACATACACGAACACATAGTACTCAGTGAGGTTGATGCTATTTAGCTCCCTTACCTGTCACACGTGTGTTAGAGCCTATTGAGATTGCCTACTCCTCCTCCCTACGCGGTACTCTCTTGATCATCCTATCACGTGTTGTTTCCCTAGGTCACGCGTAGCGCGATAGTCACGCGACACGCACGTGATCGTTGCATCCGGATTCATACCCCCACAACTATATATATGTATATATCTAAATGACTTTTTTAGTGGATGATTTTCTATCATTACAAACGATCAGCTTGATTTGCATGAAAAGAAAAACTATTATATTGTCAACACGTTTTCCAAATGATAGAAGTGCAGTGTTTTTTAATTTCTATCATCTTTGTAATACATAAACATTTTCTAGGGAAATTCAGAATAGACCATCAATTTTGCAATAGGTAAATTTTATCAAAAAGTACAGTAGTTAGTCATTCAAAGTTTATATTAAACCTAAGGATAATGTCACAACTGGTACCTGACCCTTAGTAAAATATGCAATTAAGTATTTGAATTTTAAATTGATCAATCTAAAAAACTTTAAAACTGATCGATTTAGTAATAGAAAAACTTTGAAATGGATTAGTTTATTACCTAAAAGAACTTGACAAATGAACTATTAGCATGCATAAAATTTTTTTTCATATACTAAATTGATCAATTTCAAAGTTTTATACTAAATATATCAATTTTAAAATTAAGCTACCAAATTGTATATTTTGTCAAAGTTCAACTATCATTGGTGACATTAACTCTTAAATATATTACAAAAGTATATAGTTACCAGTGGCATGACTCATCTCGTCATGATCCATTGGATAACCTAGCATGGTTGTCAGGTTAAAGCTGATCAAGGCCTTAACTTGTTGGACCAGGCTGGGTCAAATGACAATATTTAAAAAAAAGGAAAAATGAAAAAAGTGAAAAGTAGAAAAAGATATAAATAAGAAAAGAAGGGGCTACTTTTCATGCAAACAGTGCAAAATTTATTACAATTCATGATATTTAATATGTTATTACACAAGTAATAGATATACTTAAAAGGATGTCTAGTTAATTTACATAAACTTTTAAACAAAGTAAATTCTTCTTTCTTAGTAGAACTTTCTTTTGTAATTGTGGGAGTTGATTATGTTTTTAATGTTTAATAGTCCCACATTACTAATCTACAATTGGAAATGGATGTGCTTGTGTATAAAAAATTGCAAATTTTGAACATTTTTTCAACAAATGAGCTAAAAATTGTTTTTAGGCCTAATTTTATTTCAAGTTAAGAATTTCTTTTATCCAGTTTTAAATTTATTTTTTAAATTTTTATTATTAAACTTTTTATTTTTCATTTTATCTTGAAACATTATTTTTAATATTTTATTTAAGGACAAACTAAAAAATTGGCTAGTTCAACGAGCCATATCCTCGTCTATGAATCAGCGTGTGGCTCAAAACTGGCGTAGCATTAGGTGGGTTGATCCCAAGCAACCACGAATCAAAGCCATGACTTAATAGGTTCGAATTAATTTCGACCTGTGTCAATGTCTAGTTTTAGACAATATAATTAGCTAGGTTGTATAATTTATCTTAGTGTCGATGTACTTCAATATCATCATCTATCTCAATGTTAGTACATCAAGTTTTCATTGGGCCTTTTATTTAAAAATAATGATGGAAAAATTAGACATGCCTTCGGGTCGAGTTCGAACTAGGACTCGGCCTAGACCAAACAAGGATGTGAACTGCATGGACTCAACCTAAAGGGGCGGGTCATACCCGTGAAGCGGACCCGCCGGGTCCACGAGTCAAAGGCAAGTCCACTTGGTCTCACAAAACCAGCCAATCCGTGTGGGTCCGCAATGAAAAATTAAAAAAAAAATTATTGTAAATGGGACGGCTAAACCTGTCCCTGACCCAGTTGGTCCATAGGTGAACCCACCCCGTCCTTCTCCCTTGGCCTATTCCGGGTCCTTTATTTTGGAACCTGGACCTGGACCTGGACCTAAACCGCCCTGGGGACATGTCTAGGAAAATTTATTCTTTCCTTCATTTGAAATTTTGAGTATTGTGATGTTTAACTTAAAAAGAGATATATCGTTAAGGATGCAATTGACGTTGATTTCGGATAGGTTATATAAAACGAGAACCTAGCCCACTTTCTTAAGGTTTTCCAAAACTAATCCTAAAACCTATAAGTTTTTATCGCTATATCCAAACTTACTCTAGTAAGATATTAGGTCAAGTCACCTTGCTTTGTTTGATTTGATATTCAAGAAAGTTTCAAACATCCATTAAGGAACCTTTGTAAAAAATAAACAAATAACATAACATAACTTTGATAATGATGAGCATGATCATGATACATGATAGAGTATTCCTCATTGTGCCATTATTGGCAACTTAATAGTGGAGTAAAATTAAAAGCGAAGATGTCAAGAAAATGTGCTTAATGAATAATGTTGCATATTTTTCTTCATCTTTATCTTCAATTGTTTTATAAGAAAAGAACAAAATAAATCCAATAAAGAAAAAGGTATAAAAATTCTCCCCCCCCCCCCCCCCCGCCCCTCTCTCTCTCTCTCTCTCTCTCTCTCTTCTTTAATTGTTTCAATATTAAATTAAATTACATAAAGTCAACCTATAAAGTGAATTTAAATTTTTTCTTTTTCTTATTTTTTTAAGAGTGGAATTCAGATTTCAAATATAAGTTAGATTAGCTATGTAGTTTTATTTTGAGTGTAAATTGAATTTTTATTTAGTTATTTTAATTTAAATTTATTATACTTTGGCGTGATGGGTTTTCTATTAAATCATAACTATTACTAGCAACTTAAACCTAAACTCCATAAAGTCATAAAATAATTTTCCAAACCCATATCAAAAGGGGTAAGTATCTTATGATGATCCACTTGGTTGTATCCTTATAAACTTTACTAAATCTCTCTAAATTAAAATTGGGGAAAAGGAAAAAAAATTAAAAATTATAAAAACACCACCTGGAAAAAAATAAATCCCAATTTTAGGCAAAATGAACTCGTCTTTTGAAAAAAACGAGTTTAATAGTTCTTGAAAAAATGGGTTTGATAGCAGTGGAACTCGTCTCTTAAGAAATAAAGTTAATATAATGATATTGATCTCATCTTTTAAAGAAACAAATTCGATGGTCTATTCACTTGACCGCCTTTTCTCTTCTTCCTCATATTTAAATACAAAAAATCTCCTAGTTTTCCAAAAAACCTAACACTAACCCTCATGTAAATTTTTGCCTAATTTCATTCCTTATGCTTTAACAAAGCAAGAGTTTATTGTGTTTGTAGCTTGAGTTTTGTAATTGTTGCCCTACTTTCCAAGAAATTCATAGCCCACTTCCCATTTTACTTAAGTAAGTTGCCCTTTACTCTATCTTGTAACTTTCCTTGATTTTGGAAGATGCATTATTGTTTTGTGTTGATTTGTGCTTATATCCTTAATTTCCTTTTATTATTTGATTTTCTAGTTACCATCCCAAGTTTGCTTTTTTTTTTTTTTTCGATTTGCCACTCCATTATTGGTTTATGAACTTAATAGGATATGCTTAATAGATGAGATGGTGCATAAAATGGTGTTCTTATTTCAAGTCTAGGTTGATGCATGGATGAAAGCTATGCTCTCATCTTAAATTTAAAAAATATATATCACTTATTACACTATATTATACCTCATATTATTTGTGTCATGAAGGGACAATCCCTTGTTAATTGAATTTTTACACTTGTATTATTCTGTTTTTAAACCCAAAGTGGGAGCCAAATTGATTTTTATGATTTAATTTTTTTTACTATTTCCCTTAAGAGTACGTATTTATTAATTTGTACATCTCAAAGAACAAACCTCTAATTTGCTTATTAGTGTTGATATGTTGATTTGGTAGGGTAGGGATGGACATGGATAAAGTTAAACTTATGCTCTATGCTTATGGGAATATAGCACAAGGGAATGATAGGTTGACTTATGATAGTTGATCAGTGGTAGTGGTTAATGTTTCTAGGATACTAGCTACGAGAAGCTCCTTGTTAGTACATGCAATCATCTTAAAATAAATAGAATGATACATTGCTTCAAGTAGCTCTAAAGAGTTGCCACTAGAGATGCATTTATTCATTATGATGTGATGCCAATAAATTATGATAATGATGTGCAAGAGTTGTAAGTGTGCACATAGGGTTTAGTGGTAGTCTATATGGAGATATTCAAGAAGGATTTGCAACTGCAACTAAGACTAATATTGTTTGGGATATTAATTTTGATGGCAATGTTGAAAGCCAAGCATATGATCCTCAAAGCCTTTTAGTCACTCAGGTAACAAGCTATAGCTAAACTTAGGTGTTTAACTTTGAACTGGATGCACCTAAAAGGTGTATGAATTTGATACTAAAGCGCTTGAAAACATATTAGTTAATGAATCAAGTGATGATGGTGTGGGATGGCTTTAGGCGCATCCAAAGCCTCATTGCTAGCAAAGGAGGAACAATTGTTATGGTTTTCATGCTCCAACAAATGTGGATGAGATTGGGAGTTTAAAGCAAGTGTCATTCTTCACAACTAAGGTAAGTAGTGAATATGAAACGTTCAACGATGAGGAAAAAATAAATGTTAGTAACCAAAGTTTCAGCGATGAATTTAAGGTAAGAATGTGATTTAAGAGTAAATATCACCTTATATGGGCAAATATAACGTTTCACAAAATGAACCACTACAACTTTAAGGTAGTGGATTTAGATTTAAGGTCATGAACATTCAAACGTACTGATATTAATAATAGGGGTTGTAAGTGGAGACTCAAAGCATACTATAAGAATCATGGTAGATGCTTTTAAATTACGAATTTGTGGGACCATGCAAGTGTTTGAATGAAAATACAAGATATGATCACTTTAGCTAAACTTAACCAGCGTGTACAAAAGTATCATAATGGAGATTTGAAATCCCCTTGATGTAAAGGCAAAACATCTCCAAATGGCTATCTTGAGGTAGTTTGGCTATATGGTTCACATAAAGATGATTCGAGGGGCAAAAGAAAGGCTATTGCGTAAGTCTATAGCAAGTGGGAGGACTTATATTAAGAGCTGCTACACCTATTATATGTCATAAAGCAGGTTAATATACAAACAAAGGTTGAGTGGAGAACTGTAGAGTCAAATGCTATAGAGAATGTGTTCCTTGATAAACTTTTATAGGCATTCGGACCTTGTATTGAAGAATTTTTGCATTGCATGTATGCAATCAAGAACCTAGCACTTGTATTTAGTTTACTAGTGTAAGTAGTTTAGTAATTGACCTTTACCAATGTTTTGTTGGCCGGTTATTGCCATTAACGATTAATTTTTGTAAAATAAAAGCACAAGCTCCTTTTTTTGTTGTGATGAACAAGGTAAACCATATTGTGCCTTCAATATATGCCCTTTTCGATGAAGAGAGTGATGACACATAGGATTATTT
Organism: Combretum micranthum; assembly: GCA_024138025.1. Taxonomy (NCBI): domain Eukaryota; kingdom Viridiplantae; phylum Streptophyta; class Magnoliopsida; order Myrtales; family Combretaceae; genus Combretum; species Combretum micranthum. Next base: position 19,180 of record JAMXBD010001533.1, read on the forward strand.
CTCAAACAGTTATTAGAACATGTAATAAAAGATCGCATGGACATTTGCTTGATATCCGACGTCATGATGGCATGAAGGAGGAGATTAAGCAATGTGATGCAGTATGACCAAGTAGATGGCTTTGTGTTGATGCATCTATCATATTATAAGAAACTTCAAAATAAAGGCCAACATTAAAGAGTGTGAAGAGATATTGAGCATGGCTACTTATCAATTGCAACTTAGGAAGATCTACGGATACCGTGAAGCAGCGAAGAAGTCAATGCTTGGACTGTTTGTATTTTAAGGATTTTCCACCATGTATGTGGATGATAAGCTATGATGAGGGTGTAAGGTTTGGCATTAGAACAATGAATATGGCTGAGAGTTACAATGCTTCCCTTAAAGATGTTAAAAGCTTAATGGTAGCAACACTAACAAAGAAAACATTCTATAAATGTAATGTCATGTTCAACAGGCAAAGAAAAGAGGCATTTGATGCATTGGTGCTTGGTAAGGTATTGGTTGAATATGCTGCAAAAAATTATGAGAGGCAAAATAAAGTGTCAAATGCCCACTATATGACATTATTTAACTATAAGGATTGGGTAAATGACATTAGAAGGTATCAATGTTTAGGGTTAAGTTCATTTATTATATCAATATTATAAGTAGTTAGAAAGAGGAACCAACGTTTCTCAAAGTGAATCAAATGAGATATCAACGTTTCACAAAGTTCATTTAAGGTATCAACATTTGGATTAGTTTTTAATTAAGTTTTCTTAATTTTCATCAATGGTCAATTATTAATACCTTATTCGACTTACTTTGCGAAATGTTGATTCCTTTTTTAACCACTCGAAATGTTGATACCTTAAATGAATATATTCTTAAAAATTGATACCTTAAATGAACTTTGCTAAATATTGATACCTCAAATAAGCATACTCGCAAACATTGATATCTTTTGATATAATTTATCCTATAAGGATTGAATGTTCAAGGTTCTAACTACACCACGACCTACCATGTCCAATCAAGAGTGAGATCACATAAACAAGGTAGAGCTAAGGGCATACGAGTGCATGTGTTAGAAGTGGAATACTTACAAAATCTCTTGTTCCCACGTAATGGTAGTGATAGACACAATGCATATGGATTGCGTTGCATATGTTAGACATTGGTATTTGTGGAAAAACTAGTTACAACGATATAGATGCTCATTTACACTAGTAGTTGATAAGAAAAATTGGACCTACCTTAACCTAACATCAATTTTCCTAGTGATAAAAGGAAAAGGGGTAGACCTCAGGAGATATGCTTCCAAAATGAGATGGATATTCGAGAGGGTCCTAATAGATATTCTAGTGAAGCTTGTGGCCATTAGGGCTATATCACTAGAAGTAATCCAACTAAAAGGGCAGCAAGGAACCAAACAACTCCCTCTTATAGAACAACCATTAGGCTTATAAAACTATGCTTATGTGACTTATGTGTATTGAGTCGCACTTTTTTCTTTATAGTTACTACTGTGTGTTCAATCTAATACTATTATATCTTTGCTAATAGTATGTCTTTTCCACCTATTTTCATATGGGCTCGAGACTATTAGATAGCTCCATCCTTAGAGGATAGACAATTCATAGGTTGCAGTTAACATTGATGAGGGGTAAGAGTACCCTTGTTTTCTTAAAAATATTTGTATGTAACTTTCTAATCATATTTATTTAAAATGCATGAGAACATTGTATTACATGCCTGTCACCACAAAGCTAAGGTCAAGTGACTCGATAGCAAGGCTTAGTTACGTTAGATAGATGATTAGATCTACTCCTATAAGAGGCTAGCTTCTTAAGTGTCACATACATTCCATTTATATAGCTTGACAGCCTACTATCAGCATTGGTAGAGAGGTGGTACCCTTAGTTGCTCATATTTCATATCCCGATTGGAGAGATGAATATCACATTGCATAACCTAGTATAGATCAGTCTCTTGGTTAATGATCATGTAATGAGTGGTTATCACTCATGTGCAGCAAGCAGACACGTGCCATCATTTGTTGGAATTGAAACCTACATCACATGAGCTTTTGGGTGATCGCTTGAAGATATCATGGTAAAATACACACTTTAATGCCCTAGAGGACAATGTGGCCCTTAAGACCATATGGTGGCATGATAAAGCCTACATCGTATGTCGCATTAGGGGTGTCTTGCTTGTAGACAAATCCTAAAATTTGCTCATCTCATGCATCTCTTACTACTACAAGACTTTTATTTAGCCGGCCAACATGCATGGGGAGTGGCATGCCTAGCCTAGCTTTATCTCTAATTATGTCTTTTATCCTACGTCAACACTTTAGATACATCAACGCCGCCTGCCCCCCACACATCAATCCACCCCACCTTCTCTGCTATAAGTAAGCAGATTTTAATGTCACTAAGAACCTTCTACATGTCTTGGTATAATACCATGATGCCTTCAATCGTTAAGTTCTCAAGTAGGTATGAGTTTCTCTATGTAACATTACTTTTCTATTTCCACATGTTTTGTTCACTTTTACATTTGCTAAGTTCTTGAATGAACATGTAATCTAAGATCCATGCACACGTGATATAGATACCATACCAGCGTATTGCTAAGATGGTAGTAACATATAGCGTGCATCTTGTGTGCTTCGATGTTATTGAGCATTACTATCCACATCACAAGCTTCAATAGTTTAGCTGGTTCCAGGGTATCCTAGGCATCGTGCTAGATGTGTAAGCCCTCAATGAGTATGAACTTACATGGGTGTACTGAATGGAATTGGGCAATCAAGTATGCTAAGAGGATAATTAAGTGGGATGTTCGACAAGACTGCATTGTGGAGTTGCCCCAAATTCGAAGGACTTCTCATGACTACCTACCACGGTATCAAGGGATTACCCAACGCTTTGTTAGTCATACAAGTGTTATGTCTGGCTATATGGTAAGTCTGATGTGGTACCATAAAGTTACTTTTATAACTATTGGTACATTACATTCTGATCTTGTTGTTTGTGGCTTATTGTAGGTCAAAGTCATTGACTAATTACATGATATGCCACACGCTGACATTTTATCTTAGACATTTGTAGTTATTAGGGTGGTGCAACAGTTCATAGGCATCAGCTAGTTGCCCATTTCAATGATGATAGGGGTGATGATGCTCTATCGCCTTAGCTAGTATAGGTAAGTAGCCATAGGCTATGGCTTGTTTTTCATTTCTTTTTTCTATGGAGCAATTCCATTTATAACTCTATTGATATTTCTTTTTTTTTTCTTTTTTGTACTTACACACAATAAATGTTGCTAGTGAAACATTTATAACAATTTCTTTGGATTTACTTGTTCAAAGATGGGCTATGTCTAAATAGGGGAAAGCAAACATGTTATGAAGTTATCAATATCTGATTGAGACCAGGTGGAGTAGCTATTTGTTTTTCATCTTGTTTTGACAAGTAATTATAAATATGTTAAAATTGGGGAGATTAAACAAGTGTAGTAGGTGTTGCAAAAAATTGCAAGTTGAATTCATTCCTTAAAATAACAAGTTTGACAAAAAACAAAAATTTTGTCTTTTCGAGAGATGAGTTTGGCTAATTGTAACAAACCCATCTCTTTAATAGATGGCATTTTTTAAATTATTTATTAAACTATTATCTTTTCTTTTTTCCTTTTCCAAATAGAATTATTAACTTAAGTTACATATTGGGGGGGAGGAATTAGCACATGCACACATATATAAGCAATATAAAAATTCGCATTGAACACAGGGATGTCAAAATGAAATTAGTCCAAAGTATGATAAGCCTGTTTATTTGATTTTAAAATTCATGAAATCGATCGATCTCATAGATCCAATCTTAGATTCTAAATCTAAGTGTGTTCTGTTTCTTGAACTGCCCAACCCCAGTCAATACTGTAAAAGTTACCTGGGTTTAGGTTTTCCAGCAAATTTTTCGAATGCACGTCTCTACAGCCATTGATAGAATTAGACGAAAAAAGTAAAATCAATATTAGAACTTTAATATAAACGAATTCAAAAACTTTTGAACTCTACAAAGACAGGCAGTGGCCAGGCTAGTGACTTAGTGATGCGGACACGTATTCCACGTAGGACGGTGGTTGTCGGCTGTGGTTACCAATCATTCGGCGGACCGCATCATTGAAGTCATGAGAATCTCTGGTCCCCGCCATTATAAACTACTCGGCACTCTCAAGCTAGGGCGGTGAGCCATACTCTCTCTCTATATATTTTAAAATTTTTTCCCCGCTTGTTATCTTTATCTGTAATATATTTATGTCTTTTCTCTTTATTTAATGGAAACGTGGTAGTCTGATAAGTTATGTAATCGGCTATATCTTATTTGCTTTATTTTTTGAGAAACTTAAAATTTACCTCTCAACTTTTAATAAAGTGCGGATATATCCTCTTAATTTTTAAAGTAAGTTTTTTTATCTCTTAAACTTTTATAAATTGACATTATTATGAGATTTAACATTTTTCATGAATATGGAAGAATAAATCCACACATAAATGAAAGTTTAAAGACTAAATTTGCACACAAATGAAGGTTCAGAGATTATTTTGTAAGTCATCTTGTTTTGCTTTAATGGAAAACGTTAAGTCTCTTTAGCTATGCTAATTTTTAAAAGTATAAGAGGCCAAAAAGCTAACTTTAAAAATTCAAGGAGTAATTTTGCATATAAAAATTTAAGAAGATAATTTACAATTTTCCTTTATTTTTATAACTACGACAAGATAATGATCAAGATGTGAGACTTGGAAAATTTATATATATACACACACACATATTAATTAAAAAATTATTTCATAAAATATATGATGACAACTTTGGCTTTACATGAAATATATATGGTATTAGTTTTATAAAGGGGTGTATATATCTATATATATATAAGGATGCTTTCATTTTTCTTTCCGTATCTTTTTAATAAAAAAACCATTTAAAAAGGATAATAAAAGAGACTCAAAAATTATAAAATAAGATGAACCAAGTACACCTTCAAAATTGTAAATAAGTAACTATTTATAGTTACTTAAGTTCAACGCGACTGAACTTGTATCAATTTGTAGATGAATCAAAATTGAATTTAAAATTAAATTTATTTTCCTAAATAAGTCAAGCATGAGTGTCTATTTTGACTCATTAGTTTGCTTGCTTAAACTTATAAACAAACTCTTAAGTTTTATATTGATACATGTTATATATATTATATAAAGTATATAACTAAAAAAACAATTTCTTTATAATATATTATAATCTTATTTGTTATTTACTTATAAATATGTATTGTTTCTTTTTTTATATATATATTTACTTTCCAAATTTAACTCTATTGCATATTCCAAGATAATATATGATCTAAATTGCTTCTAGCCTACTTAAGTTTTGGTTGCTTTAAGTTCGAAATAGTATATATCAAATTTGATAAACATAATAATCTTTTAAATGAATCAAGCCTGAATCCTCGAAAGTTTCATCTGATTAGTATGCATATCGTCTAAAAAAGGGTTTCATTTATGCATGGCTCTTGCACAGATGCACTAGTTAATTGGAAGAATTTAGAAAGAAATAAAATCATAGATGCCTCACCTTTTCTAAAAAGGAAAATTAAATAATAAAAAAATTAAAAAATTTCAAAAATAAATTCCTTCAAATTTTAAGAACCTTATGCTTTCACAAATAAGTATAATACCCCATCATCATTTTCCTATACAAAATGCGAGTACGATGTATGATGTATAATGTCAAATCAATGTTCGACTTCTGTCAAAATATTTGCAGAACGAATATGTAAGAATATATATATATAGTTAGCGTAACTTACAAAAGGAGATCTTAAGGGGGGGTCCAAGTGGGATTTAACTCTTTTGATATGGACTCATCTCCAAACTGTTCTCACTTATAAGAATAACAGATGACCTCTTTTTTATTTCCCCCAATATATGTAATTAAATTAGTATAATGTGTGATTTTTTGGGTGATGGTGGTTGGTGTGAGAGAGAGATACAACTATGAGTGAATAGTTTGATGATAATGAGTTGTTAGTCTTAATTGTGACCTCAACAGAGACCCTTCAACGCCACTCCTCTTTCCGTAATCAATACTGTATGGCCAAAGATCTCTTTATTTGAAGGTGTGAAACACAAGCTTCTTTCAAAGGGACATGATATGATTCATATGATTGCAACCTTGGAGATACTAGCCTTTACCTTTACCGTTTAGCCTATATATTCTCTCTAAATAATATCGGGGGTGGCAAATTCTCACAAAATATCTTCTTTCATCTTCATTTTAGTGCATAAACTATAAATCTACCAAAATCGGTGTATTACAAATAATTTCTTTTCCATGCATGATATAGCCTATTAAGATGTATCAACTAAGAACAACATCGCCTAGGGTGGATATAGCATAAAGTCTAATATATGCATGTATTAAAATTTATCATATAATTAATTTACACAATCATGATTTTACTATTTACTCATATCATAGAATCGGTAAAATAATATAAAATTATGTAGAACTGATAAAATCTTAAACTTGTAGAATCATATATTTAAATTCATAATTTTATATAAAGTTTACACCTTAATAATTTTTCATCCATTTTAATTAATAAAAAATAATAATCATAAACTAATAGAATCGTATGTTTGACTCGTGATTTTGATAATCATGACTACAACAGACTTTATTCAATGTAGAATTACATTAATATCTAATATATAAAATATTGCTTTTTTTTTTTTTCTTTTTTACTTTTTAAATACAAAATGAAAAAAAAAAAGAGAAAAAGACCCGTATGTTTACAGTTTGTTATTCATAAAAAAAAAAAAAATGTCAATTTTCAAAATAGTACAAAGTTGCTTTAAAAATAAATCAAAGCACAAAATCATTTATGACGCCATTTGCTATTATTATGAGGCCTTAATTTTATCATTCTATTGTCGGACTGCTAGCTATAGACTAGCCCAATTTGCTGGCAGGAGGATTGACTTATTTTTAGAAATAAAACCCGAAGGTTTTATAGTCATGAATGTAAAAATATTATATGGACTACTGTAAACCGTAATTTTTTGTAAGTAGAGCACAGGTTTTATGCGGTCATTGGTAAAATTATGCCCGCATAGTCAACCTACCATGCAGCAGTTTTTTTTTTTTTTTTTTTTTTTTTTTTTTTTTGTTATCACAATAATAGATCTCGTATTTCTTACTTAAAAAAAAAAAAAAAAAAAAACTTCTACAACGTTATTGGCACTATTTGATATTTATCCAAAAAAATGTTTAGTATTTAGTATTTATCTTCAAGCTTCCGAATTATTATCCATGATTTATTTATATGATTAATATCAAAATATAATTAATATTTATTTATCACGTATATAACATATATTACTTATCGAAATCTTCTCTATGTCAAACAGTCATTACATATTCCGATGAGAACTACTGTTCATTCTGAAATTGAATATGGCATTTCTTTTCACGTTGGATATTGTTTTTGTCACCAAGAAAGCAATTTGTTTACTAACTTTTTCAACCCAAATAAGCCTAGACTATTTATTCCGATATATAGATTCAATTGATGATAAAATTGCTTTTGGATTTTCTACATTATTTTACTAGTAATTTGTCATCTTATGAGATGATGATTGATCATCATTTGAATAAGAGTGGCAATACCCCGTGTTTAATGAAGACATGACCAAATTCGAAAAAGCTTATTATTGATTGAATCTTCACAATTCAATTCAATGTAACTTTCTGAATTGGTTGAATATCATAGGGAATAGGAATTTTGATGACAGGATAATTAATGATAACCCCTTTTGGGTACATTTCAGGTGTTAAACTTAGTGCCGGTTGGTGTATCAATGAAGAGAACGTTGTCACGCCATGAAAATGAAAACCAATCTAATTAAGTTGAAATCTAGAGCCATCTAACAAAGTGTACCATTACTACCATGTTTATTAATATTCGAGGTATAGATTGGCAAATTAATATGAGACCCATAAGTTCAAGCTTAAACCTTATTCAATATTGTAAACTCAAATTGCATTGACTAATTTCAATCGGATTTAAAATTTTAAACTTAAATTTAAATTAAATGACACACAATAAAACATTTAAGTTCAAAATTTATTTCTAATAAAATAATTTTCTTTAACTAAAATATAAGATGTTATTGCTTACACCAATCCAATTACATGCATACTTTAATTTTAACTTCATTCATTACAAGAAAATTGAAATTTATAGATAAAAGTTCGATCTCTAAAATGAAACTTTTATTAAAAAAAATCATCATCGTTGATTATTTTTATAAAAATATAATTTCTTTTACCATTTTTTCTATTCTAAAATTTATGTCTCTAAAGATTAATTTTCTTATAGTGATTTTGACTAAGTTTATAAGTTAAATCAAATATTAAAATGCTCAAATTCAACCTCATAAATTATTTAAATGCTTAGCCCAAACTTGATTGGACGATAATTGAATTCTACATGAAATTGAAGTCTAATTCCAATCAATTATAAGTAGGCTTAAATAATAATATATACGGCTGGACCATCAATAATATTTGAAATATCTTGTTTGGTTGTCACGGCAATCAAACCGTACTGTTGGGGCTTAAGGGGAATCAAATCAATGGTCATAGGCTAGGCGGTTGAGGTGATGTTACCTAGTGCTTTCGCCTTTTTCCGAAATTGCACAAGAAACACTTCTATTATTTGCACTAATTCTGTTCGATAGACCAACCGCAAATTAAATATGGATAATTAATGGATAATAAATATATAATTTTATTTATAAAAAATTAAATAGATCAAGTACAAATTAGATATAGATGATAAATAAATATAACTACAAATAAAAATATATCATCTAAACATACCCTAATTTTTATTCGTTAACTGAACATAAAAAAATCAAAATTGAAAAATACCCGCATCAGATTAATTTCTATGAGTAATGCTAAGGCCAGCTTTAACACTAGTTTCTTAGCACAATCAGCAAGGATGAAGCATCTCTTATTGGATTCTTTAACATTATGGTATGGTTCTTAGTAAAATTAGGATCCTCAGGCAAGGATCCTAAAAACTAATATTTTTTTAATATAGTTTGTGTATGGTTCTTATTACGTAGGTCCTTTAAAATAATATAAATAAATATTAAAAACTACTTTTTAAAATTCTTAGGGATAAATTTGAAAATTTCTTAGAAGTGGAAGTTTCTTAAGATGTTGATGTGATATCTAGGAACTGTAAACGTTATCCTTAGGACTAAAACTGGTCTAAGGAGAAAAATCTAAATCTCAAATAAAAGCATGAATTACAAAACTAAGAGCCTATTCATGACATTATGTTAATTGTGTGAGATTAAATATTGACATATAAATGCCATGGAAATATTTTGCTAAATAATTTTTAATAAGTTTTTCATTATTAGCAACTTCCATTTCTATATAAATATAGAAAAATACCGGATAATAGAAGAATTATTCAAACTCCATAATATTGTACATTAGAATACGCGCAAGAGAAAATCCAACCAATTTTATTTTATCTTATTAAAAGGGTAATACTCATATCATTGGATTAGGCATGCACACAATTTTAGAACTGAATCAAACTAGAACTGAAACCGCCGATTCTGAGTCTTAAAATTGAGGAACCAAAACCGTCGCCCATGATTTCAATTCGGCTCTATGGAACCACCGAGTCTCGTTTCTAATGGAGCCAAGGAACTACCTTTTTCTAGTATAAATAAATAAATTTTAAACTCAAAATATTTACAATTTGTTTAGAATGCATATTTATTTATATACAAACACATCCAATATCAATTGTAGTTAGTAATATGAGATTACAAAATATTCTAGAGGATAAAAATAAAATTACAATACTAAAAATACTTTCACATTATTAAGGAAATAAATTTTGTTTTAAGGAGAAGTTTATTTAGACTAATTAGATATGATTTTAAGTTATATTTATTTGTATTATTGATAATAACATATTAAATATTGTGAATAAGTAATAAACTTACCATTTATACAAAATAGTTTAAATATTATATATTTAATATTATTTTTATTTTTCTTTAATTTTCTTTTTTTTTAATAGAATCAGCTGAAACCACCAGTTTCACTGGTTTTAGGCCAAAGAACCACCTAGGAATCATGAAACTAGCAGTTCCTTAGCCGATTTTGGAATCGGCCAATCGATCCAGTTCCCGTTTTGGAACTACTAGTGAGTTCTTGTTAGGTTCCTAGTTTAGAACCAAAACATGCCTATGTCAACACTGGATTATAAAATCTTTTAGAACCGATTTAGCTGAGATATTAATACACGTGTTATTCCAATATTGGATCTATCGTATTAGTTCACAAGAAAATTCTTACTTTTATCTTTACCCATATGAAGTAGAATGGTTCGTGATAATTGCTGAAATGATTCCGATGGATATGTAGTTGATATTTCACTTAAAGTGGAGCTCCCTAGGGCAAATAAACGTGACGACCATGGGCCATTTGATTGAGAAAGAATGAGAAAGAAAGTCTATATACATATGTATGATGCCTTCATGGTCACAACTGAGGCTCGGAAGAGGCAAGACCTAGAAGGAGCCATTATAGACCGTAGAGATTGTCATCAATAGTGGATAGCCACTGGGCGGGCTAGGACTATGCGTGGCGTTGATGAGACCTTTTCTTTGTGATGTTTCAATGATGGGTCCAGTGTAATTATGTCTATGATATTGAATTTGACAAGTAAGATATATGTTTGCTTTGAGTTGCTCAGACATGTCTCTTTTGGTACTTCTAGACGGTAATTTCGCCTTGATAATAAGCCTGCCTTGCTTTGTTAGACCTAATTGTCAAAAAGGGTTATGGTCCTTTTACTTTTTTTCTCAAGAATTATTGTAACACGTAACCATAACTATCTCCATTCAACTTCTCTGTCAAGTTTGTCATGCAAAATTCATGGTGGTGCTTACTTTTGTCAGGACTACAAAGTTTGTTTTTCTTGATTGTTTCCATATAGTTGATAAAATGATGAAGCATTTTTGGAGGGTCCACTATTTTTCCAATATATCGACACTTAGGATCTATCCTCTAGATCTTCAACATGTTGCGGGGAAATTTACGGGATGGGGAGGAAATTAATACGTTCATTGCTAATAGATGATTTGTTTTCCAATTAGGTGATACTATTTAAAAATGATTGTTATAGCATATCATGTATTAAGAAAGTGTGCAGTTACTCTAATTTAAATAGAAGATAAACACTTGTAAATGATGTAGGTTTTATAATAAATACTTATCGTGGATGTACTTAGACATGGGTGCCGATTCAAACCAGCTCGGAACCAGCTTTGAACCGCTGGTTGGTGGGTCAATTAGACCTTGAATCGGAACAAGCTTGTGGCTTTCAAGGGCCGTGCTAGACTTGTTGAAACTTGTCACGCCCAAAGGATATCCTTAACATGACAATCTGTTGCACATAATATTAAAGTTAGAGAATGACTACCTTACTCACATAGAAACTTCGATATCTGTGCAAGATGTACTATCATGACAATAGGGGACACAAGTGAATTTATGCAATTTAAGGAGATAATACGATAAAGAATGTAAGTAATTCTTAAAAAATTCTAATATTCTTAGAAGATGGTCTTCTTACAAAATCAAAGGCGTTCCCCCGTCAAAGTCTTAATATTACATAATCCACAAAATATTAATCTTGATTCTAGTAGTAAAGCTAAAAAAGCTATTTAAAGGAGATTTCTATTAAAGTCTACACTCTAAGATCTTCTTGTATACTTCTTCAAAAAACTCCCTGGATTGCAAAAAGTCTTACCTAAGAAGCGTATCCTCTAGGTTCCAACCACAAATAAACCTGTGAAATCAAAAATCTATTGGGATATAAGCAACATATACTTAGTGAGAATATTCTCATAATGGCGTACTCATACAAAATAATCAAGCAAGCTATTGTTAAGCACGTGTATGAAATAAAACATCCATATGAGCAAATAACACATATGATTAACTAGAAATCATATGTTGAATGGATTTATGCTTTTCGTTTGGGGTTGAGGGGTTATAAGCCCATACGACTATCATAAAATTTTGTAGATTTTTAAGCTCCTATATGCCATGAATTTTATAGATTTTTCGGCTCCTACTTGTCACATGATGTGACTCACTTCGTATTATGCATGATCAATTTATTAATTCATTCTCAGTTGAGTTTACTAATAATTTAAGTGGTGACCATCAAGATATATTCAAACAATACAACATGTCATCAAAGCAATTTATTAATCAACAATTTAAGTTCCGATATACTTAGCTTTCATTCAAAAAACACCAAAATGTAATCATATCCCATGAAATTCCTCTCATGCATATTTCATTTTTATCTTTTCCTATCTCTAGTGCCTTATTTTACAAGCACATACATGAATACGTAAAACAAGGAAATAAACTCACTCATCCATTTCTCGAACTTCAATTGAAATAGTCCTCAAGAAACGGTACATCAAATTCTTAGTCACCTAAACAAAGAAATACCTAAAATGAGTATTTCATATATGTTATACTTAAATTTCTAACTTTATTTATTATATTCGCGCAATTTTTCTCGATTATGAAAGTTCTCATTTAAAATGGTCATAACTTGCTTATTTTAACTCGAAATTTCACATATGAGTAGTCGATTTCTACCTACTTCGAATGCTCTAGCCATTTCTAAGGTTATTATTAATATTTAGGATCATTTATCTCTTGGAATCCCATGGAACAAATTGCATCCAAAAGTTCAAGACTTTGATCCTTTTCAAATTTTTACAATTTTACTTCATTTGGACCCTCTAAGATAAGTATAAAATACTTCCAAAATCATACAGAAATAATAATAATTCATAGTATATGTATGATCTTAGTGATGTTGCCTAAATAGAATTTGTATTAAAACAATCTTTTATGGAAAGTGGAAAAGTTGAACTTTATGGAAAACAACTTTTGGACTCGTAACAAAATCTCTTTTCTAAAAAGTTTGTGAATATGAAACTAAAAGAAAATCATGGTTTAATATTTAATTTGAAACTTTGAATATCTCTTTTTTTTTTTTTTTCAAGGCTCCATTTAACAATTTTTACAAAACATGGATTGCTTGTTTAGGAAGAAAAATGCTTTAATTGGTAATTTTTAGAAATTCCTTTTATGTCTTGACATTTTGAGAAATTTTAGGTGAATGTCTTTTCCTAACTTGTTTTTAATGTAAACATTTCCCATATATTGGAAATAAGATTTTAGGAAAATATTTTGCAAAATAAAGAATTATCAATATTCATTTTTTTGGAAAAATCTATTTTAACACAGTAACAACATCAATTATGATCATATATGTGCATGAGCTTAGAAATTTATAATTGAACACATAACTGAAATTATGAGTATGATAGTATTCATGAGAATATAAGAATATAAATAAATCAGCAAAATCACAAAGTTGGCAAATAAAAACATTGGAGTCTTAAAACTCCAGACTTGAAATAATTCACACCATTTATAATAACAAAATCAAAGCATAAAGAAATGAGAAATAGAAGTCTTAGATTTTATCAAGGCTTCACGAGTCTTGGAATTTTTCAATCTCATAAATAAAATCAAGATATATAAATAGGAAAAACATGGGAGTCTTAGATTGGTATCAAGGCTCCCTGATATTTGAATTACTTCAGTCTTCGACTTGATTTATTAACCAGTCCAAAACTAGAAATTGACTAGTCTTATATAACATAAATTTAAGTGCATGAAAAATAAAAGAATTAGATTAGTGAGCATTTAGGCTCTAAAAATATATATACACTTACATATAAATATAAAGTAAAGTTAGATTAGTTAACAATATATGAACAATATAAACATAGCATGAATAGGAGCATGATAGTAGGCATTGTATGTTGTCTTATGTATTTCCATTCCTAGCAATAAGTATCATTAGAATTTATTTTGGAAAATAAATAAAGACATACAAATACATGCCACATACATATAACATAGAGAGTGTTTAGAATAATTACTTAAAGGAAGGTAAATGTGTATGAGATAGAGAGAGAAAATGTTGAGAGGAGATTTTGGTAGAATTTTGTTATGTAAATGAGAAGTGTGAAAGAAGCGAAGGAAGATGTGGTATTTATATACGAAAATTAGGTGAATTTAAGTATGAAAATAAATGAAAAAGAAAAGAAAAGTGAGAGGTATGGCGGTATGTGTGTGTGAGAGGGGGGGGGCTGCGGAATGGAAAGGGGGAGGGAGAGAGAGAGAAGTAAAAAGTAAGTTAAGTAATGTGTAATTAAAAAGTTGTATTGGTGATGTAAATATAAGAATATGTATGTAAGATGTAAGAAATTGGCGTAAGAGTAGTTGTAAAAAAAATATAGTAGAGTGAATAGCGGTTAATAGTAATAAATAGTAAACAAGACAATTAAATTACCAGTACAGATAAAAATACACGTATAAAAGCTAAAACTAACGTTTTTATAATCCAAAAAAATTGTATATGATATTTTATGAATATCCTAGTGTAAAATATCTATCAGAATATTTTGTCTCATTTTGTATATTGGTGTTCGGATACAGAAATTGATCTCATAAAGATTCGAAACGATCGAAGTTTGCCAAATCTAATCGTTTTAGGATACCTAATATATATTTGATTCATAATTTAAGTTTATCCTATTTTTCTAACTTATTAATATTTTAGGGCTTTTGGAACTATCTAATCGAGTCTAGGATTTTCTAGGATTTAAGATTATTTCGGTTTGACTTTAGAGTTCCGGCTTTGATTATGACTCTAAGACTTACTTATAAGACTACCAAAAATCTAGGGCTTTACATAACCAGTAGGTCAAGGACCGATTCATGGCCTTTTAACCTATGAGAAATCTTATTTTTTTTCCCTTTCTAATGCCTCTTTGTGTTTCCTTGCATGTTACCTCAATAGATGAAGTTTTCGATATTCCTTTTTTGCTATACATGGAGTTGAAAGGGAACAAATTCATAAAATGAAAACCAACCATTACACGTTATAATATATATATATATATATATATATGGAGAATTTAAAATTACAAACTTGTGTAAAGTAGGCAAAGTTCAACAAAACAAGCACGTTGAGCATTTTTTTTATTTATAATTCGATGGTTTGAACCACCAAGTTTGACTAGTCATGGCAGACAACCCACCCATGCCCCACTAACTGCCAGGTCACCACATAGGTCATGACATGTATGGCCAGCCGGGCTTACGGGTATGACCCACCGATGACGTTTGAGTTAGGTCGACGATTCGACCCGGTTCATGTTTATGTTTAGATGTACTTATGATAGAGCCTACACAATTATATAGTTAGAAATTAACAACATTATAATAGGCATATACCTAGACATAGGCACAGTTCGGTTCCAAACAGGGAACCAAATCAGATCCGAAATAGTTACTAATGATTCTAGGATCGGAATTAGATCAATTGGCCAGTTCCACCTGATTCTATTAAAAAAAAGGAAAAATAAAAAATAATATTAAATATATAATTATTAATATTTAAATTATTTCATATAAATAGTAAAATTTATTACTTATTTACAATATTTAATATGTTATTATCAACAATATAAACAAAAATAGCTTAAAATCATATATAATTAGTTTCAATAAATTTCTCCTAAAAGCAAAATTTATTACCTTAATAATGTAATAATATTTTTTGCATTGTAATTTTATTTTTACCCTCTAGAGCATTTTGCGGCCTCATATTAATAATTGCAATTGATATTGGATGTGTTTGTATACAAATAAATGTACATTATAAATAAAATTTTAAAATTTTGGTTAAATAACCTAATACTTTTAAATCCAATAATTATTGAGTTTAAAATTTATTTTATTAAAAACTAAAATTCCTTTATTTATGTTTTATTTGAAAACAAAGGCGGTTCTATGGTTCCAATACCGGAACCGAGAACTGGCTATTCCGGTTCTAGTTCAGTTTGATTTTGGAACCATGCCTATGTTTATATGTATCACATGTTGTAAGTAAAATTTATCCTTAACTTATAATGCTCAAATACACAAATTCTTTACATTTACAAGGTGAAAGATATGTCATCGTTCTTGTAAAAAAAATTACAAAAATACACATTTTAGAAAAAAATTACTAAATTGCTACTTTTATATCGCATGTTAGAGAAGAAATATAGTGATGATACTAAGTCAAACTTATGAAAATAGCTATATTGCATGTTAAAGAAGAGCTATAGGTTTAAATGTGTCTCGTATATTGGTTATATGATACACGTTAAATCATTACATGTGTATCATATGTTCAGTATGCAATACAAAAAAAAAAAAAAATATAGCGATGGTAATTATAAAATTATTTTTATTTAAATTGTATTTATGTATTCTTTTTTTTAATAATAGTTAAATATGAAATAATCTCATATTGACACTTCAAAGCAAATTCCGGATCCTTCCTTTGAACTAGTATAGTTAAGCTACAATTTAGGTAAGTTGATGCAGATCTCTCCCTAAAGATATACTTATATATATCATTCATGTTTATACTTTTACTTTATTATTACAACAGCATGAACAATTCCAAGTTTGAGATGGACAACATGGGTCTGAGTTTAATCCCTTGAAAATTAAGGATCATTGTTACATTTTGTGGTATCCCTTGTGAAATGTTGTACAAGCCATTGGACCATAAACCATTAAAAAGGATTTGAAGCCCCAAAGAGTCAATTCACCTCTGATTGTTTGTCGTGATAGGTGAAATTTCTTGTAGTGATTGAACTGAAGCAGCTTGATGATTCATTGCTAAATATTGTGTATGAGCTATATATGTTGCTTAGGCTTGACTGAGATGGCAAATTCATTAACAGTAGAAGGACAAATTTGTTGATCGGAAAGTGGCTTTGTTTGACGCTTAGGTAGAGTGTTTTCCAAAAGAAATTGGAAGTCATTCATCAAAAAGGCCATGAGAATGATTGCAATTCTTCGCGTTGCCATGTCCACATAACGCAAACACTCAATTCCCTGTGATTTTTTGCCTACATCTTCTTTGATGTATCTCTTCTGGCCCCATCACCATTTCTCGGAATTAGCTTGAGTGAATGATAATCAATCTGAACGTGTGGCTCGAGATCTTCTTTATTTTTTGTGCGTAAAAGATGTCTCCAAGGCGTCCATTGACATTCCAGAACGTGGTTAACTAGTAAGGAGCAAATTATGCGCGACAGGTTCGTTTGTTTGGCATGCTTTTCCTTTCACTTTTCTTAAAACTAGGTAAACGTGCTAAAGTGGATGAACGTTTGCAATATGGTAACAGATTAACTTTGTTTGTCAAAATCAACGTGATAATAATATATATATACAAATTATTTTAAATATAGGATACATACTGTCATCTACTTATATAAAGATTTAATATATAACAGTTTTATGATTATTAATATGGGTCTTCTGTGAAATGATGCATTTTATGGATTTTGATAAGACAAGAGAGACATCATCAATGCAAAGCAAATAGTTAGGTATGTTTTATTACATAAATATTGTAACTATTCACAAAAATTACATAGCTTATAAAAAGCGAAATACAGTTGAAGAAAAGTACTTAACGTTGTATGAGATATCCTTACATAACAATTAAGTAGTTTAATTAAATTTCTACCTTCCTAATTTATAAAAACACCCACCTGCCTTAATAATAAAAAAAAAGGGAAAAAAAAAACTACTCCATTAAGAAAATCCTAGACCATATAAAACCCATTATAACTTTTTTCCTCATTTTCTTCTTATAAGAATTTCGGAGAGTCAGGAAAAATACAATGAAACCCATAAGAAGAATAAAAATTCTTTGGAAAAATAAGAATATGAAGAACTTTTGCTTTTTCGATTTCTACTTGATAGGATATCAAGGAGATTGATGGAGAAGTCTACAAGATACTTGATAGCGTTATTATGAAAAGGTTTCTTACAAATATGTGGTTACAATTTTGAAGGAGATATTGGTCACGAGTTGTTAGCTTGCTACCATTTGGAGATTGTAAAGTTGGATTGATCTACAAGTTGAGATAACGAATTCTTACCGACCGTGTCACTTGTCCGTGTGTATATTTGTCAATGAATTTGTTAATGGAGCGGAGACACATGGAAACCAATACGGATTCAAGGAGAATATAGAAAGTTACTAGGAATTAATCTATAGGTAGAATTTTGATCGAAGATGAAGGACAACTTGATGCTTGTTCATGATTTTCGAGAAACTAGACTAGAGATTGGATTTGATGATGGCAACAGATTAAAGATTGGATCATTTTGAGAAAACACCAAAAAAACTTCCAAAGGTAGGATTGGATCATATCATGGAGAAAATTCTAGATGATCCATAGAAGAATGGGCCACCACAAAGAAGATAAAGTCATTGTAGACAACTAGCTAGTCGACCACACTCTACGGGTGGAAAAAAACCTATTGAAATTCTAATTTTTCTTTTATTAAATATGCAATATGAACCAAACCAAACATTTATTCAATAGTTTAAAAAAAATTAATCTGAACAAAATCGTTATATAATGATTTGGTTTGAGATAGAGCAAAAAATGCATCATAAATTATGGTTTGTTTTGTTTTTATTAAAAATTGCACCAATTCAATTCGTGCCTACCCTACCACACTTGATTGACCACTACCAACCGACCGTCCTATCAACCTTTTAATGGGAACACCATACCCAATATGTATTTTTATATTAAATATGAATTTTTTTTTGGAGGATAGATTTTTATAACCTGCTTAAGAGAGGAAGTAAATAAGTGATATAATTTTTCTTAAGAGTAAATTCCTATATAAATTATTAGCCATTGAAATATCAAAACGCCAAAAATTTCCATAATATACAAATTATCACATAGTGATTGTTACAAAAGTCAAAAAATAAAGTCTTAAATTAAAGATGTTTGTGTATAGTAGTGTCTAAAATATTTAATATAGCGGGCACATAAGTTTTTATTCAAAAATATTATACAATATTACGTTGTCGCACTTGTTAATCATACTCTGTTTGGTTTTAAAACTAATAAAAGGGGCTTAAAGAAATAAATTGCAAATAAGATTGACTTACAAGCACAAATGATATCATTTTCCTTAGAGAATTTCTACCTCTCGCACAAAGTTTGCTATGAGAGATATGTTACGGAATTCCCTCCAAGATACAACTAAGTCTTGATACTTAAATAACAAATATTCAAATATCAAACCACTCTTAAAAAGAATTTAAGATATATGTGTATAGTTATTGCTAAGACAAGAGAAAAACAAAGAGAAGAATTCTAATAATTATTTGTCTTTTTCTATCAAATGTAACATATTTTATATAATGACTAAATATTCTAACCATCACAACTTTCTCCAAAAGGCACATTATTTGGACATGGGTTACATCCTTTAGATTTTAAGTTAGTTAGTTATTTATTAACATGAACCATCATCACGAATAGACACAACCTAAATACATAAAACTCTAAGAAATTGATGAAAAGTAACAATCTTTCAAAAATTAAACATTGAAATAAAATTAGAGATACGATAGTGAAAATCATGGGCATGATCAAGCTTGTGAAATTCACTATGCTAGATATATTCATGATCACGGTTGTGATACGGCTCGTAGTCTCTACAATTGCCCTGATCATGATTGTGATACGGTACATGATCTCCACGGACTTTCAAGAAATTTTACCACGGCCTTGATTATGATCGTGCTTATCATGATCACCATAATTTTATTTCATTCTTCTTCTTTATTTTAAGTATAAGATCTTTATTATAAATTACATAATTGACAATTTATTTCCACAATCCCCTACTAGATTTTCAATTATGTACACACACACACACAAATACCTTCATGATTATGTTTAAAGAATAATATCGTTAGATTTGAATTATTCCTTAGTATGAACCTTAAAGTTGTAATAGAGTGATAAGTAGCTTATTTCTTTAAACTTCTACGCTATTTGTCACAACCGGAGATTTCATATATATAAACATGCTCACATTCAAATAGTAAGTTTATGATAGTATGTTAAAGGCCTTGTGCTCATCCCGGTTTCATGAACATTTATAAAAGCAAACTCCTTAAACTTTTGTTAAGAGTGATACCCTTTCTATGTTCAAATAGGTGGAACACATCAAACAAATTGATCTAGGTATAATATCTATCCATTAAGAGATGTTTACTACATCTCATCCTCTTTTAACTTATAGTATTTATGGTACACTCAATTGGTAATTACTTGTTTTTACCCCTGAACCTTGAAACTAGTGATGTGCTAGAATAAGGTAGGGTTCCTATCACTTCTAATAATAAGAGTTTAAGACCCATCTTAGCAGTACTCTTGTTTACAAGATCTCTAGATAATCTTTGTATCAAAGGATCTGCAAGTTATCATTAGTTTTAACATAGGTAATAGTTATAAATCTACTCCTTATTAATTCTCTTAAATATTTATGTTTCAACCCTCTGTATCTAGATTTTTCATTGTAAATTTTATTGTAGGCTCTAAACATAGTTGCTTCACTATCATAAAAGATAGAAATGGCTGACAATGGTTATGGCCACAACTCTATTTCCATAAGTAAATTTCTAAGCCATTCCACCTCTTTGCCTGCTGCAGCAAGTGCTATAAATGTAGCTTCTATTGTTGAGTGAGTTATGCATGTCTGTTTCTTTGAAGTGTAACTTATGGCTCTACCCCCTAAGGCAAATATCCATCCTAAAGTTAAACTTCTATAAATAGCATTTGTTATCCAACTTGCATTTAAATAACCTTCTAGTACAATTAGAAAGACTAATCTAAGAATCACAATTTTCTTCAAATAACCAAATACTCTAAATATAGCTTTCCAATGTTCAGTACTAGGATTACTTGTAAATCTTGATAACTTGCACACAGAATATGCAATATTAGGTCTAGTACAATGCGACACATACATTAAACTCCCTATAGCACTAACATATTCTAATTGTGCTATTGATCTTCATGTGTTCTTTTGTAATTTAATTTAAGGATCATAAGGATTTGTATGTTCTTTCTAAACTAAGTGTTTAAACTTTTTAAGAACCTTTTCAATGTAATGTGATTACGTTAACACAATGTTCTCACTTTATTTCAATATCTTAATGCCCAATATTGTATCTACTTCATTTAGATCTTTCATTTTAAATTGTGAAGTAAGATAGTTCTTTGTCTCATTTATTCTAATCATATTTTTTTCCAAACAATAACAAATCATCAACAAACAAACAAATAATAACACCATATTCATTTGTAAATTTTGAATAAATGCATTTATCAGCATTAGTATGAACAAAACCATTTGTTAAGACTACACTATCAAACTTCTCATGCCATTGTTTTTGGAGCTTGTTTAAGTTGATACAATGATTTAATTAATTCGCAAACTTTCCTTTCATTTTCAGGAAACACAAAGCCTTTTAGTTGTTCCATGTATACTTCTTCTTCAAGGTCACCATTTAGAAAAAGCGACTTTGACATCCATTAGATGCACATATAATTTACTAATGGAAGCAATGGCTAACAACACTCTTATAGATGTCATTCTTACGACAGGAGCATCGGTATCAAAATAATCAATTCCCTCATGTTGCTTGAATCCTTTTGCTACTAATCTTGCTTTAAAAGTTTGCAAAGAACCATATGAATTATATTTTCATTTAAATACCTACTTACAACCAATTTGCCTCAGATCCTTGAGGTAAAACAACTAAATTCCAAGTATTATTATTTAATAGGAATCCATTTCATCATTTATTACCACTTTCCAAAAGGTCGCATCACAAGAAGTAATAACTTCATGATACATTTTGTGATCAATATCTACACTAAGTATAATAGGAATTTGACAAAATATAGGATCCCCATTGCCTTCTATTGAAAAACTAAGAGCTTGAGAATCAATAAATTTAGCATCCAAACTTTATTTTTCCTTATCCTTTTACTTTTTCTAAGCTCTTTTGTAGATTTTTCATCAGTTTCTACACTATTATTTTCAATAAAGTTTCTTATATTAGTATCTTATTGTGTGATTTCATTGTCAACTTGATCACCTTGGAACTTATTTTCTAAGAATTCTACATCTCTAGTTTCAATTATAATATTGGATTCCAAATCTAATATTCTATATCCTTTAGAATTTTGTGCATATCCTACAAATATTCCTTTTAAGACTATAGCACTCAACTTTGTCCTTTTCTATCAAAAACTCTATAGTGGGCTATACACCCCCACAATTTAAAATATTCAACATTTTGTTTTCTTCCTTTCCATTTTTCATATGGGGTGAATCTTAAAGTTTGGGATGTAATTCTATTCAAAATATGACATGAAGTCAACAAAGCTTCTCCTTATAAATTAAAAAGCAATTTGGCATCAATGATTAGTGAATCATGTCTATTAATGTTCGATTTTTACGTTCCACTAATCTATTCTATTGAGGTGTATAAGGAGTCGTACATTGATGCATAATTTCATTCTCTCCACAAAATTTATGAAATTCATTTGAAAAGTATTCACCTCCTCTATCACTACGCCAACTATGGCTGCAAACGAGCCGAGCTGTTCGCGAGCTACTCAAGCTCGACTCATCTTAGGCTTGGCTCAACTCAGTTAGTTTAGTTAAACGAGTCAAGCTCGAACTCCATTTCAGTCTCATTTAGCTAAACGAGCCGAGCTTAAGCTTGTCCTTAAGCTCGCGAACCGGCTCACGAACAGGCTTGTTATGGGCTCGAGAACAAAGCTTGTGAAATAGGCTCGTTAAGAGCTCACGAGCCAAGCTCGTGAATGGACTCGTTTAATATATATACATATATAATACTTATATTATATTATTAATATATATTAATGTAATATTATATAAAATTATTTATACTAATTTAATATTATAAATATAATTAAAAAATAATTATATAAGTTAAATGAGCCGAGCTTAAGTTCATTTAACGAAACGAGCCTAAGCTCGAGCTCGGGCTTGAAAAAGCTTAACGACTTGGGCTTGAGCCTACATATTCCAAGCTCGTTAAAAGCCCGACTCGGCTCTAAGCCCGTTAAAAAATAAACGAGCTGAGCCTGAGCCGGCATAAGCCTGGCTTGGCCTGACTCATTTGCACCCTTAATGCCAACATTTGATTCTTTTATCATGTATATTTTCTACTTCTACTTTATAGCATTTGGAATATTCAAATGCTTCATCTTTATTTCTTCATAAATATACATAGTTAAATCTTGAACTATCATCAATGAATGTTATAGGATATCTTTTTCCTCCTCTAGTTAAATGTCTTTTTAACTCACATATATCGCTATGAATTAAATCAAGAATATGAATATATCTTTCTACATGAGGAAAGGGTTTCTCAGTGAATTTGGCTAGAATACAAATTTCATACTTATTCATTTTATCCATGCCATTTAATTTTACATATCCGTTTCTATTCATATATTTCATGTTTGCAAATTAATATGTCCCACTCTAGCACACCATAAATTACAAGAGTCAACAAAATAAACAGAATCATTCTTTTTATTCATTTCAATACTTATTTTAAACATTCCATCACAAGCATATCCCTTCCCTACATAAAGATCCCCTTTCATGAGTACAAACTTATTTGACTCAATTACAACTTTGAATCCTTTCTTACATAACAAACCTACAGAGGCCATACTCTTTTTCATATCCAGTACATATAATATATTCATTAGAATGAACTCCTTTGCAAATGTGAAATAGAGGTCTACACTTCCAATTCATTGCACACTTGCCAAGATGCCATTTCCCATTAGAACTTCACGGTCTTCCACAATTGTGAAATCTTTGAATTGATTTCACTCATTGCGCACATGAACTGTTGCTCCTAAATCAAGCCACCATTCTCGAGATTTGATTGTGGTGGCCATGTTCAATTCAGTGATCATTCCAACATATAAGGCTTTGAATTCATTTGTCACCATGGCAATAAACTCTTGATCTTTCACTAGGTTTGCAGCAAGTGACATAGCTTCTTTCTTGACTTTTATCAAGAACCAACATTCTTTAGCATAATGCCATTTCTTGTCGCAATTATAGCATTTGTGAATCTTTTTCTTTTCACTTGGTTTGCTTGCTTTCCTTTTCCTTTTGTTATTCTTATTTTCTCCATCTTTCATATAGTTCACTTTAGAACTATTTTGAACATTCATTACATCATGCTTTCGAGTTTCTTCCTCTATGCATATTTGCCTAAGAATTTTCTCAATGGTGAAATCTTCAGCCATGCAAAGTAGTATCTTTGTATAATCATTCCAACTAAGAGGTAATATTGATGAAATTGCCCCACTTGAGGAGATTCGGGAATGATTATGTGCAAGTCACGTAGTCTATTGACAAGAACTTGTAATCCATGAACTTGATCCAATATAGGGATGTTATCAACATACTAAACTCAAAATATTTCACCATAAGAAATTCATCGGTACCTTGTCTTTTAGCATTGTATTTTTCTTCTAATGCTTTCCAAATTTCCATTGGAAACTTAATGTAAAGGTCATATAAATTGTCTGACAATGTATTAAGGATGTGACCTCTACATGCAAATGCAGTATCCACCTTTTTCTTCTTGGCCTCCTCCAACTTTGTCTTCTCTTCTAAGCTTGCATCTTCCTTCAAATCTTGAATAGGTTGTACGTTTGAATCAAGCACATAGGATAGTTTAGTAAAGACAACAAAAATAACATCTTATTCTTCCAACAGTTGAAATTTGTTCCATCAAATTGATTCAAGTTGACAAAATCTTGGTTCATGACTTTGAGAACAGCATTGTTTCACTAGCCATCTTTAAATTCTCTAAGATTGTTAGGTTTTAAAACTAATAAACTTAAAGAAACAAATTTCAAATAAGATGACTTAAACACGAATGATATCACTTTCCTTAAAGAATTTATGCCTCTCACTCAAAGTTTGCTATAGAGATATATTGCGAAATTCTCCCAAGATACAACTAAGTCTTAATACTTGAATAACCAAACTTAAAAAGAATTTGAGATATATGTGTATAGTTATTGCTAAGACAAGAGAAAAACAAAGAAAAGAATTCTAATAATCACCAGTCTTTTTCTACCAAATGCAACACATTTTATATAAAGACTAGATATTCCAACTATCGCAACATTCTCTAGGAGTAATATTGTTTGGATATGGGTTACATTCCTTTAGATTTCAAATTAGTTAGTTATTAATTAACATGATCCATCATCACAAATGGACATAACCTAAATACATAAAGCTTTTTAAAAAATTGATTAAAAGTAGCAATCTTTCAAAAATTAACCATTGAAATAAAATTAGAGATACAAAAGTGAAGATCATAGGCATAATCAAGCCCATGAAATTCAATGTGCTGGATAGATCCATGATCACGGCCATGATACGGCCTGTGATCTCCGCAAACTTTCAAGAAAATTCACCATGGCCTTAATCATGGCCGTGCTTGTCAAGAACACCATAATTTTATTTCATTCTTCTTCTTTATTTTAAATACAAGATCTACATTGTAGATCGCATAATTGACAAAATATTTCTACAAACTCGAAAATGTAATTTTTTCCACACATCTCAAGAATTCCTTCCTTCTTATGTAAATTCTTCTCTTGGTAAATAATAATGTCTTTATGTCTATTTTATAGGTTAATGAATTTAATTTTTTTATAATAAATTTATGATTCTTTGAGTATATTTTATATAGATTTTTTATTTTAATTATCGAGGTTTTGGAGCCTAATTACAATTTGGAAAAGTTTATCAAGTTTTAGATATTTTCAAGCTTAATGAGCATTCTTCAAAGATTTGATGTATGTATGTTTTGAACACACTTAGCATTGGAATTATGCAAAAGTAGAAGCGGAATTAACACTTTATAAATGCTAGCATTAAAAAGTTTGTTAGTAGATTAATTCATTAAGTGAGATGCATAACATATAACATGGCCATGCTTATACCCATACCTATTTTCGTCCAACTTAAGTTACTTTAACTATAAATAGACTTGTACAAAAAAAAGTTCTAGTTAAGTTCTTTTGAAGTTTTGATGATAGCAAAAGTATAAAAAGATTACTACTAAATCTTTAAGTGCGTAAGATATTATTTAGAAAATAATATAAAATTATGAATGGTACTAGAATTCCAGAGTGTTACGAAAGCATATTCATGCCAAACTAAAGGAATAAAAAGCACACAAAGGTAACCAGGGCGTTACCCAAAGCATAGGTATGGAAGTTGCGAGAAAAACTACAAATTGAGCATAAACGACTAGAACGTATTTTAAATGTGTGTTAAATGTGGTTTCAAGGTCCAACTCTAAAGACTGAATGCAATAGAGTAATGTATTCAAATGTTACACTAAGTAATGACTAAAATCCACGAGGATTTGAGTTTAACTTCCACAATATTATTAAGATGATTTCAAGTTACATGAGCAAGCTGATGAATTCAAGTCCAAATCTAAATATTTATGTTTATGACATGATGTTTTGAATTTTTTCTACAAACACTTGAAGATAAAGTTCAAGATAAATCAAGTTTTTGTTTAGAAAACATTCAAATGATTACTCAAAATTTAAATCCCACTTGCTACAAGTTTTTTTTCCTATTTTAGGGGATATAGGAAAAGACAATGGTAATTGCTACACTTAGATAAAGTCAAGATATTCTCCACGACTCAAATCAATCCAAAAGAGATATTTTAAGACAAGATAAGTAACAACAATGATATGTGGAAGCTTTAGATGTTATACGGTTTGAACTTTGAATTTTAAAGTACCATTAGGATAAGATACAACTCTACTCTATCAGGAAATAATATCTTTCAAATGTTCAAGTCTTAATTGACTCTATCATTTTGCTAGCCGTTGAAGATAAAGATATAAGAAGAAGAAGAAGTATTTAAATTTCAAGAAGATACATAGACATAAAAAACAAAATCTGCGACCAATGCTACTCAATCACCGAACCTTTTGCAATTATTTCTTCTTTACAATTTGCTTATACTCCTTATAAGAAGATATATATACATGCCCTTTAAGTTGCAATTGTATTTGTGTTGATCATTAAAGATTCAAATAGCTCTATAGTCAATGATAACTTAAGTATAAGCTAAAGAAGTTGAATAGAGGGAATTAAATCCAAGTTATGTTGGCAAACTATTTGTAATCACAAGTTTTATTAGATTTAGTAAAACATACTCGTGTAGATTATGAGATCCCTAACTTGGAGCTGGAAGAGTGGATGTAGGTGTAAGGGTAAACCACTATATATTGTTGTGTTCAAGCTTATTTCTTCCCTCTTTTTACTTTTGCACATGTACTTTCTTGTTTGAGTTTAAAATTGCAATTGCTTTCTCATGGCAAGATTGATAAATAATCACAAGGGATTTTAGAAATTGTTTGAAAAAGTTTTTAATTATGGAAAGTAACCAATTCAAACATAAAACCCCAACCCCCCAACCCCTCTCCCCCGCCTTTCTTGGTTACTCAATTGGGCTCGACATTGCAAAAGGCTTTTTTTGACAAAGTCTTAAAGAAATTCTATTACCATTCTTAAAGAGAATTGCTAGGGTTGAAGAGGTATATCAAGAATTGAGATTGAGATTTATAGATTGAAGAATTCCAACTCCCCATTCATTTTGTTTACTTAGTTTTTGGAGCAAATTCTTTTGTGTCTAGACTTATGCAACCTTATAACTATGTAACCATTTACTTTGTCGGAGTTAATGAAGTTTTTATGTTCTTGTGATTTAATTGTGTGTGCTTATTAAATTGAATTAATATTTCTAAAGTATTAATATAATTTATCAAATATTATGCATATGGAAAAGTTTTATATGTATGATTAGATCTTCATAATTGAATAGAGTTACATGCAATCTTGGGTTTATGATAACATAAATATATTGAACTAAGGTAAAACCTACTAGAGAAATTAATAGAGTGAAATGGTTTTGTAAGTGAATAATCAATTAATTGAGTAATGCAATACGAAGCAGTTAATTAAGAAAGTTTCAATTAATGGATGATTAGAGATATTGAGTCCAAGTGTGCTCTACCGATTTTATATTAGGAATTCTTAAAATTAAGGAACATGAAGATGATATAACCATTCTTTTCTATATGGTTACATCATCTATTCTAGCAAAAATAATGTTTAAATACACATTCTTTGTCAGTTTGACCACATATTTATTAAAGTTGTTGATAATTTTTATTATAGAATTTAATTTAATTTAAATTGATAAAAGTAAACTTCATAATTATTAATTGGATAAAAAGATTTGCATGAGTGGAGGTCCTTATGATCCATGTAGGATGACACTTGGTGTCTTTATCTATACTATACCTAATGATAGTTGCCCTTGCTAGTGATTACTGTGGTTGTAGCATAGAAATATTCAAATCAATCAAATTTAATAATCTGTTCATCTAATGCATTAATTTGATTCACACTTCATCTTTAATTTAGTGCACCTATAAATTCATAACATATAGATGAGGATAGGTCGAATCATCAGACATATTTACGATTATTAGTGATAAATCCCCTTCTATTATCTATTCTAAAATTACTAAGAATATCAATAGCAATAAATAATGATATCGAAGAAATTATTAAATTTAAATAACAAAAATAAAAACATACCTAGTCATTGTGAATCACCATTAAGATTATAAAGAATATTTGAATTATTATTCCATTATCCTACACCGTAGAAATCATATTATAAACTGTAGTAGAGATCGCTTAAACTAGTTTACCTCCAATCATCCATCAATTAGTTAAAACTTTCATAATTAATTGCTTTATATTGCATTATTCTAATTAATTAATAGACTCATTAAATTGATTGATTTACTTTGCAGTTTCAGTTTCCTTTACTAGGTTTGACTCTAATCCAATAAATTTATGTTGTCTCATACTTGAAAATATATGCAATTTCATCGAATCATGCATATCTAGTCATATACTCTATATGGTATATATATATATATATATATATAACCATTTAACCTTGACTTTCTGTGCACATAAATGGAGAAGATAAGTCCTTTAGAACAACATTTAGATACTAGAAAATGGATAACTATTGGATTTCAAACACAAACAATCACATAATTACCCAAGGGTTGTCACACGTAGGTATTAATAAATTACTCCTTCATATGTTTAATCAATATCACATAAAAACAAAGAAAAGCATATGAGAAGCATAGAGACCACGTAATTTGGAATAAAACTCTAATCTAGCAAAGGAATTCTTCTCTTCCTAGCGCTTTCATTTGCCTTCTAAACATTAAATAGTGAATACCTATAATAAGGAATGTATGATGTATATATCTCTCAAGAGATCTATTTATCTATTTACGAGCTAGGGTGTCACGCCCCAAAGGGTACCTAAAACGTGACAGTCCACCACACTCGATATTTAAACTTAAGTATGACAACCTTAGTCATCCCATAAGTTTACATACCGAGTGTAAGGTGTACTTGCACAACTTTTAGGATCACACTTTGAATCAAATAGTCTTAAGAAGGCATACAATAGCATTAAGAATAGAAATCACAACAAGGTAAATAAGTTAAGTCTTTACAAAAGTCAAGGGGGCATACCCCCGCTAAAATAATAATAGAAGTCCATCCAGTATAAAACCATATTACAAACGTTAGGGTTTATGTTAAAGAGATTTTCCTAGAAGTCCACGTCTCTAGCTAGGTCTCGACTTCTTCAAAAGCTCCTTCATCCAAAAGATAACCCTGTGAAAAGTGTTCTCTCGGAACAACAAAAAATAGGAACACCACAGCAAAACTATTGGGGCGTAAGCTAACAGGCTTAGTGAGATTCATTCCTAAATATTTAATACTCAATAACAGTATATAACAGACAAGTTATTAGCAGCCATATGAAATGCACAAGCAAATAATCATACAAGCATATGACTTTCCGGGAGTCATATGTGAATGGATTTACGACCTCCATTCGGGGTTAGGATGGTCCATAAGACATGCAACCATAAATTCCAATTTTGAGTGGGGTGGTCCATAAGTCATGCAACCATCAACCCGATCTCTTTCTCTTAGTTGTACAACCTCTGTTGTTTTATTGTTGTAGTTTTATGTGCCTACTCCACATCCGTTAACTTAAGCGATCTCACATCCTTAATGTTAACATAGGCCCCCTCGCCTTCCGCTAATATACTTTTGTCCCACCAAAAGTATATTAGCTAATGCAATGTGACTCACTACGTGATATGCATATACAATTTATTCATGTAATCGTGGCATGTTAATTATGTAGATTAAATGTGATCATCGAGAATGTTAGACAATCCAAGTCTATACTAGCTCACACAATGATATTTATAGCATGTCTCGTCTCAATATACTTATTATTCATTCAAATAAGATTAAATCACAACTCATCATAGTTTTATCTTTTCCTAATTCTAGTGCCACTACAATTACAAGCACATACATGAGCACAACTATTTAAGAAATGAACTCACTCGGCCATGGAGAGAAATCCACTAGTCGTAGTAGTCCTTGGGGAGTGGAAATCCGTCCTCCAAATCACCTAAGTACAAGAAATACCCTCAATGAGTATTTCTCATAAAATTCTAATAAACTTAACAATTATATTTACTAAGTTCATCAATTTTCGTCTAAGATGAAGTCCTAACTTAAAATGGTCCTATCTAACTCAATTTAACTCAGAATTGCGTATATTATATATCGATTTCTATCTACTTCGAAAGATCTATCCATTTCCTAAGTTAAATCAAACATACAAGGTCGTCTGAGGGTCAAAAAACCACTGTACAGCAGGGTTATGAATTTCCAGTTTTGAGTTCTTGATGAAAATTGTTACTTTTGTTCCATTTAATCTTTTTAGATCATCTTATATTGGTTCTACACTTGTAAAGAGAACTCCTAGCCAAAGATAAAGAATTAAATACTTATATGATCATCAAGATATCATCCAAAAGAAAATTCTAAAAATCTACTTTTGTAAAAACAAAGTTTTTGAGTTGAAACTCATTTTCTTGTTTTGAGAAAAATCCTTTTCTAAAACTAACATGACTCAATGAAAATAATTTTCTTATGTCACCTATTATCAATGTAAGCCCCTAGATTTTTCGATAATATTAGCAAACCCTAAGAACCGGAAGTTGAAATGAAACCCTAAAGTTAACCTAGTTATACGATTAGTCTAGTGGATCTAGATCCGGCACTCCCGTGTTCTTAAACCCTAGAAAACGAAATTGAAATAATTGTGGATTATGGTTCGTAATAATATAGGGAAGCCTAAAAATATCAGATTTGAATTTTTCTAGAGTCCTTCGGATCCGATCGGGATCAGTTTTCAAAAACCGTGCCCCGGAGCACCGGATAGCAAAAATATTCCGACAACACCAATAGATTCGTAAAAATATAAGGTTTTCAAAAATATCAGTTTTAGAATTTTTCGGCAACTAAAAATAACAGATATAGGCTTTTACGCGTATTTTCTTTACTACCGGTATTTTAATTGTCTAGTCTACTATTCATAGTACTTTTCTACTATTCATTACTATTCACCTATCTCTACTTTTTCTTACACTCTATTCTTACACACTACCATACCTATACCTTACAATTTACCTTCCCCATACAACTTTAATCACATCACACTTTACACATTACTTCTTTTTATTACAAAACAACAAAATTAATCAATTTTTCTCTTCCCTCAAGGCCATTGCCGTCCACCCTCTCTCTCCTCTTCCTCTCAATTTGTTTTCTTTTCCAATTTATTTTATTACATCTAATTTCCACTCCAAAAATCTATAAATACCCCCTTCCTCTTCCATTCTTTCACACAACAAAAATTCATACTAAAACTCTCCCAAAATCACTCCACAAAATTCCTCTCCCAACATCTCTCTCAAGTTCTCTCTTTTCCTTAGAAAATCCATCCCCACATAATACTACAACCCATTCTTTTCTTCTTCAACCAACACATAAACTTTAGGTAAAACTTCTCTTAATTACTCATCATGTTCATATAACTTAACATGAGTTTAGTGTATGTTTCTTAGACTCATTGAGTTAAAGAAGCAACAATTTATTCATGTTTTGTTTTTGTTCATGTTCATGTTCTATTCTTTTCTTTATGTATGATGTTGTTATTGTTATTATTATTTGTTTCTAACCTAACTTATATAAGTATTATGTATATTATGTATATATATTTATTTAGAGCATATAAGCTCACTTGTTATTTATTTATTTTCAAGTCTTGCAATTTATTTATTTACTTGTTTTATGCAATATTAAGACTAGTCTTTCTAGTCTTAGACTTGTCCATATCAAGTCAAAACAATTTTATTTCCTTGCTTTTCTTTTCTTTTGAGGACTAGTCCATTCTTAGTCCCGGGATTCCTTGATGAAGCTAAGGTTCCCAATACTTGACTTTACTTTTATGCTCTTATTTATTTTAATTATGTTGTTTTTTATTTTTCATGGTTACATATTCTCATTCATGCATGAATATGTTGTTATTGTCTCAATCATAATAGAAATGAGCTTTCTTAAAATAAGAATAAGAACTCTTTTTAAAAATAAATTTTGTCACATAAGAAGTTATTTTCCTTAAAGGTTTGAAATTTATCTTAAGCAAATATTCTTCTAAAGTTAGATAAGCTAGCTCAAGTTTTAGTAATAATATGTGGTTTTCACCAAGAAATACATAAAGTAAAGTTATTATAAAATCTCTTTTCAAAGAAATAAGAAAGTTTCTTTAGACCTAAACAAAGGATTTCTTAAATTCAATTGTCAAAGTTTTCCACCAACACTAAAGTCTAAGATAAGTTTTTCCAAAATTTACTTATAAGATGATTTCTTTTAAAAGTGGATATAACTATGAAATAGTTAGAAAAACTATATGTTTCCAAACCACTAGAAATAAATTTATGAAAATCTTGAAAGATTAAAATTACTTTTGAAGATTAATAACTAAGAAATGGAGTTAAAAGGAAGAAATACTCCTTTATAATAATTTAGGAAATTTTCAAAGTAAAACTAACTTCTTTTCAAGTCTTAAGCTTATCTCACTTTCAAGACATGTGTCTTACAAAACCATTGTTGAGACAACACCAAATTCATGCATATAGTTTGAGTTTATACATATATATACATAAATTCAAGGGATTTTTCAACCATACAATATATCTATATTTTTGTACAAAAGCCCTTGAGTGAAGTAAAGTTTGAAAACTCTAGTTTTGAAATTTGAAAAATTCGTATCAAATCTGTACGCTTCTATTCCGAGACCTAAATGACCTCTTTTGATGAAAATAACCTTAGAAATCGATAGATCTTTTCGAGTAGGTAGAAATCGGTATATAATATGCGGAATTCCGAGTTAAAATGAGCAAGTTATGGCCGTTTTAAGTTGGAATTTCCATTCCATACGATTTTTACGAATTCTCTAAGATAGAAGTATAGAATAGATCTTGGATGAAATACTCATGTTGGGTATTTCTTTTGTTTAGGTGTCGAGGATCACGATCTTGTCTTCCCCGAGGATTACTTCGACTCCTAGATCGCTATGGACGAGTGAGTTTCCTTTACGCTTATGTATTCGCGCATGTGCTTGTAGAATAGAGCACTAGATGTAGGAAAAGATAAAATTGATATGCATGTGGGATATTATGGGAATTATGTATGTGATTCATTGTGTGCGATCAATGAACGATAAGTATATCGGAACCCGATTTGTGATTGATATAAATGTTTCCATGTATGTATTGTTATGTGTGCAAATATTGTTTGATCGCTTTAAATGATTTAATGCCATATTGAAATCCCCATATAATAAATTGCTCATGCATATCACTTAGAATATCATTTCGAAGTTTTGCTACTACTCCTCAGCGTGGGACCGGAAGGGTAAGCTGCCTAGCTACATCTTGAGGGTTAGGACGTACGGGGAATACGGCCTCAAGGTGTAGCCGAGCCGGATCGATCGCTTTGGGCATGGAAGGCCCGGGGACTAGTACGGTTCGTTGGAACCCCAAGACGCGCGCAAACTTGAGGAGGTTGTTCGGACCCAGTTCAAAGCATTCCCTAACCACCGATGGAGGGGTAAATCCATCAAACATACGAAACCGGATAGTCGTATGTAATGTTTGATCATATGATTGTTGCATTCATATGCTTGATTAATAAACTTGTTTGATTGTTGTTATGAGTACTATTGCGTAAGGAATATCTCACTAAGCTAGTCATGCTTATACTCCTATAGACTTTTGATATTGCAGGATTATCTTTTGCACCCGAGACCACCTTGATTTCCCGGGTAGAATCCTTATTTTGAGAAGCTTTTGGAGGAACTCTATTTTGAAGTTATAGAATAGATTTCTTCTAAAATCTCCTAGCTTTAGTTATGTTATATTTAGAACCATGTTATTAAGAATTATCGGGGGAATGCCCCTTAGAAGCTGTAAGACTTTTATTTCAATGATATATATATTAAGTGTTATTTTGCATGTTCCGCTGCCAATGTCTTAAAATGCATTACTCCACCGGTCTCCCTTTGTTGTGAATGTACGCCTTGTACCGATATGGAAGCTTTCGAGTGACTGAGGTAGTCATTCTTGAGTTTTAATATTGCGTACGGTGGGCTGTCACGTTTAGGGTACCCGCTGGGGCGTAACAATCAAAGCATTCCATTTTCCACATAAAACTCTTGTTTTGAAGTCTAAAACAAGGTTTTCAAAATTCATCTCTTTCAAAATCCGAATTTCCTTCTTGAGTTTTAGAATGAAAATAAGACCTAGACTTGTCTTTCACAAAACTCTCTATTTTTGAAATATCTTTTAGGAAATTATCTAAACTTATGAAAATCCAATCCTTAGAATATCTATACCAGGAGCCCCTTATATTTTTGTCTAAATCTTTATTTTTGGGTTAGATAATAGGTTCTAAAAATGGGTCTTGGCTTAGATCAGAATTTTCAAAAATTGTTTTTGAACATATCTCTTGATAAAATCCATCAAGACTCATGAAAAATCATCCTTTACATATCCTATCTTAAGAGCCCTCCGTTTTTTAAATAAAATCTTCATTTTTGAGTTGTAAAACATGTTTTTAAACCATGTCTTGGCTAAAATCCAAAAATGATATTCTCATTTTGAAAATCACCTTTAATTCTTGTAAAGAGAACTCTTGATGATATACATTCATTAAACCTTCATTTTCTCAACTAAAACTCCCATTTTGAGACTTGGAGAGGGTTTTTAAATATAGGTTTTGTCAAGATACGAATTTCACTATTTTTATTCAAGTTCAAATCTAAGATCTACACATAATATGAACATGAATATAAAAGAAATACATGGTAGTAAGCTCTAAACCTATAGATCTAAACATAAACATAACCAAAGCTTCATAAAAATTAGATCTACAAGTATAATAAAAATATGAAGATAATAAAGTCTTAAAGACAACAAATATAGCAATATTATTATGGATCATCAACAAGAGTGTTTTAAATTTTTGGCATCATCCATCTCTAGCCTTTAGCATTATAGAGAGTCCTTTTGCATGAAACCTCCATATAATCAATAATAAGTGTCTATGAAGCTAAGAAGAAAGATTTACTCAAGATCTTCAAGAATAGAGTGTGGAAGCAATAAATGAAATGGGAGCAGCTTCTATTCTTGTGCAAGAACAAGGGAAAGAGAGATAAAGAGAGGAAAAGAGGTAGGGTTTTCAAAAAGAGAAAGTATGTAAATGAAATGCATTTAATAGAGAGAGGGTGTATTAAATGAGTGTGAAATAAATGGTAAAAGAAAAAAATAAAACAAGGCAAAAATGGGGAGGGTGGTTCACGTGAAATGCAAGAGGAAAGAGAGAGAGTAGACAATTTGTAACTCATTTTTTTGAAAGTGTAACTTGTTGTACTTAATGTGCTAACTAAATGAGGCTTTAATTCATTAAATAAATAAAAAAAAAAAGGAAAAGTGGCTGTTTTGAGTATGGTCAGCTGCCATACATTGAAAGTGGAGTGTAAAATGAGTGAAAGAAAGCTTGAATAATGTGTAGAAGTAACAATTGAAGTGTACTTGAAGTATGGGTTGAAAAAGTGCTTTTTATTAGGAAAATATAAAATAAAATTAAGAAAAAATTTTTAAATAAGTGGCAGAATTTTCATAATTAAAATCAAATAATTAATTAAATTATTTTAGTATTTCAACAAATATGTTACCAGTACGGTCAAAATATGCTTATATAAGCTATAACTGATATTTTTAGATTTCGAAAAATTATGAACTCGATATTTTTGAAATCCTTTTGAAAATATGAGTCTAAAAATATTAAAGATATATTTTTAATTTTCTGAGCCCCGGGACACGCTTTCCAAAAACAGTATCTAATCGGGTTCGAAATAAGCTGAAAATAAACCAATATGATATTTTTAAAAAATCAAATATTATTATGGACTATTCTACACACTTTACTAAATTTTTGACTTCTCGATTTACGAACATGGAATTTTTGGATCTAAACTGTAGGGTTAAACTTGAGATCCGTTGACTTAAGGTTTCCGGTTGACTTCCCGTCTTAGGATTAGGGCTTAGGATTACTTCCAAAAACCAAGGGCTTACATAGGGCAAATACTAGGATAACCAAAACATCATGTAAAAGTAATTTTGGGAGATCTATGATTATGTACACAAGTGTGCTTCGATCCACACATATCATATAAATCTAATAATTGAAACATTGCTTCAATAGAATAAAGATTTTTCCAAGTATCTTGGTTAAATACTTTCATAATAACTTGCAATTATCGTCCTTTTAGTTGCTAATTCAGGGCATATAATTAAGGGAAAAAGCCCCTTTTGGTACCCAAAGTTTGAAGAAGTAGACAATTAGGTACTTGAACTTTAAAAAAGTCTAATTTTATACTTTATTAAACTTTTTATGTCCCTTTTAGGTTCCTGAATTTTTAAAAAGTCCAATTTCATGCCTAATTAAACTTTTTATGTACATTTTTACTGCCTTCACTCTATTATTATTTCTTCAAGCAATTGACATGTGTCAGACAATAATTGAGTGGGGAGTATTTAGGAGCACAAAAAGTTTAATTAGGTATGAAATTAGACTTTTTAAAAGTTCAAATTCCTAATTATCTATTTCATTAAAGTTCATATACCAAAGAAAGCCTTTTCCCTATAATTATTCAAATCATTCAATAATATTCATTAAGCCACATTTTCTCCAAATTTAACCAAGTATATACAATGCTTCAAATTATTAGCTTAATTCCCTAAAATAAGAATAATACCAACTTGTATAGTAAAATCAATTAAAATCCCCATAAATTATATAAAACA
Source organism: Combretum micranthum (assembly GCA_024138025.1). Lineage (NCBI taxonomy): Eukaryota > Viridiplantae > Streptophyta > Magnoliopsida > Myrtales > Combretaceae > Combretum > Combretum micranthum. The sequence goes on from JAMXBD010001533.1 coordinate 56,786, forward strand.
TTACAAATTATCATTTTTCCTTTTAATATTATGTGTAGGTCCTGAAACAATTCACAAAAAAGCATGTCAAATTTCCTAGTTTGGTTTTGATGATAATAAAAAATATATAAGTGATTACTAATACTGTTAATGAGGGTCCAAATTAAGCGTAAAATAAATTTATAATAATATGGAAGATGATGTTAAGTAAGATTAAAGCAAAGGTAAGCCGAACACCAGAGGAAAAATTGAGAGTTTTGTGAAGTAGTAAAAGACATACCACACCTTATAAGGTACTATAGAGAAAAATATAAGCATTATACTACTCAAAGCGAACCTCAGAACCTGTAACTACAAGAATGAGGTTTTTCCCCGAGAACACATAGATTGCTCCAAATTATGTTTGAATGATGTGATTTTGATATAATGAAAGCCTAGCTCTAAAGTTGAATATATTTGGATAATATATTTAACATGTTTCACTAAGTTTGACAAATATTCCATGGGGAATAATCAATTTCATTAAATTATAGCTAAAGTTTATTCAAGTCGATTTTTTTTCTTTTGCATATTTGATCCAAATTTTCCAATTTTTTTTTTTTTAGCTTATGTGTATCTTTTTGTTAACTTTTGGAGTATGATAAACATTCTTGAAGCACGTTTTATGAAGATAAAGTCAAGAAAAGTTTGAAAAATTCTTAAAAAGGCAAGATGGAAGATATTTTCCTATAAAAGAGGGATACACAAAATATTGTAGCTCTTATAAGGTTTACTTGAATTTTATCATGAATTTTTAATTTATTCTTGGAAGCAAATATCAGGATAACAACTAGGAACAAGGAGACTCATGGATTGCATCTTGTCTCATATTTTAAATTTCAAAAATTCAAAAGAATATGAAGATGAGCAGTAACAATTAACCCATATTTTTCAAGGATACTTCAACGTTCAAAACAAGATCGAACCTTATATGATATAGTCATGGAACAACAACCAAGATAACAACAAGGTACCTTATGTCTATCAAATCAAATTATCAAATGCAACAATGTATTCTTTCAATCATTTTCACAAAGCTAAATCTTCAACTTTTCATTATATCTTCTTGCAACTTTTATTATTGATCAACTTGTATTCATGTTTGTCATTAAGTGCTATCTTGGCACAAGTTTAGATACCATGTAGGCTCTAAAGCTCAATGATGAGCTTGTGTTTAGTTAGATGGATTGATCAAAGTGTATTGAGACCAAAGATTGTATCTTAGGAACTCATGTAATCTTCTTTTATTAGATATATTGGAACATACCCATGTGAAATATAGGATACTCAACTTAGAGTTGAAGGAGAAGATTGACTCACAAGGAGAAATCTCTATAAATAACTTATCATTATCTTCTTTTTCTTTACTCTTTTACAATTATTATTATTTGTGCTTGATTTTGCATAAACCAAAGGGGATGTTTTATTAATTAAAAGAAAAGGTTTCAAAATAGAAGTGAAAGAAGCTTAGATAGAGATGACTAGAGCGTTGAAGAATGAATCATTATTTATGTTTAGAGGTAACATTGATTAGGTTATTCAAGCCAAGGAATTAGTTTATGTATTACATGTCAGGTGGGTACTGATGTGACCAAGTTAACTCCTTTATCATCATAAATAGAACAATTACTAGATGAATTTGCAAACATATTCTCATAAGAGCTACCTAAAGGCGGATTATCAATTAAGTGAATAGAGAATGCTATAAATCTTCAACTTGGGGCTGTTTTACCTAATTGCCGAGCTTACTCTATGAACCTTAAAAAAGCAAAGAGTTGAAGAGATAAGTAGATGAATTAACTGAGAAGGGATGTGTTAGGGAAAGTATAAGTACGTGTATTATCGTATCAACGTTCTTAGTGCGGAAAAAGATGGGTTGTAGGGAATGTGTATTTATAGTAAGACTATCGACAAAACTACTATCAAATACTAGTATCTTATATCGTATCTTAATGACATGTGAGATGAATTAATTAGTGCCTAGATTTTTTCAAAGATAGATCTTAAGAGTGGAGACCATAAGATATGAATGAGAGTAATGGATGAATGGAAAACTACTGTCAAAATAAGGTATAGACTTTATGAATGGTTAGTGATGCCCTTGGGTTAACTAATGCACCCAACACATTTACGCAACTCATGGATCATGTCTCAATAGATTTATTAGGAAAATTCATAATGGTGATGATATTTTACTATGCAATAGAGATCTAGATAGTCATGTATCATTTATAAGTTGTCTTTGAAGTATTGAGATCTGAAAAGCTATATGGCAATCTCAATAAGTGTTCTTGTTGTCGAGAAGAGGTAATATTCTTAGGGTTTATTGTTTCTAGAGCTAGAATTTAGGTAGATGATGAGAAGATCAATGCCTTTGTTGAGTGGTCAATGCTCAGATAAGTAGCGGGTCAAAAGTTTCCATGTGCTTGCTTCTTTTTATAGGCAGTTTGTTAGGAATTTCAATAATATTACAAGTCTTCTTACTAAACTTGCTATGAAGAATATGATATTTGTGTGAAGTGACAAGATAAAGAGAAGCTTTGAAGAGATCAAGGCTAGATTTACTAGTGCTCTAGTGTTGGCACCGCTTGATTTTGAGAAGACATTCAAGTGAGAGTGATGCCTCAAGAATTAAGATATGATCAGTTTTGATGAAAGAGAGGTGTCCAATTACTTATTTCAATGAGAAGCTAAGTAGTGCTACATTGAATTATGCAGTTTATGATAAGTTGTTCTATTCCTTGATACGAGCACTCACAGTAGGTTCTTGTAGGTGCTTTTTAAGCTAAGATGTTGGGTTCTTTAGGCCTATTATGACATGATGTTCCAATGGAAAAGTAGTTGAGGGGTATCGTTTAAGTAGATGGATTTCTGTGTAAGGGTAAAAAACTCTCTATTCCTAGTGGTTGTATTTGAGGGTTATTGGTGCGAAAGGCACATACTGGTGGATTGTTTGGTCAATTGGGGGAGAATAGAACATTAGAGTTATTGAAAGAAGATTTTTACTGGAAGGGAATGATGAAGGACGTTTGCATGGTTTTAGAGAGGTATGTTGTATGTAAGAAGGCTAAAGGTAAAAAGGAGTCATGAGGAAAGTACCTACTTTGACCATCGCCTACATGTCCTTAGATTGATATCAACATGGATTTTGTCTTGAGGTTACCTAGGACTTGAGAGGCAAGGATTTGTTATGGTGGTCATAGATCACTTTGGCAAGATGTCACACTTCTTGCCACGTTACCAATAGATGATGCCATGTATACTGCTAAGTTGTTTTTGTAGGAAATAGTAAGGCTGCATAGTGTATTCCACAGCATTATTTGCAATTGAGAAGTCAAGTTCCTGAATTTCTTTTAGAAGACTTTATAGAAAAGGCTGGGAACTAAATTGATGTATAGCACTTCATGTCACTCCTGGATGAATGGACAAATAGAAGTTGTTAATTGTACTCCTGTGCCTTACTTAACGCAACGGTTGGTAAGAATCTTACCTATTTGGACTTGTGTCTTTCTATTATTAAATTTGCTTACAATAATTTTATATAATTTGATTGGCAAGTTCCCCTTTGAAGTTATGTATAGTTTTAGTCCTACTATACCTATGGATTTGATAACTAAACTAGCAATAAAGAAAGAAAGCATTAGTGGATTGAGTAGACCAAAAAATTCAAAATTTGCATGAGCAAACTTTGAAATATCTTAAGAAGACATAAGAGCATCATAGACAACAAGGCAACAAGCATCGGAAGCCAAAATCATTCAATTTAAGAGATTTGTGTTGGATAAATCTTAGTAAGGATCAGTTTCTACATAAGAAATCTCAAAAGTTGTCACCAAGAGTAGATGGCTATTTTCTCATCCGTAATAAGATCAACAACAACACCTACCATCTTAAAATTTTAGGTGATCATGACGTATCAGTTATATTTAATATTGCTGACCTTTCTCCATATGTTCTAGAGGATGAAGACCATGTTGAAGAGCCATCAAATTTGAAGGTAAATCTTTAAATACCCTAAGGAGATATAGGAGTTAAGTTACAAGTCCAGTTACTAGACTATGTACTAGAGGATCATAGAATCTTACTATTTGAGTTCTTGAAGATAGATTGGAGCCTAATGAACTAAAGATAGCTTCTTGTTATATATTGCATGATGATCACACTTATGTTAGACGTACTAACTTGATTTTGAGTTTGTTAGAAGATTGTACATTGTACACGAGCGACAACACAAATCGTGTTGAAAGCCATGTTGAGAACACATGTGGGGAAGTAAAGGAAATGTAGTTCTATGTCCAAAACATCCAAAGTACAAGGCCATTTCAAAGTCGTGTTGAAGCAAACTTTGTGATTTTTTACCAAATTCTATAGTACACAACTTGACTCATGTTAGAAGTCATATAAAGCTCTTGATGGTCTTTTTTATTTTATTTCATAGTTATTTCATTAGAGGTTTTAAACAAGGGTATTTTTGTAATTTTAATAGTTTGTGAGACTTCTATAAATAGTTCTATTTCTATCATTAATTGATAACTTTTGTTTCTTTTGAATTTAACAAGTCTTTAAGAATTCTTGCTCTTAAACCCTACTCTTATCAATCGATCTTACTTATGGTAAGGGTAAATATGCAAGCGTTATTATAAGTCACATAAATTATTTATGAGCATTCCCCAAATCTTCTTTTCTTGGTGAGTAAAATTCATAATAAGTGAAGGTTTCATCTATATGTCAACTTAAACTTGAATTTCATCTTGAGATTATGAATCTTTATTAACTAGTTATTATTGAATTATTTTGGTATCCTAGTGATAACTTCCTAGGCATTACGAAGCTTGCTCCCCACATGGGAAACACTAAGCTTCCAACAATTTATGTACATTAAACTCCTTATCATTGCCACTAAGAAGTTGATAGATTTTAAAAATACCAAGAGAAGTTAACTTTTAATTGTTTCTCATAAATGACATCAAAATGTTGATGTCTAAGAATATTAGATTTAGGGCTCATAATTATTAGGTACACAAAACAAAATTGGGTGAATAGGCACTAAAAGGTTGTTTGGTACAACCACTCTGTCAATCAAGTGAACACGGTATAGGAAATAATGATTGAGCAATGTAAATAAGTTTAGGCTAAATATTATAAAAATAATATAAAAATGTTATTAGTTTACTCATCAATACATATCATAAGTTAGACCAGACTAAGGAGTCCTAAGTTTAAATTTATCCATCAAAACATATAACAATATTATTTAGACTTAAGATACATTAAAATTAAAAAAAAAAATAGCATCAATAATACTAAATTATGAGGCCATTGATTCAAGGCCAATTGACTGCCATGACTTCTCTTACTTTGTTTTCTCATCATTTTATTTTATATATTTTTTTCCTTGAAATTCTTTTTGTTCAAATTTGACTTTTTGAATAATAATTTTTTTCTTAGTATTTTATCAAGTTTTGCGACATTTTGAAAATTTTCTTATTTATTTACTATTTTATTATTAATCTAAAGGGTATGATATGAGGCAAAAAAAAAAGGGGGGAGGGGGGGTGTGGTATGATAATAAAGCTCATAGGATGTATTCTAAATGAAAATTTTAATCACGGACCGATTTATTAAACGGCCCAGATATGAATAAACCCAGCCCATTTCTATTATCAGCCCTACGTTTTTGACCCGGCCCAGAAACCTAATGCGGTGTAATCATCTCTATTCTCTATTCTCGCCCTCCCTCTCAGTCTTACTCCTCTCTCTCGCTGTAATACGGCTTTCGTAGAGTGAACAAACTAAGGAATATATCAAATTTTCACTTATTCTTTCGTAGATCATAAGATTTTGTGAAGTGATAATGTCATCAACCTTCAGCGGCGATGAAACGGCACCGTTCTTCGGATTCCTCGGCGCTGCAGCAGCTCTCGTTTTCTCTTGTAAATCTTTCCACTTTCTTCTTCTCTCGCAATCAATATTTAGGGTTTGATCAGTTTTGACGTCCTTCTTGTTGATTAATGAATTAGAATTACTATATAATCTGTCGAATTAGTGCTGTTGTTGCTCTATTATGTAATTGATCGATTTAAAGCCTAGGGCTTGTGCTGTTGGCGATCGGTTAGTCTTAATTGTGGGACCGATCGTGGGTTTTGGTTAGCATGTGATGTATACGAAACATTACTTTATTGTTCGATTGCGGTATGTGATAAGGTTATAATGGTTGATTTTTACTTTTTAGGCATGGGAGCAGCTTATGGTACTGCGAAGAGCGGTGTCGGTGTAGCATCTATGGGTGTAATGAGACCGGAGCTCGTAATGAAATCGATCGTGCCCGTTGTCATGGCTGGTGTTTTGGGTATTTATGGTTTGATTATTGCTGTTATCATAAGTACCGGTATTAACCCCAAGGCGAAGTCGTATTACTTATTTGACGGTTATGCCCATTTATCCTCGGGTCTTTCTTGTGGACTTGCGGGTTTGTCTGCTGGTATGGCTATTGGTATTGTTGGTGATGCTGGTGTTAGGTATAGCCTCTCCACCTTTATTTGTAGTTTCGGCAGTTGGCTGATTGAATGTTTTGTGCTTGTCTTTATGTAGTTTCGTTTGCCAGTCTGTCCAGGATTGGATTGTTCTTCGTTGGAATGTAGCTGTTTATATCACATGTTTGCCTTTATCTTGTGTTATCCTTAAAGATGTGCCCTTGGGGTTGATCTATCATGAATTTTCAACTATTTTGTTGTCATGCTGGATTCCTGGTCTTTCCTGATTAAATATTGTAGTTTTCTATCATTGTCTTTGTTATTGTCTTTAAATGGGTGGACTTTAGGCAGTAGATATTTAAGTTCTACTGTTCTTGTAATCCAATGTTATATGTGCATGTGCTCTTAGATATAAATCTAGGATGGGATGGCTTTTGATAACTGGAAGAAGAGTAAACTTTTGCGTGGTTCTATGGCTGTTTTCTTGGTATATTATAGCTCTGAAGAGCATGGTTTTTTAGTTGATTGTTGCAAGTCCTCCCGTTTGTTTTCCTTCATACAAATTGTTTGCTGCTTATGTCAATGAGTATTGCTCAACAAGAACATTGTGGTTGAATAATAAATCATTATTTAGTACCTAGTAAAGAAATCTTATGCTTGTTGGTGAATTCCATTGCCACTGGCTTTGGGAAGACTATGATAGCAGCTTATTGAATCTCACTAGTCTGTACTTTTATAGGGTAATATATTTCCTTTTCAAGTTTTGATTTCTATGTGGTCTAACCTTATGAGAATTATTTCTGTGTTGCATCATTGTCAAAACTTGTTGGTAAAATATTGATATGATTTTTACATATTATATAAGGAAGTAGGATTGGTTAGTTATCATTCATGAGTTCCCAAAAAATAAATCATAGCATAGTGACGTTAAGAAGTTGCAATATTTGAAGATGAGTTATCTAGCGCATACCTTAAAACTAAAACGTTTGCAGCAATGACAGCTGATCACTCTTGGGGATTTTGGACCTTTATCCTCCGACTAATCTATTGCTCTCTTTTTTACTTGTGATTTTTTTTTCCCCTGAAAATATGTAATGACCTATGTGTATGTGGATATTTAACTTCATAACTGAAGTGCCACAAAAAACGTGTGAAACAATTCGGCTATTGTGAGAATTTATGCAGCATATTAACTTGCATGAAGGCCAGTAATAGTCGTAGGTCTTCTTTAGGATGTACCCTATCCCTTGAGTTTTATGTCCTTCAAATTTCTTTTGTAAAGTTACTCATCTTGCATTCTTAACTTTTCTTGTTTTTTTGTAGAGCTAATGCACAGCAGCCAAAGCTTTTCGTTGGGATGATTCTTATCCTTATTTTTGCGGAAGCATTGGCTTTATATGGTCTTATCGTCGGTATAATTTTGTCGTCCCGAGCTGGACAATCAAGAGCAGATTGATAAAATACTGCCAGGCATTTCAAGCTAGATTCAGATTATTCTTCTGCATCCTATACAAGAATCCATCCTTTTTGTGTTATGCCATGTAAGTGATGCTGTTGTATTGCTGGGACCGTGCTCTTGAATTAACCACCTTTCGATGATAAGTGTAGTAGCAGCAATCTTTATCTATGAATCGACATTTTACCCCAAAAGCGATGTTTTATGCATGCAATCACTTCAAAGGATCAGTCTTTCACTAATTTGCTTTATCTTGTTGACTTCATCCACCTCGGTAATGGTAGCTGACATTGGCAATAGGCAGGAAACAGGTCTAACGAGAGAGAGCTCTTGCTGTGTCTTATAGATTGTACTGTGCTTGAGGTGGGTACATGGACGCGTTGAAAGCTCGTCCATATTCTCCATGTGAAGGGCCTTACAGGTCTTTGAATTTCTTTTTTTTTTTTTTCTTTTTCAGTTCTCTGTCAAGATTCCAAAAATAGGTCCTTCACGTCTTTTTATCCTTCATGTATTGTTATAATTTTTTTTGTTTTATTAAATATATTATTAAATGCATATGAAATCCAAAAATGTAAAAAAATACGAAGGATCTTATATAAAGAATCTAGGGATAGGGATACAGTAGTGAGGTTATTCAAAAAACAAGATCCTTATGTTGCTGATGCGGATAGGTATGTTTTTTCTGTCATTTTTTTTTCATTTTGGCTTTATTTTTTTGTTGTTTTCAAATAGACTTTATCAAAAATAGATACCGATGAAAAACAAATATTTTTGTTCATAAATTGATTAAACAAAATAGATATTGATATAAAACAGATATAATATTGATATCGATACAAATATAGATAAGAAACACACCATCTAAATAGACCCTTAGCCTTTTTTCTACTTTAGTAACAAAATCAAGATAATCCTAGCTTGGCTATATTTGATTGTGAGTAGAGATGGGTATAAAAAACCAATCAAAGTAAATCAATTCGTAATCGAATCGAACCAAACCAAAGATATGGTTTTTTTTTTTTTTTAACAATTTGATTTTCTAATCTAAACCAATCCATAAATTTATGGTTTGGTTTCAAAGGTAAATCAAACCAATTTATAAAATCGAATTAAATCGTTTAAAAAATATATAATAATATTTTACTTGTGAGTTATAATTATAATTTTTTTTATGATGATTGATTAAAGGTCATATATACTCATATGATTTCATTTGATATTTATTATTTGGTGAATATTCATTAGGATCAACTTGTTTATTTTTAAATTTGTTTTTTACGTTTATAATATATATATATATATATTGTTGATGATGATCTATTGTTTTTTTAATAGTTTTTAATTTTATAAAATATGAAATTCATTTATTTAGTTATAAACTTTTTTTATATATTAATTGTTTAATGTATTTTATCAACGCATCATTTTATTTGTTGATAGATGATTTTTTATTTTGGCTAAATTTAGTGATAGACGATTGATTTGATGGTTCTATTAAAAATTATAAATTATGACTTATTATGTCTTAATTAGTGAATGTATATTATTGGTGAATAATTAATTTCATAGAGAACTATAGATTAAAAGTATGATGAATTTATAAAGTATTTTGTTGTGATTTGTAATATAAATTTTATAAAGTGATTTAAATATTTAAGTATCTATACAAATATAAAAAATATAGAACAAAAAAATTTTTAGTTAGAATTTTGATTTAATCTATAATCTAAATCGAATTAGATTATTATTTAATAATTTAAAATTGTTTAATTCGAATCAAACTGTTAATTAACGGCTTGATTTGAGACGAAGAAAAAATCAAACGCATTCTTGCCTACCCTATCGTCAGTGTTATTTTACTGTAAGGGCGGCCATGCGTGGGGTCAGACATGGAAAAGGGCCAATGGCCTGCTTCCTTCCAAAGGGATGAAGACACTGGCTATTTTAAGCCTTAAAATGTGTGTGGACCTACTCTATTTAGGTCCTAGAAACAGTCCAGAACCATGGGAGCGGGTCCTGGAATTCGAAAGGTGATGCCTGACTCCATCCTTACAAGGAATGACTTGATTATTGATCCAAACATTAGAGTTGCTTAAATGTTTGCTCAATTTATCAATTGAATATATAGCTGAAGTGAATTATATCAAAACCTACGTTTCTGCAATTGAAAGTGAAATAGTTTATATAAAGTTTAACTTATGATACAAAGTGAAACTAAATAATTAATCTTATAAATTATATCCAAAATATAATCAGCCTGCAAAACAAACAGTGATAAAAATAAATTCGCTAGCACAATAAGTGTTCTATGCCTTGTCTAATATAGTTGTTAAAATCGTGAGTGAAATATATGATTTTATGTGTTTATAATTATATATATATATATATATATACTTTTCTTAATTAAAATAGATGCAACATTATTTAGGTATAGACTTTAGGTTAAACTATGAATTTAGATATATGATTCTATATATTATCGATTTTATTGGTTTTATATAACTTTAAAAAATTATATCAATTCTATACATTTCAGTGAATAGTGAAATCGCGATTTTGATAACTATGTTGTCCAGTATATGTCAATATTGTCAAACCCAACTTGATGCTTGACTTAGATATGCGAGAGGGTTAAGGATTGACAAAACCAGATGAAATTATGATTGAATTGGGCCGGGCAACTAGGTTTGATGCCATTGGCAACTATCGCTCTTTTCAAATAGTTGAAAAAAGGCAAAAAAAAAAAAAAAAAGGAAAAGGTTACTTAACAAAACATATCAGTATTTGTATTAGATAACGATAATAGTAAATCGAAACACAGTTAATTAAATTCTTGGAAGATATAGTTCAGAATATAATTTCTGGATCCAGCATTCAGGTAGGGACTGAAATGTCAAAGGGTTTGACTTCAGTTATAAGGCAATGAAAGACCCAAGAACAGAAAGCAAATTAAAATTACGAGCATTCCTATTTCCATATCATAGGATTTGGCTAAAAGATTACCTTGATCATATATTTTCACATATCGACTGCTTTAATCCATATCGCCATTTGCCACAGTGGAGATCATAGCAAGTCAGGAAGCAATTGGCATTGAACTTGAAATGGTAGGTACATGCACATACATATCACAAGACAAGACGTATTTGACGGTGAAGCTTCCTGCTTTTGCTCTTCAGCATGACACAACGAACTTAACGCAACCAGAGCAAAAATCAACAAAACAACTTACGACAAAGGAGGGTAATGTTGACAGAAGCATGTGGCGGTGGTGATGCCAATGCACATATGGAACTGTTTTTTTGGCATCATGCAGGATGCACCACGTATAATTAATACCATATTAACGTAAAAGAAGCGATCAAACGGAAGCGACAAGTAAGGTACTGGGTTGCATATTGCTTACGGAGCGACAAAGTACAACACGGGCTACTCCTTTTCCATTGGTGTGTGTGTCCCCGTTGGAATCATTCTAATAGAAATCTTGGTTTGTTTAGCATTTTCAGCCGTTAATGCCAAACTCAAAGAAGATACTCTGCGTACATACTAGATTTTGAACTTATAAAAGGGAGGCGATATGCCATATTTATGAGAAATCAAGACGATGTTGTGTATTATTAAAAAGTACATGAATTACATCAAATGTACCAACCTTTCATTATAAGTTTATTTAAACTATTAATGTTTCAAATAATTAAAAAAATAAAAGTAATCAATATTTTTGGGAATAAAATTTATAGTATCAATGTGTTAAGTGATTAAAAATAAAAATTAACATTTTATAAAATGAGTGAAATAAAATATTAATAATTAAAAATTGAAGAAAATTAAATAAAATTAATTGAAAACTAATCTAAATATTGATACCTTAGATGAATTTTGTAAAATTTTGATACCTCATTTGATTTATTTTATTAAATATTAATTCTCCTTTTTAACTGCTCGAAATATTAATCTGTTAAGTAAACTTACCTCTAAATATTAGTACCTTCTATTATAATTTACCACTAAGAAGTGGGAAAACCTGTATAAGTATATACAATAGGTGGTTGAAGAAATAACGTAAGTTTTATTAGTGTACTTCAGTGTCATGATAAGACTTCTAAATGCATAAATTTAGTAGACTTTAAATAGGAAAGTTTGAAGAAACATCATATTTTTTACCCTCATCGACAATGACTCAGACTAGCTCCTACTCTTCTCCTTCAATCCTTTGTTTAATCCTCATATCTTTGTTTTGAGCTCATTTAGTAGTTACTAATAAAAAAAAACTAGCTCCATACCAGCACCTTAAATTCAAGGGATCAAGCTCAATTGATACCTTTAAGTAAAAGTGATAAGTCCACAAATTTGGCCCAATCCAAAGAATCAATAGAAACCCTTTTTTACTGAACTTTTCACAAAACAATCACAACGGTACGTTAATTCTTCTCAACTCTTCTTTCTCTCTATTTTAGGGTTTTAAAGTTCATAGTTTTTCCTCAATGGAACTTGTAGCTCTCAACTGCAAGATGTTAACACTATCTAGAAAATCTTGTTGTGTTTTATGATAGTCACTAACAATGGATCTATATGTCTTGTTCTTTGATGCAAGGTAAAATCTAAAGGAATCTAGATTCGAGTTCCAGAAGGACTCCTACATATTCAAGTGTTTGAATTTGGGTAAAGGCTACCTTCTCTTCTGTATTTCCTGTATTTATATTATGTGATGTAGTTTGTTACAATTTGTTATGCCTAGTGGGCAAACTCACTTCAAAAAATGATATTACAAGTAAAAGTAGTACTGTTTTTCTGCAACTAAGCAATGTAATCCTCCAAATATTGCAGAGGTCGTCTGGCCCGTATACTTCTGTGCATAATAACTTCCTCCCCTTTAGGAAAAATTACCTTGTTCTCAAGGTAAAATTGTGGGTAATTTTTCTTGAAATCAATTAGATCTACCATGAAGCATCTTCTAATGATAAAGACTCCCATTGCACTAAAACTTGAGGTATCAAATGCCCTTGTCGTAGGATATGTCTTGAGTTTAGGATCACCACTAGTCGAACAAGATGGTTATTATTATGAGACTCTGAGGGTAGAGGAATCATTGCAGAATAATTACCTATAGCCTTCTTAAGTAAAGTAACATGAAAGACAGGGTGAATCCTAAAAATGTCAAACAGCTCCAATTTATAGGAAACAGACCTGATCTTTTGTAAGATCTTAAAAGGGCTAAAGTAACATCGTGATAGCTTCTAAGATAACCAGTTGGCTAAGGAAGTTTGCCTATATGGTTGAAGTTTCATGTACACAAAGTCTCTAAGTTCGAAAGTCCTATCAATGTGATGCATATCATGTAGTTGCTTCATTTTGAGTTGTGATTGAGGTAAATTATCCTTGAGAGCTTTAATAATCTCATCACGAGTTTGCGACGCATGATCAATAGCATCAATCCTATAATGTCCTTGCAAATAGTAAGGAATAGTAGGAGGGTCATTGCCATATAGAGTTGTAAAGGGGATCATATTTGTACCAGTGTGATAACTAATATTAAAGAAAAATTCAGTTCAAGAGAGAAATTTAGTCCATTATGTAGGACAGTCCATAACAAAGGAGAGTAGATATTGCTTCAAACATCTATTGACAACTCAGTTTGGCCATCGGATTGTGGATGGTAAGTTGAGCTCATCTTTAGTGTAGTACCACTTAGATGAAAAAGCTCTCGCCAAAATCTACTCAAGAAAACTTGATCTCTATCAAATCCTATAGATTTGGGAAAACCGTGAAGCTTCACAACCATATCTACAAAAAGTTTTGCTACTGAAGTAGCATTATATTGAGCAGTAAGTGTTCCAAAATGAGAATACTTGATAAGACGATCCATAACCACTAGAATAATTGAATAGCCACGAGAAAGTTGTTATCCTGTTATAAAATCCATAAAAAATATTCAAAGACTTCATTAGGAATAGTAAAAGGTTGATGTAAACTTATTGGTGATGCCGTCATGTACTTAATCTATTGGTAAACATGGCACGACTTCACAAAGTTTTCAACATCCTTCCACATGCTTGGCCAAAAGAAAGAAGCGCTAAGATGCTTAAAAGTTTTGAGTACCCCCATGTGACCTCCTACTGGTGAAGCTTGAAATTCCATTGTCAAAGAATTGATAATGGTAGTGTAGGAAGGAATAAAAATCCTATAGCCAAAGTGCAATAAACCATCCTTACAAGTCAAAGGTCATTTCAAAGGAATACCTTGTTAACGGTCTAAAAGCAACTTATTCCATGCAGACTTCTCTTGATATTCAGTTTTCACTACCATATTGGAATAAAAGGAAATCATTGAAAGAGAAAGTAAAAGAGACTCCTAAAAAAATATCCTGGATCTCATATACATACTTCATAAGTTTCACTAAGTACTGTTGTTGTTCTAAGGTTTAAATGACTTGAGTCAAAATTTCCTTAAGACTGCATTGATCTGTGCGTGTGATAAAAGGACTACCCAAAAGTTATTGCCACCATTTTTTAACCGATTCTACTATAGTGACTAATTCCTGAACATAAGTACTAGCTTTTTGTAATCTCAAGGGATATTTTTTGCTATAAAAAGCAATAAGTTGAATGCCATGATGCAAGACAACTCCTAAATGCACTCTTGAAGCATCTATATCAACAAAGATGGTTTTTTACAATCGGGTGGAGCCAAAAGGAAGAGTCATCAAAGCTTGTTTGAGTTGGACAAAAGCTACTTATTTTGTGGAGTCCACTCAAAAGCATATTTCTTAAGCAAATTTGTCAATGGTGCTGCAATAATGGCATAATTCTTGACAAACTTGCGATAATATCCAATAAGTCCTAAGAAGCCACAAAGTTTTTTAGGAGTACATGGAGAAACCCAATCCTGAATTACTTTTATTTTTTCTGGATCAGGAGTAACTCCTTCAGTTAATACATAATGACCAAAATACTCAATATGATCATGAGCAAAAGAACATTTACTCATCTTCAAACAAAAGTGATGTTGTAAATAACTCAATGCTGTATCCAAATGAGTCAAATGGTCTTCCGAAGTTCTACTATATATGAGTACATCGTCAAAGGAAACTATGATAAATTTTCTCAAGTATGGCCTGAATAACTCATTCGTGACTGCCTGAAATGCTTATGGTGCATTAGATAGGCCAAAGGGCATAACAATGAACTTATAGTTACCCTCATGAGAATGAAAGGTGGTTTTATGAATATCCTTAAAGTGCATTCTAATCTAATGAAACTTAGCTCATAGATCCAATTAGGAAAAAATAGATGCACCACGTAACTCATCGAGTAGTTCATCAATAGTAGGTATGGGAAACTTATCAACAATAGTGGCATGATTTATAGCTCGACAATCCACATAAAATGTCCATGACCCGTCTTTCTTTCTAACTAGTAAAACAGGAGATGAAAAGGGACTGGTGCTGAGGCATATGATGCCTAAATCCAACATTTCTTGTACCAATTTTTCAATTTCTTCCTTTTGGAAATGAGGGTAACGATATGGTCTGACATTGATTGGTTGAGACTCGTCTTTCAAATGAATATGATGTTGAACATTGCGCAAGAGCGGCAATGATGAAGGAGTCTCAAAAATACCATGATATATGCTCAATAGTGATTAAATGGCACTGTTGTTGGTGGTTTCAATAAGCGAACTATCTTTCTGAGCCACAAGACTAAATAACCCCTCAATTTGGTCAAAGTGGACTAACTTTCTAAGTTGTTAGTATTCAACGAGCATAGGCTCTATACTCTTGACTCCTTGTAATGTGATAGACCTACCAATTAAATCAAATAGCACAGTAAGTGCAGCATTGTCCACTGTGGTTAGACCAAGAGTTTTCAACCATTTAATGCCCAATAGCAAATATGCACATCGTATTGGTAGAACGTAAAAATCAATGTAAAATTTTTCCTCATCCATTAGTAACATAACTTGCTTACAAATGCAAGTACAAGTGAGTTTTTCTCCATTCCCAATCATAACATGAAAAGGCTAAATAGCAAAATAGGCAAGTTTAATTGCTTAACAACTTTGAATTGGATAAAGTTGTGAGTGCTGCCAGAGTCAACTAGGATAGAAACAAGCTTTCCATGAATAGACCCCAAAAGTTTGAGTGTTTTGGAAATATGAACACCCGATAAGGCATGATAGCTGATTTCTATATTGTCACTACTAGGTCACTCATCAGACAATGTGGATACCATGCTGTCATAAAAAAAATTCTAAAGAATCTTTAGGCTGAATCAACCTATAGAACTTAGCTTTACATATATGATCCTTGTGAAATTTTTCATCACACTTAAAATAAAGTCCTTTCTCATGTTTAGTAGCCATTTCAACAACTAAAGTCTTTTGAAAGGAATAGATTTTTTTGCTTGCGTTTGGGAAATAAAGGTGGAAATGGTGGAAGTAGATTTAGGTTTATGCAGTGTAGATGGAAAAGTAGAAATAGTAGATTAAATGGTGGGTTTAGAAACAAAAGAAGTGTTTGTAGGTGGTTTAACAAATGAGATTTGAGCAAATTTGCTTTCATGTAACTTGGCTAAACTCATTGCTTGAAGAAGACTAGTTGGTTGAAAAGCTAAGACCTCTTGCCTTATTAAAGGTTGAAGACCCGAAATCAAGCAACTTTGTAAAAAATTTTCAGAGAGGCCATTACCCCGGTTAGATAGACTTTCAAATTCATGTTGATATTTTGCTACCGAACCAATCTGTACTAACTTGCTTAATTTTCCTTGAATGTCCTCAAACAAGGAAGGTCTAAAATGACATTCTAATGCTTTTAAGAAAACTTGCGACATAGACAGCATGTTATTGCAAAATATCCATTCATACCAATTTAGAGCCTCGCCCTCCATATCAAAAGATGCAATTTGCAATTTGTCTTTCTTAGTCACATGATGAAAATCAAAGAAACGAGTTGCTTGAAAATCCAAGGTAAAGGATCTTGGCCATTAAACTTTAGAAGTTCTAATTTGATATTATGAATATTGAAACATGAGAGTCCTTATATGACTAGCTACATTGTGAAGATGATGGATTATTCTCGGTAATTGAATTACCTCGAGAATTTTGATTCGACATTTGCAATTTGACAAACTTCAATACTTGTTCCATGTGTGTAGACAAATGTTCTATTTTGTTTCTACAATTCCGTGATCTGAGATCCATGATTTTGAAATTCCTTGTGAATTTTTTTTTTTGTTACATACCATTTGCCATTGATGATTAATGAAAACACCAATGATAAGCCCATAAATTTGGCTCAATCTAAAGAATCAAAAGAAACCCTTTTTCACTGAACTTTTCATCCGTTACTTTTCACAAAACAAACATAATGATACATTATTTCCTCTCGACTCTTCTTTCTCTTTGTTTTAGGGTTTCAAAGTTCATAGTTTTTCCTCAATAAAACTTTTAGATCTAAATTGAAAGATGTTAACACTATCTAGAAAATCTTATTATGTTTTATGATAGTCACTAACGACAGATCTATTTGTTTTGTTTCTTTAATGCAAGGTGAAAGCTAAAAGAATCTGGATTTGACTTCCAGAGGGACTCCTACACATTCAAGCATTTGAATTTAGGTAAAAGCTACCTTGACTTTGGATTGTTTGTATTTACATTCTGTGATGTAGTTTGTTACAATCTGTTATGTCTAGCTAGCAAACTCAGTTCAAAACATGCTATTACAAGTATAGTAGTATTATTTGTGTACAACTAAGCAATGTAATAGTCTGAATATTATAGAGGTCTTTTGGCCCGTGTACTTCTATGCAAAACAAAATGCTTCAACCCGTCCATTGATAAAGAATTCTAAGGCATATGAGCTAAAAGCATGGCTTTTGTAAACATATACATTATGATAATAGCCAAGCTCACCTGCAACAAAGGGATTTCTTCCTAAAACTTTTCCTCTATAACATACAAGCACTCTAATAATGGTACAAGATGCTTTGCACAAAGTATCTATGGACTAAACTCCTCTCATTAGCATTATAAACACCAATGAAAGTGTCACCCTACCTTAACAAACCTTATTAGTAATTGTAGATGAGGCGGAATATTCACAATGTTTTAGCCACTAATAATACTATAATAGAACCTTACAATATTTTTTGAATGAATAACAAAACAATGTAGTTGCAATGCAGTAAGGACATGCCTCTTAAATTGATTGAAAATAATCAAATAAGAAATTTGTTAAAGAGGAGAACATTGCTTTTTGTTTAGCATAATGACTCGGATAAAGGATTTATCTCATTATATTTTTATAATCTTATTCAAAGATGTTTTTGTGACTCTACCATCATTGCCACCAATTCAAAATATACGATATCACAGCCATCTAAAAAACAAGTCTTAAACAACGAAATTTCATTCATATAGGAATCCTTATTTATAAATATTTCATATTGAGAAACTTGTCAAGAAAATGTTGGAGTCAAGAGTCATTCGTCCAAGTACAAGCCTTTTTTCTTCATAGATCTTGTTAGTGAAAAGAAAAATGGTTCATAGAGATTTTGTTTCTATTATAGAGTTCTAAATCAGTCATAATATATGACAAGTTTCTCATTCTCACCATTAACAAATTATCAGATGAATTGGGAAGTGCTACTATTTTTTGAAAATGGAATAGAGATGATATGACTAAGACCTTGGACATAGTGATCTCAATTAGGTGCACAGCGGATCTCAATTTCAAATGTTCAAGCAAAATAAAAATGGCATTTTTATGGATTTTTGTAATTTGATATCAAGGAAATAAAATGGATATGAACGGCGTTGATAAGGATATTACGCAACAAAGAGAAATCTCTAATAACAATGTCAAATATCCAAAAGCTAATCAGTTATAATTACAAAAGGGTATATATATAATAAAAGTAAAACCTTAAAAAAAGGAAATTAAAAAAAAAGACAAATTTGACTAAAAATTAACGCGTTTTGACTATTTGACTAAAGAATAAAAAAATCAATACATCTTGACTATTCGACTAAAAATTAATGCATCTTGGCTTAGGCCGATGAAGTACACTTTCCTTCAGTTGCTTCCTTCGATGTGTTTTCCTGCTGCACAAAAAGATGATTGACATTGAATTGTTGATTTCCACTATGCAGAATGTAAGTATTCACTATGTGAACTTCATCGGGTTCAATGTGATTCGCTATCCTTTTATCCACTTCAATCGCTGCATTTCGATTAATGGTAAATTGATGCACATCATTCTTGTGGGCTTGTTGAAGATTTGCCCTCAAATTTTGATGGTAAATATGTCCACCTGGGTCAAAGACAAACCTGTAGAACTCAAACATAATTAAGTGAAAATTCTAAACCACACTGGTTCATGTGTAGTCTTCAAGGCTTGTTCCGCAAATCCTTTTTGAAATAGCAACTCCCATCCCAGTATAGCATCAAGTCCAAGTGCCTTTGACCATAAGATACCATGTCTGTCATCTATAAAAATTCTTCCAAGCATGTCAAACCATTCGTCATGGATTCGTTCAATTGAATTATTAGAAACGTTATGACAAGTATTCAGCAAATATAACTCTGGTATCATTAAGAGCTTTTGATTCCTGCACTTGTCATCTTGGGAGTAAACCACTTCAAACCCCTTGTCATTTGGTGAGTCAACAACATCTCTGTCTCTAACAAATAACTCACATGCAGGCCATGTATGTAATTTGATATGCATTTCTATGCTACCATTCCAAAATCTAATACTCAACCAATATATATATATATATATATATATCCATCCAGAAGACTCCAATGGACATAAACAATCAACTCATATGCCTTCACAAGGACAATATAATTATTCCAATTTTCAACTTTAGGTAACCCCATTAATATATCATAATATAATGGATGAATAATTGGAAAATCAACATAAATATACCTATCATGCTCCATATCTCCAAGTGTGAGTGAGAGTGGTTCCAAATCATGTACACAAATATTAAGAGACGATTCTAACTCAATTTCACTTTGTACAATCTTTGTTACATCGATCTCTTTTACATCATCCACAACAGTTGCACTGTAAATCCCCGAAATTTTGGATTCGAATTAAAGTTTAAACCCTAATTGAAAGTCAACCAGATTTCCAGAGTCAACAAAACCCTAGTTTACCGTAACCGCTTAAGTTCGGTATTGCCGTTTTCCCTAGTCCTAGAAAACGAAGTTGGAATATTTAGCTATAATAGTTCGTAATAGCTATAGGTTATATAAAAATATCAGATTTGCAAAATTCGAGTGTCCTTTGAACCCGATCGGACACGGCTCTTAAAAAACGTGTCCCAAAGCCCGGAATAGGAAAAATATTCTGAATATACTGTTAGACTTGTAAAAACATAAGATTTTCAAAAATATCAATTTCGTAATTTTTCAGTAACTAAAAATATCAGATATCGTAATTATACGAGTATTTTCTTACTACCGGTATTTAATTGTCATGTCTACTTTTACATTACATTATTTTCTACTATTCTACACTATTCATCTATCTCTACTTATTCTTACAACCTACTCTTACAATCCATACACCTATTTCTTATACATTTTCATTTCCAATACAATTTCACATCTTTCATTTCTTACTTTTAATTATCAAAAGACAAAAAAATAAAATAAATTTCACTCTCTCACATCTCTCGATATTAGCACCGGCCACCCCCCATTCATGCCCAAATTGTTTTATTTTTCACTTATTTAATTAACATAATTTACCTCCCACATTTTCCTATAAATACCACATTCACTCTTTCACTTCTTTCACACTTCTTCATTACTAAATTTACTATACTTAAATTCTCCCAAAATCTCTCCAAGAAGTTCTTACAAGAAAGCTCTCTCTAGTTTCTTCTTTTAGGTAAAATTTCTTCAAGAATTCCTATGTTCATCTACTTAGTATGAACTTAGTGTGTGTTTCCTAAAACCATGAAGGTTAAGAAAGCAACAATAGGTTCATACTTTGTTTTTGTTCATAATCTCAACTCCTTTATGTTCCTCTATGTTCATAACTATCTAATACATCTATATAGCTATATATAATATTTAGAGCATATAAGCTCATTGTCTTGCAATTTATTTACCTTTCATGCAATTTATTTACTTCCTTGCAAGTTATTTAATTTCAAGTTGTTTTAAGACTAGTTTTTCTAGTCTTAGACTTGTCCTCATCAAGTCAAAACATTTTCTTTTTCTTTTGGGACTAGTCATTTCTTAGTCCCGGGATACCTTGAACAAGCTAAGGTTCCAATACTTGATTTATTTTATTAATAGCTTATTCTTTCAAGTTATTATGTTTCTTTACATTTCATAAGCTTTATGATTCATATTCATGCATGAACATAATGGTTTTGTCTCAACAAAATAAATGAGGAAATGTTTTCTTAAAATAAAGATTCTTTTTCTAGAAATAAAAGTAGGAAGCTAATGTTTTTCTAAAAATTAAGAAGTTATCTTAAATAAAACTTAGAGGAGTTCATAAGGAAGTTATACAAACATGCATAACACTAAAAGGACTTTTAAAGTAAACAAAGATTTTTCAACTTCACTTTTCCTCAAAATGATGGAAATTCCTTTTCATCAAAATGATCTCAAGAAATCAAGAAATTATTTTTCTAAATATAGAAGTGTTACTACTTTCAAAAAGTGTTGGAAGATAAGCTTAGGAAATCATTTCTTAGGAATATAAGAAGATTATAAAAATAAGATTTAGGAAAGCAAAGAAATACTCATTATAAACAACTTAAGATAATTTTAAAGCAATTACAAGCACTTAAATTTAGAGATAGAAATACTCATTTCAAATAACTCAAAATCTTTTCAAAGTAAAATAGACACTTCAAAAATTCTCAAGTTTCAAAATCTTTCAAAACTTGACTTTTTTATAAATTGAGACAACTTCATTTACTTCATACATTGTTATGAGTCAATACATATATGTTTATACCTTTCAAAAAACTTGTAAAAATATTTGGAAAAGTTATCTCTTCAAGTGAGCTTTTGATACAAGGAAGAAAAAAGTTTTTACAAATTGGAGGTAAATCTGGTCGCTTCCTTTTTGGGACCCAAACGACTTAGTTTTATGAAAACAAGCTTAGAAATGTGTAGATCTTTTCGAGTAGGTAGAAA
Source organism: Combretum micranthum (assembly GCA_024138025.1). NCBI lineage: Eukaryota > Viridiplantae > Streptophyta > Magnoliopsida > Myrtales > Combretaceae > Combretum > Combretum micranthum. Next base: position 78,906 of record JAMXBD010001533.1, read on the forward strand.
ACGATATATTATACGTGAAATTCTGAGTTAAAATAAGCAAGTTATGGCCATTTTAAGTTGGAATTTCCTCTTATACGATTTTTCCGCGATTTTAAGAAAAGTTTAAGATCTTCAAGAATAGAAACTTCATGAGATACTTATTTTGGGTATTCCATCTTGTTTAGGTGGAGAAGGATCCGAGATCGTGTTTCCGGAGGATTACTTTGATTAGAATCTACCGACATGGAGTGAGTTATTCATTTTACTAAGTTACATTTCCTTGTTTTGTGCTTGTAATTAGTAGCACTAGCAATTAAGAAAAAGATAAAATGGATAATTATTGTATGACTTAGTATTATGAATGATTGAATACAAGTTAAGAATATGGAAGTTGGTTTGATAAATAAATTGTGATTCTTGTTTTGATATGATGAAAATTGTGTTGATCGCCTTTAATTTGAACTAAACATTTATGGTTAAAATTATATTGAAATCAATTCATGCATATCATTCACATGAGTCACATTTGTGCACTACTATTCTTCGTATGGGGAAACGAGGAAATGGTAGTAGTGGCTGATAGGAGCCGGAAAGTCTACATGGTGGCTAGTAGGAGCCGGAAAGTCTACAGGGCAAGCAGGAGCCGATAAATCTGCGGATATTGATGGTCGCATGAGCCTGTAACCTCCCAACCTTGTCATAGAGGGCGTTAAATCCATGCTACACTTGATTTCTGGTTAATGTATCTTGCTTGTTCATATGATTGGTACATTTTCATATGTTTTGATTAAAATACTTATATGAATTATGGAAATATCTTATAGATGGAATTATCTCACTAAGCTAGTTTTGCTATACCCTTATAGCTTTTTATTACAGTATGATTACCTTTGGTTGGCCCCAAGAAGCCCCGTATGCCAGGTACGAGTATAAGCTACTAGGAGTTTTTGGAAGAAACTTTATGTATTTAAGTTTTGAACATAGGCTTCTAGGAAAATCTCTATAGTAGGCTTGTCACGCCTCAAAGGGTATCCTAAATGTGACAGTCCGCCACACTCAATATTAAAACTTAAGTATGACAAACTTAGCCATTCCCAAAAGCTTTTATATTAAGTGTAAGGCGTGCTTTCACAACTTTAGAGGACTATATATGGAATTATGAAGCTTAAGAAGATATAAATAACACATTAAGAAAAGAGGTTGATAATAATCATTCACTTATAATAATGATCTTTACAAACATAGGGATACTTCCCTGTGATTACTAATCTATTACGAGAATATTTGTACATCAATACTAATGCTACACTTAATCTAAATTTCTATTATCCAAAAAGAAATTACCTGCCTATAGGGTCCTCGTGGCCTTAACCTAAATAGGGAAACTGCAAAAGATATCTATGGGGGTATAAGCTAACAGGCTTAGTGAGAACTATTTCCATAAATAACTTCTTGTAACAAGATTTTAAACAAGTTGTTTAAAAAATCAAATGTGATGCAACATACACGTGGGCAAACAAGCATATAGTTTTCCGGGAACTATATGTTGAATGGATTTGCGCCCTCCATTCGGAGTTTGGTGATACTTATCCTCAAAACAAATAGTTTTAGTTAAAAAGTTTTTATGCTCACGAGCACTCATCGTCAAGCATTCCGAATCTACTTGATTTAACCTTGCATTCGGATTTTCCACTAAGCATTTCCCTTAAGCCACTAAGCAATCGCTTTCGGATCTTCCACCAAGTGTTGCTTTTGATATGAGCTTACTATCCTTCTCACCCAAGGATAATAACTCAAAATGCAATGTGACTCACTTCGTGATATGCATGAATCCATTTATTTATAATACCATAACATTATTATTATCAAGTTTAAGGTGATCAAGGCATTTCATGCAAAGCAATTGTTATACTAGAACAAACAATTCAAATCAATTCCTTCTTCGATATTCTTAGGATTCTTTCAAAGACTTATTTCCATACATAACCATTTATCTTTTCTTAGCTTCTAGTGCAACTAAATTACAAGCACAACAAGTATAACCTTTAAAGGAAATAAACTCACGATGCCATGTCGACTATTTCTCTATGCGGGTGAGTCGTTCACACACTTCACTTAATCGTAATAATCTTCGCGGTAAAGGAATCCTTCCTCGGGGTCACCTAGCCAAAGAAAATACCCACAATGAGTATTCCTTGATGATTTTCTTGAATTTTGACAAAACAATGTCAAAAGAACGTTAAAGTTCGCATAAAAGAAAGTTCCAATTTAAAATGGTCATAACTTAGTCATTTTAACTAGGAATCGCGCATATAATATACCGATTTCTACCTACTCGAAAAGATCTATCTATTTCTAAAACTATTTTTGTCAAACTAAACCATTTAGGCCCCAAAACAGTGGTGGTGAAATTCACCACGAATTTTTTAACACAAAACAACTTTGGTTCAAGAAATCAAAATTTGTTTGATAAATACTTAGTTATCTGTATAGTTGAAAAATTCTCTTTTTATAACTGTATAACTCATATTTAAGCATGCTTAAGTATTTTGTTGTCCAATTATTTTTCTTGAGTAGAACAATGTTGGTTTGAAGTTTTAGAAAACATAGTTTACAAGAATTTATTTTTGTAACTTTCTTGGAATAAATATTTGTTTCCCCTTTGTTTTCCAAAGAAGTTTTAGGTTGAAATATATATATATATATATATATTTCCAAGTAACTTTTTAAAAGTAAATTTTCTTACCTTCTAAGTTTTATACTAATATTATTTTGGAGTTTTTAAAAAATACACTATTCTTCCTATTTATTTTTCTTGTACAAATTCCTTCGTCTATTTGTTTGCAAAAATCTTTATTTGAAAAATTCTCATCCTTTCCTCATGTTTTATGTTTTTCATAGAAATCATCCATAAAAATTTATTTTCTTTTTTAAAAACAAAGTGGAACAATACTTGACTTAAGAAACTTTTTATAGTAAAAGTAGTTTCTAAAATCTTAGTGGTTTCTTCTTGTAACTTGAAAAGAGATAACTTTATTTTTACTTTCAAACCATAGATAAACTCATTTCTAAGTGTCAAAATCTTCTTTTTGTCAATTATTTTTAGAACTTAAAACTTTGGACAACAATTTAAATGAACATGAATTATGAGAAAATAATAGCAAGTAAAATACATAAGTAATAAAGTCAAGTATTGGAGTCTTAGCTTTTTCAAGACTCCCGGGACTAAGAAATAGACTAGTCCCAAAATAAAATAAAATGAAAGAAAGAAAAACTTGTTTTGACTTGATGAGGACAAGTCTAAGACTAGAGACTAGTTTTAAAATAACAAGGAATAAATAAATAAATTGTAAGGAATTAATAAATAAATTGCAAAGAAAAAATAAATAAATTGCATTGCATAAAGGTAAATAAATTGCAAGTGAGCTTATATGCTCTAAAGAATATGTACATATATATATAGATAATAATACTTAGATGTATTAACAATAATATGAACAAAAGTAATAACATAAACATGAATAGATTTTCATGAACAAGAACAATACATGAACATAATGTAGCTTCCATAACTTGTAGTCTTTGGAAACTCACACTATAGTCATGTAAAGTTGCATGACATGAAGAAGAAAAAAAAAATAATAGAAGGTGGTTACCTAAAGAAGACTTTGGTATTGTGATGTGATTATGGGTTTTAGTTGTTGGTAAAAGTTGTTGTGGGATTATTTTGAGAGAGTTTTGGGAGGAGTAATTGAGAGAGTTTTGGTAAGAAATTTGTGGGTAGTGAATGTGTGAAAGAAGTAAAAGAGGAGGGGGTATTTATAGAAAAATGTGAAGGGATTTTTGTGTGATTAAAATAAATAAAAATTGAAACAAAATTGAGGAGAGAGGGGGGCATGGGTGCCGGCCATACATGTATATGAGAGAGGAAGTGATTTAATTTTTGCTTTTTGTTAATTAAAAAAAGTAATATGTAAGGTAGATATGAAATAAAGTTATGGGAAAGGTAAAAAGTAAAGGTTATAGGTTATGGAGTGTGTAAGAGTAGGTGTAAGAAAAAGTAGAGATAAAAGAATAGTGTAGAATAGTAATGAATAGTGTAATGTAAAGTAGATATGATTAATAAAGAACCGGTAGTAAGAAAATACGCGTATAATAGCTATATCTATTATTTTTACTTACCGAAAAATTTCGAAACTGATATTTTTGGAAAACTTATTTTTTATGAGTCTAATGGTATATTTGGAATATTTTTACTATTCCGGGCCCCGGGACACGTTTTTCAACTGTGTCCGATCGGGTTCAAAAAACCCGAAATTCGCAAAACCGATATTGTTGTATAACCTATAGCTATTAAGAACTATTCTAGCTAATTATTCCAACTTCGTTTTCTAGGGCTAAAGAAAACGGCAATGCCGGACTTAAGCGGTTACGGTAAACTAGGGTTTTGTTGACTTGGAAATCCGGTTGACTTCTGGTTTAGGGTTTTTAAGCTAAAGCGACTCCAAAAATTTGGGGGTTTACAAGGCTTATGTTATAGTTGTTATTATTTTGGAAGACTTTTAAAGCGGGGGAACGCCCCTAAGATGATGTAAGGATATTATCATGGAAATATTATGTTTGTTTATATAAGTTCTTGCTTGCTGTTATTATCTACTTAAATGTAATACCCCTGTGAGTCTCCTACTATCTTGGAAGCACGCCTTGCATGTGATATCGAAGCTCCTACGTGACTAAGGTTGTTATTCATTAGCTTTAATATTATATGCGGCGGACTGCCACGTTTAGGATACCCTCCGGGGCGTGACATGTACTCTCATCAATTTATCTTCTTCAACAATTATAGGAACTCCATCAATAAGCTTCACAGCATATTCGTTTAGACATTGAATTTCAAGATGTCTATGACCTAGGCATCTTTTGCATTTGAGTTTCCAATCATCATCATCACCTATCTCAATAGATTGAGGTACTCCCTCAGGATTAATCAATGGTGGTGGGGCTTGTGCACTAACTCCTTGTTGTTGAACTGCTGCAATTCGCCCTACCTGCACGGCTAGATTAGCCATCATGGTGTGTAATTCATGCATTTGTTCTTCTACAGATATTCCATCTCCCATAGTGTTATGACCGTATCCTCCACCAACCTCACTATTACTATCATTGCCCCCAATTCCTCCATGTATGCTATCATTCGACATATTTCACAATTATTAGAGATCCACAAATAATTAAAATCCCAAAAAGTAATCCTAACAATTCCAAAGGAAACCCTACAGGGAACCTAAGCACTGATACCAAAAGATGATATGCCTAAGACATTAGACATAGTGATCTCAATTGGGTGCACAGGGGATCTCAATTCAAATGTAAAAAAAAAAAAAAAAAAGATGGCGTTTTTATGGATTTTTGTAATTTGATATCAAGGAAATAAAATGGATATGAACGGCGTTGATAAGGATATTATGCACCAAATCAATCCGAGCTACGCTAGCCCTAATTTGATATGATGCACGAATAGGGTTCACGGTTTGTTTGCCACAATCATAAAGATTGATAAGAACAGTAACGCGCCACAATCACAAAGGATTGATAAGAGTGAAACAGAGAGAAATCTCCAATAACAATGTCAAATATCCAAAAGCTGATTAGTTATAATTACAAATGGGTATATATATAATAAAAGTAAAACCCTAAAAAAAGGAAATTAAAAAAAAAAAGACAAATTTGACTAAAAATTAACGCATTTTGACTATTTGACTAAAGAATAAAAAAAATTAATACATCTTGATTATTTGACTAAAAATTAATGCATCTTGACTTAGGCTGATGAAGTACACTTTCCTTCAGTTGCTTCCTTCGATGTGTTTTCCTGCTACACAGAAAGATGATTGACATTGAATTGCTGATTTCTACTATGCAGAATGTAAGTATTGACTATGTGAACTTCATCAGGCTTAATGTGATTCGCCATCCTTTTATCCGCTTCAACCGCCACATTTCGATTAATGGTAAATTGATGCACATCATTGAGAGCACTATATTAAAATTTTTTAAGGTATCCTTAAGACAGATATTCTTAAGATAACTATTCTAACACATGAAGGCCTTTGAGTTCTTTATATTGCCCTTTAGGCTGTCAAATGCTTCTTCAACTTTTAAGCCATTACAAATTGTATTTTAGGCTTTATCTTCTATAGTTTATTGTAATGTTTTGTTTTTTAATGAAATTTTGATGTATAGTAGATAATGGGGGGAACACTTAAGCACTTAAAGCAAGCTCCCATGTGTTTAAGGGAAAACACATTTTTGACAAGAAGAGCCAATGTTCATTTGCTCAATTTTATGTCCATTGGAAGGGGTTAGCCTAGCTCCTTAGATGATAGATGCTATGAAAAATTGGCTACAACCTATTACAATTGAGGAATGATAGGATTTGTGGGGTTGAAAAGTTATTATAAATTTATCAACTCATAGGTCATATTCAAACATATAATCCTTCAATACACTTCTTAATTCTCCTATATACATAATTGGACATAAATAACTAAATTCCCAATTATACACTATAGAGGGTTAATGTAACGAATGGTATGTGAACTTTGACTAAATACGTAATTACGTACCAGGACTTTGAAATTGATTAATTTAATACCTGAATTTTGAATCTAATTAATTCAATACCCAAAAGAACCTTTTATACACCCCAATAGTACCTCCATCAAATTCTTTTAGGTATTAAATTGATTGATTTCAAAGTTTTTTTTAGATATTAAATTGATCAATTTCACAGTCTAGGTACCTGATTGCATATTTCTTTAAATTTCAGGTACCATTCGTGACATTATCTCTAATATTAATTTAGGTTCTCAATTCTTCTAATTTTACCAATTCCACAGTAGAAATTAAGATACACATATCAAGTTATATATCTATAGTAGTTTCTCCTTAACATGAATCATTATCAGTTCACTTAATTATCATTTTAAATCATCTAAAATAGTCCATGAATAATTTATTCTAGTAAAATATCTCAAATCCACCAATTTGGTCATTTTTGTGCTAATGTGACAATTTCTCAATTCTAAGATTAAGAGACTATTATCAACATTTATTTATATAGTAATTGAAAAAAGTTATTATCAATATGATCCTCTACTTATTTCATTAAAATAAGGTTTTTCAAGTTTAATCCCCAATTCATCTTATTTTCCTAGAATTTCATCCCCATATACCAAGTACATTTATATTATCTCTATTGATTAATATCTTTACAATTCATCTCTAAAACTCTTCAATTCTCAATTTAAATCAAAATTTTTTAGATTTAAACAACTTTCCCCACCATTCTATGATTCGTGCCACCACCATGTACATGTTTACACAAATTTTAATAAAATTGCAACTTCCAATCAATAACCAATCCGATATTTAATCCCACATCAATTTATCCTCCAAGAATTCATACATATCCCAATCCGAACATCATATTCATCATTAAAACTAAAATTTCAAGCATCTCATATTCTCAAAATTTGGGTGTAAGCCCTGGAAAATTTCAATAAATGATTTCAAGATGAACTTCGAAAATAAACCTTAAAAATCACTCCAAATTAAAACCGAATTTCGACAAGTCCTAAATCGTGAATAAATCCAAAAAAATTTCTTAATCATGAGAAAATGAAAATCTTTAAACAATAAAATAAAAACTCAGTGGTCTTCAAATTCAAAACCACGACGTATGAAAAATTCCATATTTAACTCCGACTTATAAAAACGGGTAATATAAAGCTCAAAAACAAATTATTAAAAAGCAAATAACGATTAACTTTCGAAAATATAACTCAATTCAAGAATTCCAAAAACATTAAGAGATATTAAATACTTACAAAAATAAAATTTAAAATAAATTTCTCAAATTAAATATGTTATATAAACATAAATGTCAGTTTCCAAATTGGCAAAGGTCTAAACCAGAAAATCATCCGGAAATCCTAACCGGAATACAATAGTGTAAGTCTGGCAATCTAGCGCCCCTAACCTTAGAGGCCAAGATGTATTTTAAATATATAGAATAACTCATAGTAATATAAGTTCGTTTATAATTATCAGATTGGTAAATTTTTGACCTATTTCGAACTCGTTCAGATACAAACTTCAAAAAGCGTGTCCCGGGGCTCAAGATATCAAAGATATACCAATAGTACCGTCAGACTCGTAATTTCATAAGATTTCTACATATATCAGTTATATAATTTTTCGGGTTATAAAAGTTACAGTTATAACCTTTTTATCGTATTTCCATTATTACCGGTAATTGATTAGTCTTTTGCACTATTCATTTTTATTTCATTACAAAATTTTATTATTCTTATAGAGCCTTATATTTTGAGATAAATATTTTATATGTTATAGAAAATTTTGTTTTTATAAAATTTAGTTCGTTTCGGGTCTTTACGGGATCAGATTCTGTTTAAGACCCGATACTAAAAATAAAATAAATTAATTTAATAATTGAAAAATAATTGAAAAATATTTATATTTTCATAAAATAATTTTTTAGAATTTTTCGGGTTATAAAAATATTATTTATAGCCCATATTCGCGTACTTTGATCATACTGGTAACATAATTGTTAAAATACTAAAATAATTCAAATAATTATTTAATTTTAATTATGAAAAATCTGCTACAATTATTTGGAATAAATTTTCTAATTTTATTTTATTTTATTTGATTTTATTAATAAAGTACATTTACAACCCATACCTTCAAGTACACCTTACACATATCACTTCACTTCAATCTTTCTACACATTATTCCACAATTGATGGCAGATTTTTGACCCTCTTTATGGCTGCCATTGTCCTTCATTTACTCCTATTTTGACTAAAATTAATTATATTTCAATGCTTCTTCAAAAAGTTACATTACACATTAATTACACAATTCAATTTTGAGTCAAATTTCAACAAATTCACTCTCTCTCTCTTAACATTCACGGGCAGCATGGGGCTTCATTGGCTGCCCTTGTTTTATTTTTTTCTCTCATTTATTCAATTAAAACACTCATTTTCTCTCACTCCTTCATTTACTCACTTTCCCTCTTTTATTCTTTAGTCTTTCTCTCTCATTTTTCCTCTCTTTCTTTCTTCTTTCTCTCTTGCTCTTTCAAGAACAACAAGCTGCCCCCATTCCATTCTTGAGCTTCCACACTTCATTCCTAAAGATTTCTAAGCAAATCTTCTTCCCAAAGCTCCATAGGTGATATAGGTAAAGTGTAATGAAGGTTTCATGCATCAAATGACCTTCCATAAGCTTAAAAGCTTAGGATGATGATGCCAAAAATGAAACTCTCCTTTTCTCTACTTTTATTATCTTGTATTTCAATTATTTTCTTGTTTAAAGTTGATATATATTGTAGATCTAACTTTTTATAGCTTTGATTTTTTTTTTTATGCCATAGATCTTGTATTTAAGTTGTTATTTTTGTTATTCCTTATGATTTATGCATAGATCTAGCATCCACATGTCTATCTTAGTGATTCATGCGTGTAAAACTAGTTTAGAAAACTAGATCTAAAGTTTTGAGTTCATAGATGCATTAGATCTTTGTTTATGTTCATGAACAACTTGCTATAGCTTGATGATGGTAGGAAAGTTGTAGGAAACTCAAGATCTATTTTGTTTTCAACAAAAATCAATTTTGAAAATTCGGATGAAAATGGAACCATAGTTAGAAAAGTGGTTTTTCAACCCCAAAATGTGTATTTTTCATTTAAAATGAAGGGCTTAGGGTATAGATAACATAAATGAGTAATTTTGATGAGCAAAGTTTAGATCTATGAGTTTAAAGTTTGTTTTCATGGGTTTCATTTAGGTGTATGTTCATATTATGTGAAGATCTTATATTTGAACTTGAACAAAATTTGTGAAATTCGTATTTTGGCAAGACTAATATTTAAAAACCACTTTCCAAGTGTCAAAGTGTAATTTTTTCTTAAGAAAATTGTCGAGCCTGGTTTTTTTTCGATTTCCTTTAATCCGATTCGTACTAAACCCTAACCCATTCAATACGAATCATCGACTAAGAATTAAAGGAAATTTTTAATTTTAAAAATATTTTGGAGTCGCCACTCGACTAATGTCGAGAAAAATAAACCAAAACCAATGGGTAGGTTGATTTTGGTTTTGCTACTGATCTGCGAAAAATCGTTTTTTTTTTTTTAAAAAAGAAATTAACTTAAGTTCGGGGGCTAACCTATTAAAACCTAAACGGTTACCACTTTAACTTTCCATATTTAAATTGCTTTTTTTAAACCCTAAATTTAAAATCTAAACTATTTATCAAATCTAATTAACTAAACATATGTCTAATATGCACAAAAATACTAATCAAATTCCATCAACACTCATGTATAATCTAAAAAACTCCAAATATTCAAATTAATTAAATCTTATCAAATTCTATCAATATTCACATATAAATTCACAAAAATAATTTTTTTACATATTTTAAGTCGCCCATTTAGGTGCCTACGTACCCGCTAATCGGGATCAGACCACACGTAGTTCTTTTAGAAAAATTTAGTTTGTCGGTTAATTTTAAAATTTTTCGAAATCTTTTCGCTTTAAGTTCATTAAGTTTGTTAATTTTATGAAAAATATATACATATGTTTTAACATGAACCCTAATTCTATTAAGTTAGGTTTTAGCAATTTTATGGAAAATAGGATTTTTTCTAGGTGACAAAAATTTTGAACAAGAAATCATAACCACATATCATGCATATCAATTGATCATACATATCATCAAGAATATTACAAGGAATATCAATATTTAACAAGCTAATTTCAACAGAAATATCATGGCATAATCAAGATTTATATACATTGAAACTACATTATGAAGGGCAAGATCATAAAATTCAATATTATTATAATCAAGGTCATCACTACATCATGGCATAAAAGGAAAATTAATGACTATCATCATACATGATCACACAATTTCAAATATTGTAAACCTAAAATCTTTAAAAATTTTTCATATATTCCTTATGATTGTGGCGTGATTATAGTTATACTATCAATAACAAGATTTTAATGTAATTCTATGAACACATACCTAACATGATATATAAAAAAAAATCAATTTTATCACAAGAAAACAAAATCATTACTATATTATTGCAAAAAGATAGAACAACCAAAAACTATATCATGACAAATTAGATCCTAAATTTCAAATTAATATTTTTAGAACAAATTTATGAGACAAACATTCATTGACATTGTCAAATTTCATATATCCTCTTAATCATAAAAATATCTCAACTTGTAATATCATGAATAGCTATTCACAAGATTCAACACAATACGATGCACCATTACAATTCCAAAACTTTAATTGAATAAAGAATAACATATATCCAATATCATGCCTTGTTCAAAATTGTTATATCAATACCAAGATCACGGGTAGTATTTAGACAATATTATAAAACAATTTCATAAATGTATGCATTATAATAAAATCACAAAATACATGTCTAATATGAACCTTGAAATACCATCTCGTACACTATTGGACAATTCACTATAATCCTAAAACTTTAGTCTAATCAAAATTTTCATGTTAATAACAAAACTTTTCCTTAAAAACGTATTCATCATGGCGAAAAGCAAATATTCATTGACAATATATATATATATATATACATATTATAATGACTATACTATCATGATTCAAACTAATACTAATTTAACATATTAATTTTTTTTTAAAACACAATATATTCATAACAGATTTTGAAAATATAATCATATGCTATTATTTTCATTTTTCTTATTTTTTGTTTCCTGTTATTATTATTATTATTATTATTAATAAAATTGGAATTATAGGAACTTACTGGTCTTAGTCTGCACGTGCAAGGAACTTCAAAGGATTTGGCGCGTCAGGTTCACCGTGGGATGCGACTGAGAACAATAATAAAAATTCTGGAAGATGTACATCCTCGTCTTCCAAAACTGAATCGAATTCTAACTTTCTACTCCTCAGGACAGATTTTGGCGAACACCTTTGTAGCAATCTTACTCGAAGACCTTTTCTCCAGTTCTTTTCATCATTCAATTTCTCAACTACCAACACAGATCCAACCGACCCACAAACCAAAACCAGTAAATGTTGACGAATTGAATTGAGAAACAACGGTTGCTAATTGATCGATGGTCAAGGTTTTGGTTTACCAGCAGGAAGGAATAGGGGGCTATTTGATGTTTATTTTCTTTTTCTTTTTCTTTTTTTTTTTTAGTTTGTGTACTGCTTCTACTATTTATAGAGCTAAATTTGGGGCTTTTTTATTTTAATCCGAAAAAAACAAATTACAACTATTAATTAGTTGTCATTAACGTAAAAAAAGGGTCAATTATTACAAATAGCTGTCATTACCGTTATGATTTTAAACGTTAAACAACTGTCATTAACAAAAATCTCAGATTTTGCATTTTTTCCGGAAACTAAAAACGAGTTTTTTTTTAATTTTCAAATTCAAATTTTAAATCCTTCTTCTTGATGAAAACAACTAAATTCTATACCAACATAAACTACTCCGCGCCTATTTTTAAGAAACGTGCTTGGTTTGTAAAAGACGGGTCGAAAACCGAGCCAAAAATGGTCTCAAACATGGCCATCGAGCGGCCAAAGCTAGAAGAGATGAACAGTAAAATATATATATATTTTTTTTAAAAACGATAATATAACTACTATCATATATATTCATTTCTATTAAATTTGATTTAATTTTCATTTCTAGCTTTAACATTTATAATTTACAAAATTCAATTATTTTATTATGTATATCTAAGCTAAGTATTTTTTTGACAAAAGATATCAAAATGAGGTGTCTACAAAAATGAAGGCTTAATATATGATATTGAAATGACCTAGATTATATTTTAATCAAATCTCATGTGTTTATTAATTTATTTTGAGAAGTTGAATTGAATGAGTATGGTTATGTTGTAGTAGTCTAAGTTATATGATTTTGTATGTGTATATATGTTGATATTAATATTTTGGTTTTATATGCATTAATGTGTGAGTGAATGAAATATTAATGTTTTTTTTGTTCATTAAAAGGTTAAGCTAAGCTAGATTTTGTAAATCAACCATAATTTCACTTAAGCTAGTTGATTAAGTTTCTTGTAATTAAGTAGCATTTATGCCCTAAATACAAGCCAAATGAAGTTCAAATTAAAGCCAAATGCATCCTAAGTTATTATATGCATTAAGGGGTAAATTTGGAATGTGAAAAAAGTCAAAATTAAGCCAATTTAACTTACTTTTTGAAGGCAGCCAAATTTTATCCGAATTTTCTTTTTCTTCTTCCATTTCTTTTCTTTTTCATTTCCATCTCCATTTCCAAGCTCAAGTTAGGGTTTATATCAAGTTTGAAAATCAAAGTTTTTCTCAAGACAAGGTATGTATATATACTTGAATTGATTTAGTTTAGGTTGTTGTGAATATTGTTTTGTTTCCCTTTCTTGTAGTAGTTGTAGAGTTATTGGATGAATTGAGTTCAATGTTGGTCAAATTGTTTGTTCATGCTTTGTATGAGTTATGAATGTGTTATAGGAGTGTGTGAGAGTATGCATGTATTGTTGTATTGATATGAAGTGTCTTGTTGAAGCAAAGATAGTTTAAGTAGTTAGAGTGGGGGTTGATGGAAGTGGAATTTGAAGTGTTTAGTGATGTTAAATTCATGCCTTGGGTTGCTAGAATTGAGTAGTGTATGTGGGAGTGAGTATATGAAGTGGAAGTGTAGTTGAGGAAAGTTTTAAAGTGTATTAAGATGTAAGTTTGCAAAGTTGAAAAAACAGGGGATTTGAAATTTCGTTTAACCTTGTTTTTAAAACGTACGCCGGCATCTGGGGATTCTACGCCGCCAGCGTAGAGGCGGTATAGAAAGCCCACAGAATCAAATTTCTTAAAGCCGACTGAACGCCGCCGGCTTTCGCTAGGAAGTCAGCCGGCGTTCTTTCTTCTAACTTGTACGCTGGCTTCTGGGAATCAAGGCCGTCGGCGTACATGTGGAGGCTGCCTGCGTACTTAGGTAAGCGGCCGGCTTACACCTCTCTGGACATTTTTGAAAACTTTGGTTTTGGATTCTACGCCGGCTCAAGGCCGCCGGTGTAGAGTACAAAGGCTGATGGCGTACGCTTTGAACGCTGCCAGCGTTGGCAGTGTACATTTTCAGAACATTGAACACCGGCTCAACGCCGCCGGCGTTGAGTGCCGGCGTATCCCCTGAGTTTTTGAAATTTAAGAGCTTTTTCTAAAATTTTTCCAAAGTTGTTATTTGAGCAATTAAGTGTTTATTAAGTGATTTTGAGATATAATAGGACGTTTAAATGCTTATTTGTGACTTTGTAATTAATGAATTGGATGTCTTTGATTAATTGTGATATACGAATATAATATGTATATATTTGTGAGAAGGAAGTCTATAATTGTGATTTATTAATTAGTGTGACATTTCTATTACAGTTAAGGATACTTCGGTTAGTTCATCACCGAGAGATCCTAGTTCTATACTAACGGGTTCAGGTACGCAATAATTTGTCTGATGTTTGCTAGGACTAGACATTTCTAAATTGACCTAAATTAATTCGATTTAACATTTGGATGAATTGGATGTCTATTACGCTGTTTAATCTGGTCCGAGGAGCAGCAAACCTGTCATGATGCAATGACATGTTAGCTAGGCGCTTAACCAAGTCATGATGCAATGACTTTACCATGATACAATGGTACGCTATGATGCAATAGCGATTCTTTTGGTTAAGTGGGTAGCCGATAGGGGGGAATTGTATCTGTATAACGTTTGCTTAAACTTAGGGGGAAATACCATGATTTAGTTCAAGGTTTATGGGAACTTGTGAACTAAGCTCATGTTATGGACTGAGTTTAAGTAGAGTCGGGCAACGGCTTTTAAACCCTAGATGAAGCTATTATCTTCATGAAATAGATATAGGAGATATAAGTATTCGGACTGCTTATATCAACCCCCTGAGCAGCTGCTGTTACTCAGGATCCCTGGATTCCCGAAGTGTGGCCGGGGTTTGAATACCCTCTTGTTGATTTGTGAATCAAATTGTAATAAAGATAACTACTTGTTCTATGTTGCATTACATGAATTGGATGACTTGTTATGCATTGGTTATTGTGTACTGGGCCTCTGGCTCACTTTTGCTGCTTTGCAGGTAATGACGACGAGTATTACGATGACTTGGGCTATGGGTCCGATTTCGAAAGATTTCTGGACGAGTGGGATGAATAGGATCCGATGACCCGAGACTTTTAGAAGACTTTTTGCTAAGGACCAGCTATGTATAGAAGGCTTGTTAGTTAAGCCAAGTTCTTTTTGTAATGACCTTAAGATCCTTTAGGATCTTCATGTCTTGAGAGAACATGTAATTTGTGTTGTTGTGTCATGTATTGACACAAAGCAATGTTTATTGGATGTAAATATGTGTAGATTGCTTATGTTAGCAATCTCGTTTTATTTAAAAAGTTCTTTACAAAGTATAATGTATTGATCAAACAATTTTCATAAACTGTTAGTTTTAGGACAACCTTACATATAATGTGCAAATGTTATATGTGGTTGGGGATTCGGTACTCTAAATCTCGGGATTTAGAGGATCGGGTCTTTACAAATATCATCAAGACTTCTTTTTACAAGAATCTAATGTGATTTGCAAAAGTTATTTTCAAAATAAAAATTCTATTTTCGGATTTTGGTCAAGGCCTATTTTAAAAACATGTTTTCCAACTCAAAAATGAAGTTTTTATTTAAGAAATGAAAGGCTCTTAGGATAGGATATGTAAGGAGTGGATTTTCATGAGCTTAGATAGATTTTATCAAAAGATATAACCAAAAATGAATTTTGTAAATTCGGATCCCAACCAAGACCAATTTTTAGAACCCATGTATCAACTCCAAAACTCATGTTTTATGTGAAAAATGAAGTATATAGGTAGTAGATATCATTAAGCAATGATTTTACAAGTTAAAATGAGTTTAGGCATGAGTAAGGTGTTAAACAAGTAATGGAATTAAAATGAAAAATTTTGAGTTAGTGATCAATTGTCAAATTCGTAATTTGAGATGATGCATAAGTAATCACTTAGTATTTGAGTTCAAATTGCAAGTTTTATGTGTTAAATGAAGTCCTTAGGTAATTGCTATAGTAAAGCCTTCAATTTTAATGCTTTAAACAAGTTTTCCCCAAATGAATCATTCAAAAAGTGGATTTTCTAAAATTCGGATTTTTGAGTAAATCATATTGGAAAACATATTTACAAAGTGTAAAATGGAAATTTTATGTAGAAATGAAGGTCATAAGTAATATATATATAATGAAGACTCAATTTTAACAAAAATAATTATATTTTCTTAAGTAATAAATCCAAAACAAATGGAAATGACCAAAGTTAGAAAACTAGATTTTTCAAAAAGTAGTTATAGTTGAAGTCTTGCAAAATAAAGAGTTCTAAAATTTTCTTTTACCAAAAATCATCAAGACCATGCATACATGAAACTCATTTCATGCCATTCATGTTAGGAAATCATTCATATTGCATGTATGGCTAATTTATACAATAAAAACATTACAAACATTACAAAACTATTTTTCGGAATCGGAAACCGTTACTGATCAGATCTGATCCCTCTGTTCCGAGACCTAAACATTTTCAAAACTTAAATATAATGTTAGAATTAGATAGATCTTTCGAAGTAGATAGAAATCGATATATAATTTGCGAGAATTCCCGCTTAGGACGCGAATTGCGAATTTGATAGTTTGAATTAGTTAAGTGATGAAATACTTATTAGAGTATTTCTTCCTTTTTAGGAGATCCCGAGGTCGACGATTCCCTACCACCGGATTATTATTACTAGAAGATCGGTGATCCAATGGCCGAGTGAGTTTTCTCCTTGTTTTGTTACCTTGATTGTGATTGTAGTTAGTTGCATTAGAATTATAGGAACAAGATAAAAATCGATATGAATGGGGATGGGATATATGATGAGACTGTGATGAATGTATGCCAAAGAATACTAAAGCATATCGAAACCACGATTTGATTGGATAACTGCACCGTTCATATTATTTCTGTTATATGTGTGATATTGGTTGGTCACTCTAAAGAATGTATAAATATTCTTGACCTAAGCAAAAGTTAAATTGGTCATGCATCGCATCGAACATATTGCATTTGGTAGCATGCTACTCCTATGCAGGTCGATCGATATGGTCCGCGGATGACTCGTTTGGATAACGAACCCGGTGCCAGAGCTCATTCAGGGATACTAAAGCGCATGTGGATGCATTCTTGGATGAGCCTAGCCGAGTCGAGTGCTAAGAGCTAAGGGCTTGGGGACTAGATGCAGTCGTGTAGACTCAATACCATTCCTAACCTAAGATACGAAGGGCGTAAATCCGTTCTGTGTGTGGGTTCCGGATACCCATGCATAATTGCTTGCTCACGTGTTTGTTCATGCATAGCATATGATTGATTAATAACTTGTTTGTTATGGTGCGGAACTAAGGGAATTCTCACTAAGCTAGTGTAGCTTATACCCCAATAGTTGTTTAAATGAGCAGGTTATTTCAAGAATGCAAAGTGGGGACCGAATTGGTTGGAGCCGGGAATGACTCCGAGATTTCGGCAAAGAGCACGAATGTTTGAAGTTACCAGCTAGTTTTATTATTTGCCTTGTAATAGTTTTACGTAGTAGAATCTTTTGATGAAGTGTAATTGAAGTTTAATGATTTGTATTATGAAGTATAGTGATTTGTATCTGAAGTATAGTAAATTTGTATTTCCTTTACATTGTTACTCAAGCTATATCAACGTAAAATGTATTACTTCGATGAGTCTCCTCCATGTGTTAGACGCCTTGTACATAGTATGGAAGCCTTCGCGTGACTGAGGTGGTCATTCTTAGGCTTTAATATTGTGTACGGCGGACTACCACGTTCAGGGTACCCTTCGGGGCGTGACATTGGGTCTACATGCCATTTACTGTAATGTCTAGCGAATCTACTAGTTATTTCAACTCTTGAAACTTAACTACTTTTGTAAACCCCGGTATTCTCAGTAGCTAGGAAACCCCGGGAGTTGAAAGCGAAACCCTAATCCGATCAGGTGGAGTCTTGTGAGTGAAGCCTAGGAACCCTAAATCCGGCTTTCCTTCGGTTTCATAGTAAAATAAATATTATAAAGTAAATGAATTTGAATTATTGTTCCAAGGTACATTTCAAACCTTTGAAAGTTTTAAATTCGAGAATTTTTCAATTCCGGGCTTTCCCGTGCCCAATTACGGAAAAGCGTGCCCCGGGTCACTGATTCAGAAAAATGTTCCAGAATATTCATTAGAACCGTAATTTTATAAGGATTCCAAAATATCAATTTCATAATTTTCCGAGCTATAAAAATTACAGTTATAGCTTTTCCCGTGTTTTCGGTACAACCGGTAAAGTAGATGTCTTGTCTACTATTCACAAGTACAACCTATACTACACACTACCCATACCCTATTCTTACATCCTTACAACTACTCATTTCAATTTTCTTTTCCAAAAATTTTGTCTCTTAAATAATTATCATATTTATTACATTTAATTTACTAAATTACAAAAGTTAAATTTTTCAAAACACACACACACACACACAAGGGATGGCCGGCGCCCCTCCCTCTTATTTCCCTCTCAATTGTATTATTTTTACTTCATTTTATTAACTAAACCCTAATACACTTAATATATATACTAAATATTCTCTCTCCTCTTCATTTTCTTCTTGTTTCAAAATTAGAAAAAGAGTAAAACTCTCTCTTTTCCCCTTGTGTGCCGAGAGCTTTCCCCTCCCTCTTCCCTCACAATTTCAACTCAAGTTCCTTCATTTCTCCTTTGATCTTCCTTTGGTATGTTGATTTTAGATCTTGTTAGTCCTAAATCTTGTTATGGCAAGATCATTCTTGTGTGTTTTCCCCTTTAATTCCCAATGAGCATGAGCAAGGGATATGAAAACACTACTACAAGAATCTCAAGCCATCTCAAGAAGTGGATCTAGCCTTTGAATGAGTTTTGTTTGAAATATCAACTTGTTCATGCATGTAAAGTAGAGATCTTGCATATATATTGTTGTTCATGCCATGAGATCCATGATTTATACACTATATATAGTAGATCTAAGGTTTAGACATTCACAACTTCATGAACATGTATGATCATAGAGATATTTTTGTTTCCATGCATTGAGAATCATAAAAATGTAGTCTTGTGTATATAGAGAGATGCTAGATGGTAAATATTCACATATGGAAGGCAAGAACATTGAAAAAGGAAGGACTTTGTCAAATATGAAATGTTGAAAATTCGGATGAAATGGAAACCCTACTTCAAAAACCTACCAAATCATTTTTGAACTCATGTTTCATAAGAAAAATGAAGGGTATGTATAATAGGTATATTGAAGGAATGATTTTTATAAACTTAGGTAAGTTTAGGCATAATAGAAACATAAAAATAAGGAGTAAGGTTAGAATGGAAAGTATTGAAATATGGATGAGTAGTCAAATTCGTAACTTAGGCTCATGCCCACAAGAACACTTAGTATTTAGGTCTAAATTGGATGTTTTATAAGCTAAATGAAGTCCTTAGATAATATATATATTGGAGCTTCACTTTTTAATGCATTAGACAAGATTTTCCTTAAGAAAAATGCAAGAAAATGAAATTTGGAAAATTCGGATTTTTACAAGTAGCTTGTTTAAAAACATGTTTACCAAATGAAAAATGTAGATTTTTATGCATGAAGGGAGGCCATGACTATTATAGACTTTGGAAACTTATTTTTAAATAGAAAACAAGTGGACTATAAGACTAAAAGTCAAAGAAACCCTAAGGAGTATAATGTGGAAAAATAGCTAACCTTTGTAAGATTTTCTAACACCTAGGAGTTCATAACAGTTGTTATCACAAGATTATCATAGCCATGCATATGTTGATCTCATTACATGGCATTCATGTTAGTAATTCATTCCCATACCATTCATGCATGAATTATCAACTAGGGACCTTTCTTATCAAAAGCAAAACATATTTTCAAAATTAGAGTATCCGCGGAATAGATCTGATCCCACTGTTCCGTGACCTTACTATTTTCAAAACTTGGATTTAATATTAGAAATAGATAGATCTTTCGAAGTAGATAGAGATCGATATAAAATTTGCGAAATTCCGAGTTAAAATGACCAAGTTATGGCCGTTTTAAGTCGGGACTTCCGCAAATAGCGAGAAATCCGAATCCATATAGTTTAGATGTATAGCTTGATTTAGTTACATAATGAGAATCTCATTAGGATTATTCTTGCTTGGTAGGTGATCCCGAGCAGGACGACACTCTACCTTCTGACTACTACTATTAGGAAGTTTGGCGTCCAATGGCCGAGTGAGTTTTACTTCCACTCTCAATTAATGAATGTAATTGTAATGTAGTGGCACTAGTGGTGTAGGCAAAGATAAAAGAAATTGTATATGCATGATGGGGTATATGGGAGTTATATATGTTTTCTACTGTTGATATGTGAAATGGAGCTTAAGGAATATCGAAACCGGGTGTTAAGCTATTGACTGATTAGCTAGTACCTTATGATGAATGTCTGCAAATACTTGTTGGTCACTTAAAAGAATTGAATTAATGAATATTCGGTTTCAAATGTAAATTGAATCCATTCATATCACGATGGGGTTGGAGCATTTGCATTGGTTGGTTTTTCGTGATCCACATATGTTGGTTAATCGTGATCCATAAAACGACTTTGTTGGTTAATCGTGATCCATAAAACGAAATATTGTTAGTTGACCGTGAGCTTAAACGGCGTCGTACCGCAGGATTCGTTAATCTGCTAACCCGGGATGGAAGGCGCAAGTCCATCCACATATGATTTCCGGATGGTCATATGTTTGTTGATCACCTTTGTTTGATGCATACACTTGCTTGAATAATCACTTGCTTGAGTGAATCATAATTAATTGTGTTACGGAAGTTATTACTCACTAAGCTAGTTAGCTTACGCCCCCATAGTTTCTATCTTTTGCAGCATGATTTTATATGGCTTAGGCCGAGACAAGCCACAGCACAGGTACCGGAGATAGGAGTTTCCCGTAGAGTTTAATCCATTTCTTTTTGTATAGACTTCCACTGGAAACTAAGGACTCTGGATGACTGTAATGGACTTGTTATTATTTTGCGGGGGAATGCCCCTTAGATTTTGTAAACTTTAATTATGCGTTTGATTTATTATATTATGGCTAATGAATGCCACATTAAACTGTTTAACTCCATTTGTTGAAGTATTCTATTGTCGTAAAGGAACGCTTTACATCTACTTAAGACTCCCGAAGGCCCCGGGTAGGGAACTCGAGAGTCTTACTTAGTATGTGGCGGGCTGTTACGTTTAGGATACCCTATGGAGAGTGACAACTTTAATCATCAACAAACAACCCCACATCAGTTTTCATACTTAAAATGCTATAAAACTCAAACTCAACTTAAAATATCACTCTTACTTTATTTCAAATTTTAGAGACATTGAGTAGCTTCTCCCTTTTCATTTCCTCCATGACCTAAACTTAAACTATCACCCACAGACAATATAGTCACTAAGGGAGCTTATTAAGTGCTAAGATAAGTTAGAACTAAGTTTAGTACATTTTTCTTACCTTAGTCTTAGGTATTATGAATTTTGTAACTCTTAATTTCCTTAGATATCCATGTATTCTTTGTTTCCTAAATAAATAAAAAAAATCGACTCTAACTTAATCATACATTATACTAGCTTAATCATTTGCCAAAAGTGCTTAAAAGTTAGATGTTATGGACATTTTACCTTATATGGTTCTTAAGAAGGTTTTAATAAAGAAGAAATGAAAGGAATAAGAAAATAAGATGGTGAAAATGAAATGTGAGGGCTGCTATATGAATTTCAAGAGTGGGGGAGGTCTAGGGTTTTGTCATTTTGTTGTATTACGCTATATGGCACAATCTTAAGGGTTCACTTTTACACATGTGTGCCAATTTGACTAATTTTTGTATCTTATTGATTTTTCTTGTATAGTTTTCATCTAAAAATAGTTTAAAACTCTGATTTACCTCATCTTGATATTTCTTGAATTTTTTTTCAATTTTCAAAAATTTAGGTTTTAAGTTAGAGCAAAATTGGAGATTTTTTGAAAAATTTGACTCTTTGACTCATAAATTGACTTTAATTGATTTAAAGTGTTTTTAATTACTTATGGTTGATGTTTGGATCATTTCATCATCTCTTTGATCTCTCTCTAAATCATTTTTCCATTGAAATTCTATCACAAAACTAATCTTTTGTTTTTTTTGTTTTTGTTAGTTTCCTTTTAATGTAAAGCACAAGGATGCATGCTCACACTCATGTGAAATTCACTTACAGCTAAAATGTGTTGATTGTTACTTAATGAATGGTATATTATAGAAGGGTAAACCACATAAAAAGGTATAAGTATTTGAGAGTAAGTTCATTTAGGATATCGATATTTTTGGTGATTAAAAAGTGGAATCAATATTTGATGATGAATCATTTAATGTATCAACGTTTTAATGGTTAAAAAGAGTTACCAATATTTTGTAAAGTGAGTCAAATAAAGTATTAATAAATAATAATTTACTTATTGATGAAAATTAAGGAAATTTAATTGAAAACTAGCTAAAATGTTGATACCTTAGATGAACTTCGCAAAACATTAGCACCTCATTTGATTCATTTTGTGAAATATTGATTCTTTTTTTTAACAACACAAAAAGTTGATATATCAAATAAACTCATTCCTAAATATTGAAACCTTTTGGTGCAATTTATCGTATTATAGAAGTATAGTGAAATATGATCCATAATGTGTTGTTTGATTTATTTTTAATACCATGTTTTGCTTTATGATCTATTATATAAGTTTAATAAATTCATGATTATTTTATGATAATTAATGCGATCATGACTAATAAGTTTGGGAATAGTGTTATAATAATCACTGATTCTAGGAAATGTTGACTAGAGGTTGGTCTCTCTTATTGGTGAAAACTGTCAAGTAAGTTTTCCTTTTAAGATTAGGTCTTCTAAATTATACCTTTGACTAATTATCCCAATAAATGGTTAATTTTAGATAATACGACACTTAGTACAGAACAACTAATTGTTGTCAAAATAAAAGACAAGTTTAGTTATAACGAGGATCTTATTTAACATTAAGCTAAAGGTTTGAATCTCCAAAACTAACCATATGAGCTCTTGGAAGCTAAGAACCATCCTAAAAATGTGGTCACAAGGAATTAGTTCATGCCCATCCCATAATTCTTTTGACAATTCATAACTTGATTTATTCAACTTTAACGATAATCAATTCAATCTCTACTTAGAAACACAAAAAAAAAAAAAAAAAATGGATAGTATTACTCTTTGGGCTTGACCTTAATCAAACTAGTTATGCTCCAGCTTTCCATCAATCAATCCTCTTATATAATATATTTGATTGATGTAATTTTATTTTGTTGAATGAAATTTATCCTTTTCTGCCAAAAAAAAAAAAAAAAAAAAGTGAAGTGTAATTCATAGGATTTATGTCCACATGAACCTTATCCAAGACATCCAAAAAACGGATAATTAAACTATAGGATAAATAATTAAATAATGATTAAATAAAATTAAAATAATAGGTTTCCATCTAATATGCTCTTTTGAATCATAGAGTAGTTAAAATTCTTTCTTGAATTTGAATTATTGAAGCATTCTTCTTATATTATACATAACATTCTTAAGTATTATGTGTTGGGATAGAATTTTTAAAGCTAGATTAAAAAATAAGCTTGGCTAATTATTTGGATGTTGGCTCCTTTCTTGCCATCTTAGTCTAGTGAGTAACACCATTGGACTGGGACTACATCTGTAAATACACATAATTGGAGAATATAATATTTAAACACTTAGCGCCCACAGATTGCATGGTAAGGGTCAAGGCAAGCATGTTGAGTTAAGTAAGAAAGAAATTTAATGGGTATTTTCATGGGGATGGGGCCCTATATAATATACTTTTAGACCGTGCGTGCTAATGGTAGATTTAGTAATGATCTTCATACTAGACTACTGTTATTTTTCATTTGACGTCAAATCTAGATGTTCCCACTACCCACATAGCGTCAGATCTAGGGTACTAAAAATGTGTTTTTTGCTTAGTTTTAATTTAAATAGCTTAAATTATTATTTGTAAAGTAAAATTTGGAACATGTGACAATCAAACATATTGCAATTGTTGTACTAGAATCCGTTGCTTATCGTTAATCTTTTCAACTTTTGCTACTTATATGGATGCAACTTATGTTTCTATTGCACTCGATTTTGATTATAGTATGAATATAGGATGTTGAGATTGTAAAGGCGATGTTTATAAGTAATTGGATTGTTCTATTTATTTTGCTGAGTTATATATAAGGCTTATTGACATACAATAGTTATTTTCACTATGTTTGGGAAATTTGATAGTGTTGTAATTAATGAGCCATTCTAGCTCTTCTTTTAAACTTATACTTATCTCTTTTGATTCCACTCATGGGCAAGTAATTAAGTTGATATTTTGGATGTCATCACCACAAGTGTTAATGTTGAAAACGTGGAAATACACTAGAAAATATGCCCGGGGTGTCACGCCCCGGAGGGTACCCTAAACGTGGCAGTCCGCCGCATATAATATTAAAGCTAATGAATGACAACCTTAGTCATGCAGGAGCTTCAATATCACATGCAAGGCGTGCTTTCAAGATAGTAGGAGACTCACAAGGGTATTACATTTAAGTAGATAATAAAAGTAAGTAAAAACTTATATAAATAAACATAAGATTTTCATAATAATATCCTTACATCATCTTAGGGGCATTCATCCGCTTTAAAAGTCTTTCAACAAAATAATAACAACTATAACATAAGCCTACTATAGAGATTTCCTAGAAGCCTATTGTCGAGCCTGGATTTTTAAACTATCCGGTTCATTTCTCTTAATCCGATTCATATTAAACCCTTAACCCATTCAATATGAATCCTCGACTAGGGATTAAAAGAAATTTAATTTTTAAAAAAATTTTGGAGTCGCCACCCGATAAAAATCGAAAAAAAAATGAAAGCCAGGATTAATGGGTCGGTTAATCCTAACTTAGCCACTAGTCTGCGAAAAGTTTGATTTAAAAATCAAACTTTAAAAAAAAACCAGATATCTGAGTCCGGGGCTAA
This sequence comes from Combretum micranthum, assembly GCA_024138025.1. Classification (NCBI taxonomy): domain Eukaryota; kingdom Viridiplantae; phylum Streptophyta; class Magnoliopsida; order Myrtales; family Combretaceae; genus Combretum; species Combretum micranthum. The sequence goes on from JAMXBD010001533.1 coordinate 104,268, forward strand.
CCTATTAAAACCTAAGCGGTTACCACTTTAAATTTAAAATTTAGAATTTATCCTTTTCTATACTAAAAAATTCAAACAAAACATTATAAAACAAATATCTACAAGTTTAATCATTCATTTTTATTTTTATGTATTTTTTTTCTTAAGATTTAAATATCAACAAATATTTGTATTTTTCCTTTTCAAAAAAAAAAACTTATAATATGTACAAAATGATTATTTCAAACTATCAAAACAAAATTATTTTTTCTAATTTTATTGTCGCCCGTAGGTGCCTACGTACTCGCTAATCGAGATCAGACAAAACGTAGTTCTTTTAAAAAGAACTTAGATTGTTGATCATTTTATATTTTCAAAATATTCTCACTTTAAGTTCATTTTTTGAATTTTTATGAAAGCTAATTTTGATGATCCTATGATCTAACCAATTGATTTTATTTCATAAAAAAAATATTTTTCTAATTTCAAAAATCATTAATTTATGACAATTCATGGCTAATTTAATGCTACATGAAAATCAATTTTGATTAAACAATATTAAATATTTTCATAGTAAATTTATGAAAACATTTTTGAACAACTTTAATTATTTTCGAAGTCAATTTATGAAAATAATTTTGAAAACTTTGAGTATTATCTTCATAGAAAATTTATAAAGATAATTTAGATAAAAACTTTATCAATATCATGATTTTAAAAAAAAAAAAGAAAAATTTTATCTTTATTATTCAACAACAATTTTGGTTAAAAAATCTATTTACAATTTATTATTTTTTTTAAAATTAAATAATCATCACTCATGTACAGAACATATTCAATATATATCATAACAAAATTAAAATACAAAAACAAAACATCTCATGCATCAAATATATATTTAAAGATCAATTTATATGCAAATACATATTCATAAAATATTCAAAAATATCAAAAATTGTTAAAACATGTAAATTTACATTAAAAATAATTATTCTAATTTTTCTGGATTTTTCTAAATTTTTCTGGATTTTTTACGAAATTTTTATTAATTTTTTCCTAGTTTTTCTTATTTTCCGAAATTAAATATGAAATAAATAAATATTTAATAATACAGACTAACCTGGACCGTTGGATGAACTCGGATGAAATCTGGAGCGTCTGATCTGATTGCTAAATCTTGACCGTCTAATCCTTTGACTCGCGATCTGGACCGTGGATCTGCTTGATCAAATCTGGAGCGTTGGATCTGCTGACTGTTGACCGACAACCGTTGACCGACGTGACCGATGACCGACCGGGTTGGATTTCGGATTTCGGTCGGATCTTGGATACCCGTCGGCGCGAAGAAGACGATCACGCTACCTTTCGAGCGTTCCTCGGCCGCTCCTGGTGGTTTTCGAAGCCTGCAACCTTGTCAGCCCGACGTGGATTGGGGTGCTGCAACGGCTAGTGGTGGTGGTTCACTCCCAGAACCACCAGAAGTGGCGGTTCGTGTGGTGACGGAGGCAAGGATAAAAAAAATTTCGAAAAATTTGCAGAACTTCCAAATGCAAATTCGAGCAAATCTAAGTATAATCAATCAAAAACATTCCTAAATGATCCTAACACTCTTTAATTGGATCGAAATCCTCCCGATCACTTCGAATTTGCAATTTTTGCAATTCGAACACTTTCTCCTCTATTTTCAGATCTCGATCTTGTAGTGTGTATTTTGCGAAATTGAATTGTGCTTTCTGCTTGTGGGGTGATCCTATTTATAGAATTCGAAACAATTTGTTGTTTTGAAGCTTTGTACTTGTTCAATTTTTGAATCACGAATCGTTATACTTTTTCAAATAATAACGATTCAAAATTGGGACTCGATTCGTGATTGTTGGTTCAAATTGATCATGAATCTTAAGTTTACAGATCATGACTCCTTGATTAAGTGTATTTAATTTGATCAATTGATACAATTCGGCCAATTTTGAAATTTGAAAAATCGTGTCCATTCGAATTTTTTCCCAATTTTCATGACTCAATTAAAATGCCTTTTGGGATGAAATAATGCATGAATTGTATATAGATGTGATGTATCCCATGCCTAGTTTGTGTCTGTACAATTAATTTCGAAAAAACACAAAGATTCGTTGCTCAAATGATGTCTCAAAGTGGATGAACCGATGTGTCTTTTGGGGAAAAAAAATTGAACAAAAAGAGGCAAAATCTGCCTTGGGCTAGGATCGAACTTGGGTCCCTTTGCTCCTGTGTCCATGGTCTGAACCGTTAGGCCGTTGGCCTATGCCTTGGTCATATGGTTAACCCACTAATACTTAAGGCTAATAAAATATATGTTATATTGAGCTCAAATAATTATTTATTTTAATTTTTCTTACATATTTTTATTTACATTATTATTCATTTAATTTATATTATTTTATTCTCTATTTTTTTTTTTCTATTTTCTCTTATACTATTTTTTATTATTATTATATTTTTGATGAACTCAACATGACATTAATTTATTATAGACTTAAGCCTATTTTTTAATTGGGCAAAAATTGGGTGTCTACACCTATGTTCAAAACTTAAATACATAAAGCTTCTCCCAAAAACTCCTAGTAGCTTAAACTCGTACCTGGCATACGAGGCTTCTTGGGACCAACCAAAGGTAATCGTACTATAACAAAAAGCTATAAGGGTATAAGCAAAACTAGCTTAGTGAGATAATTCCATCTACAAGCCATTTTCATAATTCAAACAAGTATTTAATCAAACATATGAGAATGCACCAATCATATGAACAAACAAAAATACACATAATTAACCGAAAATCAAGTATAGCATGGATTTTACGCCCTCCATGTCGAGGGTTGGGAGGTTATAGGCCCATACGACCATCAATATTTGCAGATTTACTGGCTCATGCTCACCCTGTAGACTTCTGGCTCCTACTAGCCCATGTAGACTTTTCAGCTCCTACCAGCCACCACTACTATTTTCTCGTTTCCCCACACGAAGAATAGTAGTGAAACAAATGTGACTCATAAGTATGATATGCATGAATTTATTTCAATATAAATTTAACCAAATAATGTTTAGTTCAAGTTTAAGGTGATCAACACAATTTTCATCATATCAATACAAGAATTACAATTTATTTATCAAACCATCTTTCGATATTCTTAACTCATATTCAATCAATCATAATTCCGAGTCAAACAACAATTATTCATTTTATCTTTTTTTTTTTCTTAATTGCTAGTGCTACTACTTACAAGCACAAAACAAATAAATGTAACTTAAGTCAAGAATTAACTCACTCCATGTCGGTAGATCCTAATCGAAGTAATCCTCCGGAAAAGTGATATCGGGTCCTTCTCCACTTAAATAAGATGAAATACCCAAAATGAGTCTTTCATGAAGTTTCTATTCTTGAAGATTCTAAACTTTTCTTAAAATCGCAGTAAAATCGTATAAGAGGAAATTCCAACTTAAAATGGTCATAACTTGCTCATTTTAACTCGGAATTTCGCATATAATATACAGTTTTCTACCTATTCGAAAAGATCCATCTATTTCTAAACTTATTTTCATCAAACTAAGTCGTTTGGCTTCCGAAAAAGTGGCGGACAGATTCACCACGAATTTTTGTAAACTTGTTTTCCTTCTTTTATCCAAAGCTCATTTTGAAAAACTAGGTAATATAATAGCTTGTAAAACCTTTGGAAAGTATGTTCATATATTTATTGACTCATAACAAATGTATGAAGTAAATGAAGTTGTCTCAATTTATGAAAAAGTAAAGTCTTTAAAGATTTTGAAACTTGAGAACTTTTAGAATATTCATTTTGCTTTGAAATCATCTTAATTTGTTTATAATGAGTATCTCTTTTCTTTTCCTAAATTTTACTTTCGTAATTTCTTCAAATTCCTAAAGAATGATTTTTATTTCCTACACTTAGCTTCCAACACTTTTTGGAAGTAATACCACTTCTATATTTAGAGAAATAATTTCTTGATTTCTTGAGATCATTTTGTTTAAACAAAAAGAATTTCTATTATTTGAAGAAAAAGATGAAGTTTGTTGTAAAATCCTTGTTTACTTCAAAAAGTCCTTTTTATGTCATGTATGTTTATAAAATATCTTATGAACTCCTCTAAGTTTGTTAAGATGACTTTTTAGTTTTAGAAAAGTTTACTTCCTACTTTCATTTCTAGAAAAGAATCTTTATTTTAAGAAAATATTTCCTCATTTATTTTGTTTGAGACAAAAATCATTATGTTCATGCATGAATATGAATCATAAAGTTATGGAAACATAAAGAAACATAATAACTTGAAAGAATGAGCTAATAAGAAAATAAATCAAGTATTGGACTCTTAGCTTTTTTAAGGTATCCTAGGACTAAGAAAAGACTAGTCCCAAAAGAAAAAGAAAATATTTTAACTTGATGAGAACAAGTCTAAGACTAGAAAAACTAACATGAATGTAAATAAATTGCAAGGAAAGTAAATAAATTGCAAAACAATGAGCTTATATGCTCTAAATAATATATATAAATTAGATATACTAGATAGTTATGAACATAAAAACAACATAAGGAAAGTAGATTATGAACAAAAACAAAGTATGAACCTATTGTTGCTTTCTTAACCTTCATGGTTTTAGAAAACACATACTAAACTCATACTAAGTAAGTGAACATATGAAAGTCTTGAAGAACATTTACCTAAAAGAACTACACTTTGAGAGAGCTTCTTGAGAGGAATTTCTTGGAGAGATTTTTGTAGAGTAACTTTAGTAGAAGAGAGGTGTGAAAGAAGTGGAAGTATGAAGGGGTATTTATAGAAAAATGTAGGAGATAATTTTTGTTAATTAAATAAATGAAAATTAAAACAATTTGGAGCAAAAGAGGGAGGGGCCGGCGCATTTTGAGAGAAAAGAGGGAGTTGTAAGAAAAAGTAGAGATAGATAAATAGTGTAGAATAGTAGTAAATAGTGTAATGTAAAGTAAACATGATAATTAAATACCGGTGGTAAGAAAATACGCGCATAAATGCGATATTTGATATTTTTAGCTACCGAAAAATTATGAAATTGATATTTTTGAAAATCTTATATTTTTACGAGTCTAACGGTATATTCGGAATATTTTTATTATTCCGAGCTCCGGGACACATTTTTCAAGAATTGTGTTCGATCGGGGTTTAAAATAAGTCGCGGTTTTATTAAACTGATCTTTTCAAGCTTCCTTAGATAATTACGAACTATTCTACTCACTAAACTCTTTCTTACCCTCTTGGGGTTTCTTAAACGGAAATGCCGGACTTAAATGGTTACGGTAAACTAGGGTTTGTTTGACTTTATAAATCCGGTTGACTTCTAATTAGGGTTTAAGCTTTAATTTGAATTCAAAACTTTGGGGTTTACGCGGGAGGATGGGGGTAAATTGAGTATATGCTCTAAAATGCTCAAATAATTAATCTTAATGTAGCAAATCAAATTTTACTTTAATAGAAACGAATAATACATAGCAGATTATAATATGAAATATTAAAAATATAGGGATAGAAAACTTGAGTCTAGATTTAACATAGAGTTTGGCCCACTTCCTACTCTCCACGATCCACCAATGCCTCTTCACCACCACTTTATTAATCACCAAATAAACATGCTCAAGTTGAGCAATATACCACTTTTACAACACTTAGGAAATAAAATATTTCATTTCTCTCTCTAGATATTCACTGATAAATATTAAAGAGATAAGGATAGAAAACTTGAGTCCGGATTCAACATAGAGTTCGGCCCACTTCCTACTATCCATAATCCAACAATGCCTCCAATCGAAGACTTCACACCATTTACCATTTATTAATCACCAAATAGACATGCTAAAGCTAAGCAATACACCGCTTTTAAAATACTTAGGAAATAAAATATTTCCTTTCTCTCTCTAGATACTCACTGATAAATAGCATATATAAGAACAAAACACTAGAATATTTTTCTCTCTCTTTCTTGATATTTGCAAGTTAATGAATAAGAGAACAAGAAAATTAATGATTTGTTTGGCTGCAAATAAAAGCTTTTTTTCACTTTTGCATTTCTCTTTTTTGAATCTCCTAAAGACAGAGTATTTTTCACCTTCAAAAATTCAAATATCCTTTGCAAATAACATCTTTAAGTCGCCAAGTATTAAATGCACTTCAATGGTTCTTTTTGCCACATCGAATCCTTCATTTAAACTGTCATGCCCTAATTGTCGCACCTTAAAGTGTCGTGCCTTATTTTTTCCCTCGATCAAGTCTATACTCATATACACTCCATTGAGCCTTGAATTCAAACTTTCGTGCCCTAATGCTTTTTGTGCCTTAAACTTGTCGTACCTCACATTTGACCTTCGACTAGAGTTATGCAACTTTGAACTTGTCAAGTCTTAGTCTTGAACTTGTCATGCCCTAACTAGTGGACCTATCGAGCTCTGAATGTGACCTACAATCAAGCACTCTCCATGTTTGAACTAGTCGAGCTTTAGACTTTGAGCTTGTTGCACCTTGAGGAGTGGACTCATTGAGCCCTCGACGTAACCCTCTACTAATGATTCTGCATTTTTGGGCTTGTCAAGTTTTGGTCTTAAGTTTGTCTCACCTTAGTGAATAAAGCAGTCTAGCTCTTGATTTGACCTTTGACTAAGACTGTTCATCACTAATTTATCTTGCTAAAACCTACACGTGTCCACAAAAACACGCAACATACACATATATATTCTAATGTATTGTTTGACTAATTAAGTGCAGTTTTCCATAATTAAATAGTTAATTGTGTAACTAATTGTCTCATCTAAATCTATATTGAACATACAAGTTCAACAAAGGTTGAAGTGGCTTATTTTACAGTATTAAAATAATTGGTATATGGATATGTTTTAGATTGTCATGTACAAGTAACTTCAAAAGTTTTGTAAAACTCCTTTTTCCAAAAAAAAAAAAAAAAAGCTGATGATACTTGGTCAACATTTTTGTAAAAGCAATTAAACGATTTCTAAAACTTAATGTATATAAATTCACATAGTTGTTAGGAAGTCTTTTAGTTAAATGGAATACATGACAATTGTCACCACTTTATTGGTTTCAAGTGTGACAAAATTTTTTATATAGTAGAAGCAAATGATTGAGAATTGAAAAGTAGATATGAGATCTTACGTGTTTTGAAGCTCATTTTATCTCAAGTTCAACAATGAATGAAGCAGTTAGCTGACGAAAAGAGAATAGATTTTATAGAATATTTTGCTTATGGTAAGCTTCAACCTTATTGTTAGATTATACTTGCAATTAGGCTCTCATTTAAATTATTGAGAATATATTTTAGTTCTTATAGAGTTCTTTAAAGAGTGAGATTAGTTGCATAAAAGTTAAGTGGCTAATGGCTCTAAAATTCATTTATTATTTCACCTTTAATAGGGCTCATGGTTCAGCTGGACCAATATCTCGATCTAAAGCTATGGAATTGATGAACTTAGCTCAATGGATCATTCTTGATGATATGAACGATGGTGAGTTGGAGTATTTATAGAGATATTTGATATGCTTTCGTAATATGGCAAGATTTAGTGTGCTTAAATGTGGAGGAAAGAGAAAACTTGCAGGAAATTTTGTTAATATTGAAGACCACGCTTATGCCAAAGACAGTGATTGAAGTAGAGTAAACAAATGAAGACATAGGAGAGATCACTCCTCGGATCACGACCATGGCCAAGCTAATGATCCACGATACAACCATGATTGAGCCTATGAGAACATTATCATAAGAGCGAATTGAAGGTCGAGAAGATTATGACTAGGCATGGCTGTGCCTAGGGCCGTGAAGAGTATTGCTTAACATCTAATTGTGTGGTTGCAGACTTTACCCCCTAATACACAGTCATGCGAAGCAGTATGCCATCATGCCTTGTTTTCAAACCTTATTTTTAAGTTTCCTATTTTATTTTATTTTTTATTTTTGTGTTCACATATTGCTTTGCCTGACTTGTGGTAGTATATAAGATTTATTTAGGTTATGTTAGTGGAAACTTATCTATCTTTGACATCTTTTGACATCAATTGTGTTTAATTACCTTTGTTGACTTTCTTAGAATTGTTCTCAAAACCCTTTTGAGTAATAGTTAGTTTTTATCAAGATTATCCTATGTTGTTTCTATTGATCATGCATTATATCAATGAGTGAAACAACTAATTTGATTCTTTCTTGTGCATCATATCCAAGGATAGATCGTTTATATTCTTTATTTTATTGTTTTTATTTTTGAAGACCCACAAAAATCACAAAACATAAAAATCCAACAATTCTATATGATGTTGACCGTATTAATCAATAAAAATCTATACTAAATAACTATCTTACGATTAATTTTCTAGACAAGTATATCTATCAATTTATAATATAATAATTAAGCATAAGTATCATCCCACAGAGATCGTGAATTACTAGTAATTACTTGTTTTTTACTATATAACCTAAAAATTGATTCAATATTATTAACTACTAATTTTATTACAATCTAATATATTACAATTGCAACACAAATCAAGATCGTATGAGATTAATCACAACATCATTAAAGACATCTAAGTATAAATCCCGACTAGAAATTACTGTATTTGATCTTTAAGGATAATTCAATGTTCATTATTAACTTCTTGGTCTGCAAGATTCCTTAATTAAATCAATATCTCTTTCAAGATTACCAATTCCTAATTCTTGAATCTATCTGTTGAAATATCTTCCTAACTAATAATAATTCAAGAACCGCATTGAAGATCTACGAATCTCATATTAGACTAAATTCTAATCCAATCTAATACAAAAGATTTTCATCATTCCATATGTAGGATCACAAACAAATCCCTTTGATTATGCTAGATCTTTTTACAAAAACAATCTATCGATTAACTAATATAAAATCAATCAAGAATCAATACTTTGATATATTAATTCAAGAAACATTAAAGCACACATAATCAAAATCTAGAAACAAGTAACTTCATTGAATAACATTAAATACATGATTATATAACAATTCCTAATATTCATTAATACTTGACTAAAAACCTCTACTCTTCTATCATGAAAATATAAAACTCAACAAACATTAATAAAAACATCAGTGTAAAGAAAGAATACACCTTTGAGACAATTATCTTGCAATCCTCTTCTATTATTGAATTGCTTCTATCTAAAACCTTACACAAGAATATAAGAATATAATGTAATTTATGTGTAATTTTTTAGTCAATATGACTAAACTCTCTTCTAGTACCTATTTATAGACACTAAAGTTTTAGCCGATCCCACAAATTTCACATAGAAGTCAATTTGAAACAATATTTTCAAGATTGGATAAGCTTTGTAAAATATCTGATCTCCATAGGTAATACACGGGTCATGTGTCCAATAGTGCATCTTTTTGAACTCTTTGCAAATCTTCAATCGCTATAAAACATGACATACATAGCGTGAATTACTATCTTATGCCGCTCTTTGACTTCCAAATAATACTTCATCCACATGATAGCACAACATAAAAACAAGATCAAGTATTGACTCGTGACTTCTCTGACTTCATTCTTTCATGATTCCTAGATTAACAAGAATGAATATGGCTTGATAGATCTAACTATGGATCTTATATTTTCATTCCTTTAGTATTTCTAGAAAAGCATGGCATGAACATGACTTATTATAATTAGTTGTGCAACTCCCTTACCTTTAGAATAATGAACACGATTTCTTCCTCAGCCATGGATCTCCTTTAATATGAAACACAAGATATACGCAGTTGCTTTGATCTGCTTGTGCTCTTCTTTCCTTTTTCAGAACTCCTTCATTTTCATCCAAGTCTTGATCAAACATGATTAATTTTATTCCTGAAGCTCATAAATCCTCTTCAACCTCTTATAATAAAACATTAACTAAATCAAGTATCAAATCTTTACAAATAATCGTAAAAATATATCAAATACATATAATTTCCCTTTATAAATAAATAATAAAATACAGTAATCACTATACTTCATGGTCATCTAGGAATTCCACTATATAAATTCTAACACAAAACATATTCATATCATCTTGGTATTGAGGCTTTGGTTTGCCACGCGATGAATTAAATGGTCGATTTCAAATTTGCGGATCGATTATCCAATTCTCGTATCTTATTGACTTTATCGTGGGTGTGGTTTTGATGGAGATTACATGCAGAAGAATGTAAGTTAAGGTTTTCTCTTGAGGGACAAGTTATTTTCTATATTAAATTGCTTAGGGAAGAGGAAAAGGATCCTGAATTGTGAATTTTTGTTATTGCATATTGTTGAAGAATGATTATTGTGTGTGGTGATTGTTACCTAAGCTAAGGTTATCACTATTGTGTAAAATTGTGGTTAAATTGGAATAGAAGCCATGACTAGCAATATCGTTGTGGGATTAACACAAGAACAAAATTATTAAGTGAAACTGGATGAAATTTCCTAAGTTTGATGGTCATAGGTCCTTGAGATTATTTAGATTGGGGATTCTAGGTAAACCAAATTATTGGAAACCTTCCACGCTCTAGTTTCCAACTGAGGCAATTTATTGTCTAGAAATTAACTAGGCTTGCAAGCTTACAGTGGCAAAACATTATATTAAAGCGAACATTGAATGGGTATAGTGATGTTATTACACGGAGTCTTGTGAAAAGGCTGATGAGGAGAAGATTTGTTCTCCCAATTATCATAATGAATAATGTGAATCTTTGTTGGTTCTAAAACAAGGATTTGAAGGTTGAATAATATGCAAGTTTTAAGACTCTAGTTAGGCGTAGTGAATTATTTGAGCCTCATGTGCATACCACCAATAGATTTGTGAATGGCTTAAACCTTGACATCTCTAAGCGTATTGGTTGTCAAAATTTTCTATCATTGGAGGATGCCATCTAGACTAGCAAGATAGGAGAATTATCTATTTTAATGTTTAATCTAGTGGAGAAGACAATTGTTAGGGGCCTCAAACACTATTGACTTGATGGATGATTGTGTCAAGCATGATTGTTTGGTTGAAGAATATAGTGGTAATGTTCATGAAGAGAGTTTAGAGGACTATTATGCAATGCAATTGGATATTATTGGTAGTGTAGATATCGATATTGATGATGAGGGCACAGAAGATGTTAGTGTTGAATAAATAGATGTTACAAGAGTTGTACCATGTGATCTTGAATTATGGTCGCCTTTTGATGTATGTGTACCTGAGCTAGAGCTACTTCCATTCTCATCAAGAGTCGCTAATGACCACAAGTATTATCATATCCTTGATCCATCCTTTTCTAGGTTCTATAATAATCTATTAATGGAGTTGAGCAATAATATTGAATATACTAGCTATATTTTACTTGTGAAGTTATATGAATTAATTATAGAAGTCCATTGGAGTTGTACGATGGTTATATATATTGGTAGAGTATTTGGTTTTGTTGTGGTAGCATCATAGTGTGATAGTATTGTATGTGTGCCTATTTATGAAAAGGCTATTGGAGGAAGAGGTGTTGTTACGTCACTGAATAGTTATGTTCCTTTTTGTTTTCATGGTTTCAAACTAATGTTATTGGGTTTGTTTACTATAGAGTTTGATGGATATTTGTATTGGAAGTGTGTATTGTGTGTATATGGTACTAATAGGGAGAAAGTTATGATGTTCAGAATGTTGGTTGTTGAATTGATATGCGGAAGTAGTCATAGCGTTGGACAACTGATGGATCATGTCATTTCTCTTGTTCATCACTTTGAAGTAGAGTGTGATCTAATAATGAATTCTCCTATTTATATTGTTTATGTTCCATCTATGTTGGATGATTACTGTATTGGTGTTGTGCTTCATGGTTACCATTTATATGGCAGACTCATATGTAGAGCTGGGGATGGCAAAGTGCATAATTGGGGACGTGATGTTAGTATTGTGCATCCGGTCATTCCATTAAAATTTCATGTGTCTAGGATTGAGGTGATCAATGGAATAGTTCATTATGTAAATTTGATTCTTGCTATATGTTATGTACAACTAAGGGGAAACTTTATGTTTGTGGAAAATTTGATTATGGGATCACATGGTGAGTTGTATTATAGAGATAGTTTGTCAAGTGTTGGGTTTTGACACTACTCATTGCTTGGTGCTAGAGAAGACACTGGAGAACTTTCTCATTCCCTTCAGGGTGCAAAATCTTTTCCCTTCATGGTGCAAAATCTTTCCCTTTGGGATGCAAAATATTTTCCTTCAAGAAGAAAATTCTTTCCCTTTGGGATGCAAAGTCTTTTCCTTCGAGGTGCAAATTCTTTCCCTTCAGGATGCAAAATAATCTTTTCCCTTTGGAGTGCATAGTTTTTATCCCTGCTAAATAACTTCTATCCCTTCGAGGTGCAAAGCTTTCAAAAATCCCTAGATCATAGAGTGAAGTTTTATAGTTAGATCCGCCTCTTTTTGTCTTTATAGTGGTGTTTTGTCCAAATGCCACCATAAAGAGGAGCAACTATCTACGTCTTATTTTTGCCCCTTTAAAAAATAAAAAATTCAAAAATCATAAAAATTCTAAAAAAAAAAAGAAAATACAATAAAAATTGACAATTATTAAAAATACAAAAAAATTAGTTATGGTTAGAAAATTAACAAAAAGAGTAAAAAATTACAAAATATAAAAAGTAAAAAAATTACAAATATAAAAATTAGAAAATTAAAAAAAATTAGAAAACCCCATCATTTTAGTAAATTAGCTTTTTTTTATTAAAACGAAAAAAATTGGAAAGAGAAAAAACATAAAGAAAATTTCATTTTTGGTCATATAGTATTTTGGGCCGCATTTGGGAATTAATTCAGACCTTGGAACTCATCTTATTTTGGCCATTTTTATTGAGATTGTATTTGGCCTAGTTTGGATGGTTCACGTAAATTTTAGGTGCAAAGGTTTAACCAAAAGCGAAGTGGCTCGGTTGATTAAGGCATTGGACGACAAGAAAGAGGCTAAGGTTCAACTTCACACGAGTTACACAGCAAGGAAATTATTTTTCTTAGCTTCGTAACGGCCATTAATGGTCGTGCACTGGCCTTTCCACCTTTCTCATTGCTTCTATAAAAGCAGACATCAACTCATCAAGCTTTTAAGGAAGAACAAAAAAACATATCTAAACTTGGAAACAAGTTTGAAAAACCCAAATCTCAAAAAAACACTCACACAAACTTCTCTCTCCAGAACACGGCCGCCATACACAACTCGTGCCACCTCCAACACCATCTGATTCTGCACCCCCAAACACCATCATCTCATAACCTTACCCAAACCGGTCGCTCCACGAACATCAACAACCACTAGATCTTCACAACAACACCACTTCCAACACCATTTGAAACCACCATCGTTCTTCTTCATAAACACCAAACACAATCATTCAAAATAAAAAACAACCGAAACCCATGAACCTCAATGCCAGCCGGCCATTTGCCCTAGACCAACAACCAAACCAAGCTAAACCACTAGTGTCCACACTACTCCACCATACTTCTCGACCCCCACCATTAGTATAGAATGAAGGAGAAAGAAAGAGAGCTAATTCCTTTTGTCTTGCAGACACGAAGACCACACTCGATCTATCCCATGAAGCATCCGACCCGAACCCATTGGTGCTCAAACTTTTGAATTTCAACTAAAAGGTTCCAATTCTAGTACAAGTCTTCCATATACCTATGGCTTATTATTGTGACTTTTTTTTATCTTATTTGTTTATTATATGATTTACAAGTGTAACCCAGAAAAAAAAATATATATATATATATATAAATGAGAAAAGAAAAAAAGAGAAGAAATATATATGTGTATGTGTGTGAATATATGATATGCATGTTATATTTCTATCAGTATTAGTGTATAATATTATGATTAGGTAATAAAAATTTTAGCATTTAAATATAATTAGTAAATAAGGTTTTAAAAGTTAAATCATGAAAATCAACAAAATATAAATATATAGTAGTAGTTTTATGATTATCATTCTTTTAGATTAGCCTTAATTGAGAATGTTTTATATATATTATTTTGACAATAATTTGCTATGCATTGGATTAAGAAACATCAATAAGAAATGACTAATCCTTGCAATGTAATCACTTGCTTATAGAATTTTAGAAACCCTATAAATATCATCATTTGTTATAAAAATTTAAAAAATGAAAAAAAGTTTACAAAATCAATAAAAAGGGATCTTTCTCATATATATATAATATTATAAAGAAAAAAATATTTTGTTAGCTTATATATCTATTTATCATTAGTTATTATCTAAAAGTACTAAAAAAAGGGGTTTTCCCAAAATAATTTTTTAGGAGTTTTCAAAAACAAAAGACAAAAAATTAGATTTATTTAGGAATTTCCAAAATAAAAAATTTGATTAAACACTTAAACTTGGTGGGTTTTCAAAATTAAAAAAGATGAAAAATTAAAAAATTTATAAAAAGCAAAACTAACTATGAGAACCGATTCCGACTAGCAGATACGTAGACGCCTGCGAGATAGTCACAGCAATAAAAATTTTTTTAAGTATTTTTCAAAAAAAAAATTGTAAATATATAAACCTCTTTTTCAAAAAGATTAAAAACTAAAAATCAAAAAGTTGAAAAATCCAAATTAAATATTTTTTATGAATTTTTGGCCCATATGTATACAGAATTTCTAAAGCTCATAAAAGTCTAGATAATCGTTTAGGTTTTAAAATAGCAACCCTTGGATCCTTTAATCTCTAGATTTTCACACGAACCAATAGCCAAACCCGAAACTAAACCACCCATTTGGTTTCTAGTTCACCTATTTTTGGCTTTAGCCTGTGGCGACTTCAATCAAATATTTTTTTTTTCAAAAACCGAACTTTTTATGGAAACCCTGTTGTTTCCTTGTAGAGTGCTCTCTATCAAATAGGTCAAGTTTGATATGAATTGGAACCTTCAAGAGAATGCGAGCAAAATTCAGACTCGATATTATCTCATCATAAATGCTTTGAAGTCACATGTAAAACACAAAATCTATGTAACTGTGCATAACCACCTCAAAAAAACCTTGCATCTAAAACTATCAATAAGAATGTTGACTGCGTTGGTTTCATTTCTTCCACTATCCTTCTACCATTAAAGAGCATTGTAACTATTTAGAATAGAAGAATTGTGAACCAAAAAGTCCCATTGCAAAAGGGGAAAAAAGATACAAAAAGAGGGATTATTCACGTATAGAACTGTTTTTTGTAAATTTATTGGAAATTTTAAAAACTAGGACAAGGATATGCCAAGTCTCAAAGCCTATCCCTCGCTTCCCAGCCACTATGCTTATAATTAACTGTGCACGATTTCTAATTCTTTCACAAAATCTATCATAGACTTGTTTAGAGGTCAAAACATGCAACTCTTTTAACTTTTTCTAAGTTTGATTTATACAGTAACGAAAGTTTACAATCAATTTTACAATTTAATAATGCCTCGAAACAGTATAAGAATTTTCCTTCTTTTATTTCCTTAATGTGATAGAATACAGTAAGTTACTAGCAAGCTCTCTTTAAATTCTACGATCTCTAATCACACTTTCTGTATGCTTCCCTCACTCGTCTTGGCCCTACATTCTACAGATAGATATACACGGGAAATATTGGTGGGTGGGCTGTCAATTGATGGGCCCTCAACCATATACATAACGTCTTTTGATATTGAAGCATGCTTATTCTTTGTCAAATCATGTCTCGGTAGATAGAGAATTAAAAAATAAATAAATACATCCAGACCGAAAGCTTTTAATTTATTTCCTCGTCTGGGCATTTATGAACAAACTTCTGATTGGCTGCAAACCTTGAAGTGATGTTTCTAGTAGCCAGCTCTTACGAAATAAATGAATAAATTATTTGTAAATCATGCTCAACTAGGAAACGCAAAGGTGGTGAGAGGCATTTCAAGATGTGCCTCCAGTGCAAGGAGAAAGGCACTAGCTCAACACATGTATTATTATAATTCCTTTTTCTTTTTTTGGCCAAATGTATTATTATAATTCGATAGGTAAAATTTAGCAAAAGTTTGCACTTGCTACTATCCTGAAATTATTGATTTATACATATATATACATTTTTTTTAATATATTGTCCACCACTTTATAGTTCACGTGACCATTAATTTTCCAATTTTGTATTGTTCTATTAATTTATTTTTTTTAATCTTTTGCTTTTGTATTATTTACGTAGTAAAATTTGGATGAGCCTAGGACATGCACGGGCGCTATGTTTAGTCATTTTTGAGAGGAAAAAAATTAATTGATTGGAACCAATGAAATGGGAAAAGAAAGAATGATCTAGTGGATGTAAGTACTCGAAAAACAGAAACAGATGCAAAATAGTTTTTTCTTTTTCTTTTTTTTTTCATTTTTAGTAAAGTTCATATTTGCTAAAAGTATCTCTGTTTGATTTTGATAAACATTACATTTAGGTAGATATCACGGTTTCAGAACCAAACCAAAACTGGAACCGCCGATTTCTAGTCTTGAAAATGATGAATTGGAACCGTCTCCCATGATTCCAGTCCGGTTCCATGATTCCAGTCTGATTCTATAGAATTAGCGGTTCCTGGTTTCGGTTTTGAAACAGCAGAACTGTCTTTTTTTTAAGCAAAAAATAAATTTTATATTTTAATAAAAAAATTTTAAACCCAAATAATTAATTATTGAGTCTAAAAGTATTAAATTATTTAGCCAAAATTTCTAAAAAAAAATTTAGAATGCGCATTTATTTATATATAAACACAACTAATGTAAATTATAATTAGTAATATGAGATCGCAAAATACTGTAGAGAATTACAAGAAATTGTAATACAAAAAATAGTCTCACGTTATTAAAGAATGAATTTTGCTTTTAGGAGAAGTTTATATAAACTAAATTATTTCTAATTTTAAGTTATATTTATTTGTATTATTGATAATAAAACATTAAATATTGTAAATAGATAATAAATTTTATTATTCATATGAAATAATATAAACATTAATAATTATATATTTAATATAATTTTTTAATTTTTTTTACATAATTCTTTTCTTTTTTTTAAATGGAACCGGTTGGAACCGCCGGTTCCACCAGATTCTAGGCCTAAAACCGTATAGGAACCGAAAAACCGGTGGTTACTTAGTCGGTTCTAAAACTGTCTAACCGGTCCGATTTCGATTCTAGAACCGCTAGTGACGAATCCGGTTCCGGTTCGATTTTCGATTCAGAATCGAACCATGCCTATGTTACTATTAGGGATGCTTTATAACTATGATTGTTCTTATTAATAGATTTCCACTTCCATCTATTTAGCATTTTTCTTTCCCCCGAACATAATTTTTTTTCACACACACACACATATATATATGCATGTGCCCGCTTAAGCTTATATGCAATTCCATTTTTATAAACTTAAGGTGTTTGTGGTTTGATTTAGCGTAAATCAAATAGAATCACATTTAAAATGGTTCAATTTAATTTCTTAATAAAACTGTTTTCTAAAGATTTGGGTTTCAATCAAACCACTTAAAATTAAATTTGTTTTAATTCCATTTTGTTCAATTCAAACCACTTTCAAAACTAACTTGGTTTATGAAGGGTAATGATAATGCAAGTGCCTCCACTTTCAAATTTTGGTAATTTAGTGCATATTTACTTTTGTGTAACAGTAATTTCATTACAACTTAATTCTTTATGCATAAAGGATCATTATTAAAAAGAATATTAACTGGTCATTTATTAATTAAACTTATGAATATCAATTGACTGTTGGTGTCACGTCCCAAAGGGTACCCAAAACGCGTTAGTCCGCCACACTCGATATTTAAACTTAAGTATGACAATCTTAGTCATCCCATAAGTTTACTTACCGGGTGTAAGGTGTACTTGCACGACTTTTAGGATCACACTTTGAATCGAATAGTCTTAAGAAGGCATATAATAGAATTAAGAATAGAAATCACAACAAAGTAAATAAGTTAAGTCTTTACAGAAGTCAAGGGGGCATACCCCACCAAAATAATAACAGAAGTCTATTCAGTCTAAAACTATATTACAAACGTTAGGGTTTATATTCAAGAGATTTTCCTAAAAGTCCACGCCTCTAGCTAGGTCCCGACTTCTTCAAAAGATCCTTCATCCAAAAGATAACCCTGTGAAAAGTGTTCTCTCGGAACAACAAAAAATAGGAACACCACAACAAAACTATCGAGGTGTAAGCTAACAGGCTTAGTGAGATTCATTTCCAAATATTTAATGCTCAACAATAGTATATAACAGACAAGTTATTAGCAGCCATATGAAATGCACAAGCAAATGATCATACAAGCATATGACTTTCTGGGAGCCATATGTGAATGGATTTACGCCCTCCATTCGGGGTTAGGATGGTCCATAAGTCATGCAACCATCATCCCGATCTCTTTCTCTTAGTTATATAACCTCTGTTGTTTTATTGTTGTAGTTTTATGTGTCTACTTCACATTCGTTAACTTAAGCGATCTCACATCCTTAATGTTAACATAGACCCCCTCGCCTTCCACTAATATTCTTTTGTCCCACCAAAAGTATATTAGCTAATGTAATGTGACTCACTTCGTGATATGCATGTATAATTTATTCATATAATCATGGCATGTTAATTATGTAGATTAAATGCGATCATCGAGAATTTCAGACAATCCAAGTCTATACTAGCTCACACAATGATATTTACAACAAGTCTCGTCTCCATATACTTATTATTCATTCAACCAAGATTAAATCATAACTCATCATAGTTTTATCTTTTCCTAATTCTAATGCTACTACGACTACAAGCACATACATGAGCACAACTATTTAAGAAATGAACTCACTCGGCCATTGAGAGAAATCCACTAGTCGTAGTAGTCCTCGGGGAGTGGAAATCCGTCCTCCAAATCACCTAAGTACAAGGAATACCCTCAATGAGTATTTCTCATAAAATTCTAATAAACTTAACGATTCTATTTACTAAGTTCGTCAATTGTCGTCTAAGATGAAGTCCTAACTTAAAATGGTCATATCTAACTCAATTTAACTCGGAATTGCGCATATTATATATCGATTTCTATCTACTTCAAAAGATCTATCCGTTTCCTAGGTTAAATCAAACATACAAGGTCGTTTGAGGATTGAAAACCCACTGTACAGCAGGGTTACGAATTTCCAGTTTTGAGTTCTTGATGAAAATTGTTACTTTTGTTCCATTTAATCTTTTTAGATCATCTTACATTGGTTCTACACTTGTAAAGAGAACTTCTAGCCAAAGATAAAGAATTAAATACTTATATGATCATCAAGATATCATCCAAATGAAAATTCTAAGAATCTACCTTTGTAAAAACCGAAATTTTGAGTTGAAACTCATTTTCTTGTTTTGAGAAAAATCCTTTGCTAAACTAACATGACTCAATGAAAATAATTTTCTTATGTAACCTATTATCAAAGCATTTCATTTTCCACATAAAACTCTTGTTTTGAAGTCTAAAATAAGGTTTTCAAAATTCATCTCTTCCAAAATCCGAATTTCATTCTTGAGTTTTAGAATGAAAATAAGACGTAGACTTGTCTTTCACAAAACTCTCTATTTTAGAAATATCTTTTAGGAAAACTCATCTAAACTTATGAAATTCCAATCCTTAAAATACCTATACCAAGAGCCCTTTATATTTTTGTCTAAATCTTCATTTTGGGGTTAGATAATAGGTTTTAAAAATGGGTCTTCGCTTAGATCCGAATTTTCAAAAATTGTTTTTGAACATATCTCTTGATAAAATCCATCAAGACTCATGAAAAATCATTCTTTACATATCCTATCTTAAGAGCCTTCCATTTCTTAAATAAAATCTTCATTTTTGAGTTGTAAAATATGTTTTTAAACCATGTCTTGGCCAAAATCCGAAAATGAAATTTTTTTTTTTGAAAAATAACTTTTAAAAATCACCTTTGATTCTTGTTAAAGAGAAGTCTTGATGATATACATTCATTAACCTTCATTTTCTCAACTAAAACTCCCATTGTAAGTCTTGGAAGAGGGTTTTTAAATATAGGTTTTGCCAAGATACGAGTTTCACTATTTTTATTCAAGTTCAAATCTAAGATCTTTATACTATATGAACATGAATATAAAAGAAATACATGGTAGTAAGCTCTAAACCTATAGATCTAAATAACATAAACATAGTCCAGCTTCATAAAAAATTAGATCTACAAGTATAATAAAAATATGAAGATAATAAAGTCTTAAAGACAATAAATATAGCATTATTATTATGGATCATCAACAAGAGGAGTGTTTCAAAGTTTTAGCATCATCATCTCTAGCCTTTAGGCATTATGGAGAGTCCTTTAATGCATGAAACCTCCATATAATCAACCTATAGTGTCTATGGAAGCTTAAGAAGAAAGATTTACTCAAAGATCTTCAAGAATGGAATGTGGAAGCAATAAATAAAAATGGGGATAGCTTCTATTCTTATGCAAGGACAAGGGAAAGAAGGAATAAAGAGAGGAAAAGAGGTAGGGTTTCAAAGAGAAAAGTTGTAAATAAAAGGCATTTAAAAGAGAAAGGAGTGTATTAAATGAGTGTGAAATAAATGGAAAGAAAAAAAAAACAATGCAGAAATCGGAGGCTTCACGTGAATGCAAAGAGGAGAAAAAAGAGGAGTTAATTTGTAACTTAACTTTTTGAAAGTATAACTTGTTGTACTTAATGTACTAACTAAATAAGGCTTTAATTCATTAAATAAATAAAAAAAATAAGGAAAAGTGGCTGTTTTGATGAGTATGGTCAGTTGGCATACAATGAAAGTGAAGTGTAGAATGAGTGAAAGAAAGTTTGAATAATGTGTAGAAGTGACAATTGAAGTGTACATGAAGTATGGGTTGAAAAAAGTGCTTTTTATTAGGAAAATATATAAAATAAAATTAAGAAAAATGTTTTTAAATAAGTGGTAGAATTTTCATAATTAAAATTAAATAATTAATTGAATTATTTTAGTATTTCAACAAATATGTTACCGGTACGGTCAAAATATGCTTATATAAGCTGTAACTGATATTTTTAGATTCCGAAAAATTATGAACTTGATATGTTTGAAATCCTTATGAAAATACGAGTCTAAAAATATTAAAGATATATTTTTAATTTTCCGAGCCCCGGGACAAGCTTTCCAAAAATAGTATCCAATCAGGTTCAAAATAAGCTGAAAATAAACCAATCTGATATTTTTAAGAAATCAAATATTATTACGGACTATTCTACATACTTTACTAAATTTTTGACTTCTCTATTTATGAACATGGAATTTCTGGATTTAAACTATAGGGTTAAACTTGAGATCTGTTGACTTAAGGTTTCCGCTTGACTTCCCGGCTTAGGGGTAGGGCTTAGGATTGCTTCTAAAAGCCAAGGGCTTACAGTTGGAATAGACTTTTTTTCCTTAAAATATCCTTATTTAAATAAAAAATTAATAAATGAAATTCCTATCACAGATTTATTTCATCCCTCATCAACAACAATTTTATTACAACCTTATTTATTCAACTAAGTGAACAAACAATATTGTCTAAAGTTTCATCTTTTGAAGTTTTAGCATTTTTAACTTTTAATATAGTTTTATTTAGTATCTTAGAGACACTAAATCAAACTTCACACTAAATCGAACTTCATTTTAGAGATAAAGCACTAAATTACAAATGGTATAGGCATAATTAATTTGAACATTGTTTCAAAGTAGGAATATTAAATTATAAAAAAAGTGAAACTTTAGATACTAAGGGTCTATATGTTTCTTTTCTTTTCTTTTTTTTTTGTGTTTTTATCATTTTCAAACATATATTTATCATAGAATGAATATAGATGAAAAACACACATTTTCACTTATAAACAAACCAAACATATCATATGCAAATAAAATATAGATAAATAAAAGATACTTTTCATGAGAAACTACTATTCGACCATTGAAAGACAGGAATATAGATTCTTATCCATTCTTTAATCCTTACTGCATGTAATAGACTTTTTTACAAAAATCAAATGAAAAAATAATTATCCCACGGTAATAAAGATAAAATTCCAATTCCATTTTTATAAACCGAACTCAACGATAATGTGACAACATAATAAATAAAAGTACCTTAAAAGAATGTTTGATTTGGTTTATATATTCTTCAAATAAAATCACTTTTCATAAAAATATGGAACTATATTTGTCTTATAATGTTTTTTTATGCCTTTAGAGTATCTTCTAATCTCACGTTGCTAACATTACAATTAAAATTAGACGCATTTGTGTGTGTATGCACATTTTAAACAAATTTTTAAGATAATAAGTTTAAAAATTTAATAGTTTTAGACTCTATTATTTTGAGTTTAAATTTTTAGTACTTTAATGTAAAATATATATATATATATGTTATCTTGTTTATATTTCATCTTACAAAGGGAAAAAAAATGACAGTTCGAGAGCTCCGAAATCAAATCGAGAACCGCTAATTCTTCAATTTTCTAAACCGAAACAGGTGTTCCGGACCCATGAAAGATTTTACCTTCATTTGTTTCCATTTATCAAGAGTATAATGATGCTTTCACCATTCATTCTCTCTCTCTCTCTTTCTCCACGGAAAGGACATGGTTAGCTAGAAAATAAATAAAAGCCGACATTTTAGCCTACTCATGCTCAAAGAATATGTGCAAAAAGGAAAAATCATGAAATGAAATTCGACAAGATGCTAAAATAGACCTAGGATATGTGCAAAGGAGTTGCATTATTTTTCCGTCATTATGCCTGAAGTGACTGGGAAAACAAAGAAACATGTTCGTTGAAAGTAATATATATATGTGGAGAGGGGGAATGTAAAAGGCAATATTAATGGATTACAATGGACTCACTTGATGGATCTCTAAAGTTGGCTAGGTCTGTGATGAACTGTCTTTTGTCCTATTGTGTCGCTTGAAATGTAAAATAGTTGCTGGCTTATCTCTTAACACTTGTAAGATGCAAAGATGCTTTGCGTGGTTTAGTCGCCCATCTCTAAAATGTCTAATCCGTTGCAGATTTCTTTCTCGGATGGCCCATTGCCATGGCCTGTTAATTGGAGCTTCAGTAGACGGATATCAGACAAAAGTATTTCTTTCTAAATGTCGTAAAAATAGTTTTATATATTATTTGAAAAAGGAGGATGTAAAATTTGACATTTACCGATTTGAAAATGCAAGTCGACACAACATGTTAAAAGGTATAACTCGAATAGGGTCTAATAGGTTCAACACTATCAAAGTAAATTACTCATGGCACCCTTAAGATCCATCGAACGTCCTTAGAGCATCTCGACCCGTGAGGTTCAATCACTTGCCAACCCGGTATCTTTGGTGTGTTTGGAGACTCAAATCGAGGTCTTCCTCCATTGAGCTCCCCTTCTCTTATTAAGCTCCTTGTTGAACAACGTCTCCTCCGTGCTCCCTTCTACCACATAGATAAACACACCTCCTTGATTCTCCTCATGTCTATGGAAGTATTCTAAATCTCCCTAGGGGCACATTAAAGAGATCGGTCTCCATCCTTGTTCAACCACCTTTTATGGATGACCACAACTATCACCTAGAATCTAGGTCAGCTGCTAACTGAGGACCACATCACATAAGAGTAAGTATTCTATTGGTCTCGACATTTTAATGTGATCACCATCTATAAATAAAGAGAAATCCAAATCGTTCATCTTAACTTATTACTCTCTCATTATCCCACATTGATTTTAAGCATCGAGTGACTAGATGGACAACTATGTCCCAATGCACTAAGAATGAGTTCTATTTCATCACTGGTCTAACAAATCTCCATTGGCAAATTGTTACCTGCAACACAATGCTTTCTTGTCCAAAATACTAATATAGTAATTTTTAGAGTAAATTATGTAGATTTCTCTTCAAAATTTTAAAAGTTATATAAATCTTCAAATTTTTTCCCCTTATAATCCCTCATTTATACCCTTGAAAAATTAATATGTAAAAGATGTGAAAATTTAGCTCATTGAGCCTAATGTTTCACTAAATAAATATATTTAATTAGAGAATATTTAGAAAATAACTGAAAAATAATAAATTCTAAAAATAATAAAGAAAAATCGACTGAAAATGTTTTAAAATATTTAAAAATTCTAAACACTAAAAATTTCTTCAAATCCACTACGGAGTCTATCATGTAAGTAAAAACTAAAACTTCTTGATAGGAGTTAAAGTTGAAGCTGTCGAATACAATAGACACATTATATTCATCTATAGGGAACAAGAACTAAGAAGAAAACTAATATCCAAAGAAGTATATCTCTAGATCTAGTATAGGGAATTAAGTTGTCTTTGTCATAAGGAAATATGTTTTTTCATATTATTGATAATGCATGTCTCATCAAAATTCTAGGTGAAAGAAAAGTTTACTATAGAGTCATACAAGTAGCCATCCTTCACTTTCTTTCTTGGATCTTTGCATTTTTTTTTTATATGCATGCTCTTGCTAAACGTGTTAAAATTTGATCCAAATGTATTTTCTCGAATGTATCAACAGAAAAGGGAAAATAAGCTATTTTAATTATTTTTTCACTCACTAAATATTTAATCTTATATTGACTCAAAAGGAAAAACTATTTGCCGAAAGGCAGTAGGCTTGCGCATGCCTCTCTAATATAGTACCGGTAGGGATGGGAAAAAAAAACCGACCGAACCGCGAACCAAATTGGACTGGACCGAACCGAAATTTCTGTTCTTTTTTAAAACGGTTCGGTTCATTGAAGAGCAAACGGTTCGCGGTTCGGTTCGGGACTATGAACCGAACCGAACCGAACCGTTTTATATATTAAAAAAATTAAACATATTATTTTTACTCTTAATTATTTTATTAATGGTACATATCTATATCACAAATTTTAAAAACAATTAATTTTTTTAAATAAATTAATTTTTTTTAATTTTTTTCTTAGATATGTGTTAGTCATTAGAATAAAATTAGATTTTTCATAATATGTTTCAATTGTTTTGTTATCTATAAGTAAGATAGATTTTAGAATTTAAAGTCTAATATTCTAACTTAAAAAAATTAATTGTTGTAAAATTTTTTTACGTAGATATGTATTATTCATTAGAATAAAATTAGATTTTTTATAATATGTTTTAATTGTTATGTTATCTATAAATAAGGTAAATTTTAGAATTTAACCGCTAGTATTCTAACTTCTGCATATTTCTTTTCCATTTGTCTTACTAATTAATCTAGTTTTATTATTTAGTTACTTATTGATTTATATAATTGGTAATATGTTAGTTAGAAGTATACAACGAATTACATTTTATGTCTTATATTGAGATAAATTCTAGTATATCATTATAGTTCAAGATAATTCAAAAAAATGAGACTAGTTATAGTTATAATTTTATAATGGATGAAATCTTTTCCTTCCTATAAGTTGTACATGTTTATTTGATAAATGATTAATTTTAAATATTATTGTTTATATTTGCATTAGTGATAAGAAATATGTAATTGAACTTTTTCGATAGAATATATTTTTTATTTTATGAAAAAACGGTTCGAACCGCAAACCGAACTGTACCAGACCTTTTTTTAGGCTCAAAAAAATTACGAACCAAACCGTATAGTTAGGTTCGAATTTAAAAGAAAAAACGAACCGTAAATTATGGTGCGGTTCGGTTTGAGATGCAAACCGAACCGAATCGTACCGTGCATACCCCTAGTCACCGGCTACCAACGATGACAAACTTTTTTTCTTTGTTTTTTTAAATCTGTATTCTTTTTCTTTTTTTTTTTCCTCTTATCATCAGATTTTTTTCTTCTTTCTTTAAATTTTTTAATTTTTCTCTAATTAAATACACATCAGCGCAACTGCGTAAGTTTATCCAAATTTCCACCTCATTCATTATGTGTTTTAGGCAGATTCTAGTCGATGTTAGTCAAGTCCCTTAGAATTGTGATAAACTCAACTAATGGTTAGGTGGGTGATGGAAGCTAATGATTATTGGATATGCAAGACAGAAACCGGTTGATAGGAGCCAATATACTTTGAGTCCCTAAAATTGCGGTCCACTTTAATCCTTGCTAGATAGGTCTTGCAAGCTAGCGATTCTTAAGCCTACATGATAAAAACCAATTAATGGGCAGTGGGGGTAAGTCTAATGTGTAACTCCAATGCTTAAGTAAATAAGTAGGCAGAGATGTGATAGTAAGATCAAGTGAGGGTAGAGAAAGTGAGCCTATCTCCATAACTAGCTAGATTTTGCTTATATATCCAAGTACCTTTCTTTCTATTAGAAAAGCAGATTTGCTAGCAATAGAAAACTTTCTCTTGTTTATTAAGAAAAGTACCCTTACAAATTTTAGGCAAGTGTAGCCTACTTATTTAGGAATCTAGAACTAAAAGTGTGTTATTGTTTAAGAAAGTAGCAAGTTCCTTCCACCCACAACAATTAGGAGACCAAATAAAGTAACTTCCCCTTACGAAGATGAGGCTATGGAAATTGGTTAGCAAGCCTTGCAAGGGCTTAACCATAGTTGTCGAAATTACGAGTCAGATATATGTTTCTATGAGTTTATGATTTTATATATTTTTTCTAATTAAAATAGATACAAAATTGATTGGGTGTAGACTTTAGCTCGAATTATGAATTTATGCATACGATCCTACATGTTTATGATTTTACTAGTTTTGTACGATTTTGTACAATTTTTCTGATTCTATATACTTTAGTAAATAGTAAAATCGTGATTTTGACAACCATGAGCTCAACCATTTCACTAAGCCTACTAGTGTTTAAGTTGAGGAGGTCAGCCTATTCGGGGATGAAGTCAAATTGAGCCTAAGGAGGGTGTAGCAAAAAATGGCTATCAACACTTGTCCTTTATTCCCTTCAAGTCTAGGTCGGAGGGAGTTCGAAGTATTTGGCTGACAAGTCAAGCACCCTGCTTGTGTAAGGTCTCCAATTGAGTGAGTTGAAGTGATCATTGGTGCTAGTTATGCCTTTGGTCAGATGGCGAGCCATAGCCCATACTTCACATTTTGAAAAAGGTTATCGGTGGGCAAGCTAATAAAAGCTCCTTTGGCAATGGTTAGAACTAACACTTGGTCAGTCTAAGCTTTCATTGTTCATTTCCAATCATAGTTGTTTAACTAGGGTTTAAGTAATCTGCGGCACATGTTGTCTCCTAAAATGGTTGTGTTGTACATGTGTTTTGGCATCTACATTCACAAAAGTCTTTTGGTAGGCAATTAAATAAGGACCCCTATCTTCTAGTCTACACTACACAATTGCTTTTGCTTCTTTGCATATAAAATCATTACTTTTTTCAGAGATTCCCTAATCGATGTCATTAATGAGGAAATTTTGGCATGGTTTCCTCTAAAATCTTTTTCCTTTCCGTCTTTTAACTTCTGCTTATAATAGAATACCTATTGTGACTTCGTTCTTTTTTCTAAGCCTGCCAGTTATTTTTTTGAGGGTTCATTTTTTTGCTTTAGTAGATGGAAGAAGATTCCAATGATGATGATAGCCATAAAGGTCACAAGAGTTGTCCCTTAGCCGACTTTGAAGAATTGGAGGCATTATTTACCTATTGTTGGCAGAGGAAGAGCATTCTAAGAGGTTTCTCCCTTTGCTTTGTACCCTCCTCCTTATAGCTTCAAAAAACTGATGACACATGTAGATTAATACCACAACTTACCTACCTTATCATCAGGGCAGGTAACCTTGATGGTGAGGGTATACTAGGATCTTCACCACTACAAGAAGGTTAGCAAGTCTACATGTCTGAGGAGATTAATGGATCTTATACCATAGCTTCATATGGTCTTTAGGTATTTTCCTTATCAAGGGCCCATGCAGGTGAATCAAAGGGTATAAAGTTAAAGGGCAAACACTAACTGATAGGAGTTATTTACTCTATAAATTCAATACTTTTATTTGCTTGAATTGTGCTTTTATTTATGATTTATCTCAAGAGTTGATACTTAATTTATGAACATGTTCATTTTAGGTGACAAAGGATGATTTATCAACGTTTCAAGGAAGATAAATCAATTTAAGTTCAAAAATAAAAGGTCAAAGGTATTACACAATAGTGGTTGAGGCCATGGTAACAAATGCATGCATTAAGGATCCTATTGAGCAACATCACAGGCTTATCGACTATAGTACATACAATAGGTGCACTTGCCTAGTATTGACCATTTTTACGAAAGAGATCATAGGACATAAAAATTATAATACTTGGTCAATAAATACACACATCATTGACGTCGAATTTCTCCCTCTTTCTCCGTCATTACCCTTTCTTCCACCCATAGTATGGCTAGGATATATAAGATGGGCACCAATCAAGCAACATCCCTTTTTCATTAAGTTCATTACAGCATCATGCAAGTGACTTGTTCAAAGCTCCATCAACTTCATCCTACTTTTCATGGATCAAGTTAAGTGTAGTCAAGATGTTTTCTTATGGGCTCTTTAATGAACTTAGTATTTGATGTAGCATAGCTCTTTAAGTTATAACAAAGCTGCTTATCAGGCAAGCTGTAATTCTACCTTTTTATCATGTACTTGTAAGTGGATCACTATGCCAACTGACCTCAATGATGTACTCAATTGTGAATGGAATGAAGTATTTTTTTTTATCTGTGCTATTTACTTGCATTTTTTTTTTGTATGCCTTTGTCATTTTGCTTGTCGTAGTGATGTGTTTTTCCTCTTGCGTTAGTATCCAACCTACTTAAAGATTGTTTGACTTTACGTGGCAACCTAAAGAGATGATATGTTGAGACATTGCTTTAAGTTTTACTAGAGCATTGCTTCGCTTCACAGAGTCTTCTTTAGGAAGCCTTGTGCCTTTTCAATTTGAGTATATCTTTTTGTTATCCTGACAAGTGTCATCTTCGGGTTTGCTAATTTGACATATAGTAGTTAGCTCCCCTATTCGTACCTGTTCATAAAAATTATGAGCCATTAGATGGACTTTATTAGAGATTGATAGTCACAATCGTTTGTCATTTTAGTTTTTCATTTGAACAATTGTGGAGAGTCAATCCTTATTGATAGGTAGAAAGTTTTTTCTTTTTCTTTTGAATCATTTCATTGTCTACTTTGTCTTTATGTCAAAGAGGTGATGGTATCAAGGACTGGTTCAAGTAGAGGTGGGCAAATGGGCATGGTAGGCTGGGTCGACCCGCATCATCCCACGAGATAAACAGGCCAAATCATTTTGGCCCGCTTTTAAACTGGCCAAAATTTCTCAGCCCAAACCTGGCCCGCGAGCTAATTAGGCCGGCCCGTGGGCCAAATGAAAACTTTTGGGTTTTTTTTTTATGTTAGTTTATATAAAAATTAGAATATTTATATATTTTAAGGTTTTATATATATTAAAAATTAATTTTGTTACCATTTGGGTTACTTATAAATGAAAATAAGTTTTTTAAATAATTTATTAGATATCATATTACGTTTAAATCAATAAATATATACTTTAAAAAATGTTATAATGCTTATAATTCATATATTAATATATTTTCTTCCATAATATATCCTAAATAATCACAAATATGTTATTGTATTATTCTTATTCTTATATTTTTCCTCTTTCTTTTTTTTTAAAAAACTCCTGGCCCATGACGGGCCGCCCCGGCCCGTCATGGGCCAATCCACTTTGGCCCACGGGCTAAACGGGCTGGGTCAACTTGGCACGCATTTAAATGGGCCAATAAAAATTGGCCGCGGCCCACTTTTTTGAGCGGGTAAACGGGCCGGCCTGTAGTCCACGACCCTTATGCTCTAAGTTCAAGCTTGGGTTTCAACTCAAATGAGCTTATCAATGTTTCTGTGATTGCCTCCGAGAATGCTTAGAGGGTTACCCCCTATCAGGCATGGCAGCATGAATTAAGAGTGCGTGTGATGAGACTCAATTTACAATTAATGATGAAAACAAAGGAAGCACTTGAGCGATGTCTGTGATCCACGTTGTGACAAGAATTGTTGAAGACCAACGAAGAGATCCAATTGATGATCATGTCCCTTCTCTGGATGATGAGCACATACAAGTTAAAGATGAAGATATCACACTCGTGATTAGCCCTGTAAAAATGGGTTAATCAGACCAACCTTGCCCAACCTACTTTGGCCTGTTGGTTAAACAGGCTAGAAAAATTTAGCACGCTTTAAAAATGGGCCAAAATTTATTGACCCTAACCCAACCCACTTTAGCCCATAGGTTAAATGGGCAAGTCCACTTCCCTACTCATTTAACCCACCTATATATCTTAGTAGGTTAAACGGGCCACATTGACTCATTTAACCCATTTATGCTAAATAAGTAAGATGTGTATAATAAAAAAATTAAGTTTTATAGGGTTCTATATGTATATTAATGATTAATTTTATTATTATTTTAATTACTTATATATAATAATAAGTTTTTAAAAATAACATATTCGACATCATATTTTGTTTAAAATAATAAATATATACTTTAAAAAATGCTATGATATATGTGCATTAATTTGTCATTTTATATTATATTTAACATATAAGTTTAAGCTCAATTGTAAAAGTTCCAAGAACAATGCTACATTAATAGTTATTCCCTTATAATTTTTTTTTTAATACTAGTGGGCTAGTAGACCGACCCATCTAACCTATAGGCCAACCCACTTTAGCTCACTGGTTAAACAGGCTAGTTAAAATTATCCTACTTGTGATAGCATCGATGATATCCAGTATCTTGCTCGTGACATCATCAGCTATTAATAGTGAAGACTTATGTCAAGGAGATCGCACCTTAGATCACGCTTGTGATGCTATATAGACTGCAAAGATTACACGACATGTAACGACCATGACAGCAATGATAATTTGATTTATTTGATTTCTTTCTTTTATTTATCAGATATACCTTGTTAGATTTGGTTAGTTATTACCATTTTACTCTTGACCTAGTTAGTGGATATAAAAGAGACTTTCTTTGCAAACAATAACAAGTTTTAGTTTGAATAAAATTCCTCTCTTTGAGAGTTCTTGCTCTTAAACCCTAGCTTTTATCAATCAATCTTAATTGTGGCAAGTGTAAACACGAGTGAGTTATTGTGAGTCATATCAATTACTTGCGAGTGTCATATCCCTCTTTGCTTTCTTGGTGAGTCATATCCAAGGATGTAAAGAATCAATCTTTTACTTTCAAGAAAACCCTAATTCTTGAGTTAGGTTTTAAGAATTTTTATTATTAATTATTAATAATCCATTAATACCCTAGTGATTATCTTTCTAGGCATATTATGATTGTGAAATGAACCAACTTTGAAACTTTATAAATGGATAAATTACATTAGAAGCTATCAATGTTTGGAGGTAAGTTTGTTTAAGATATCAACATTTTGTAGAGCTAATTTAAGGTATCAATGTTTTGATTAGATTTCAGTTAAGTTTCCTAAATTTTCATTAATGGTCAATTACTAATAACTTATTTGACTCACTTTGCAAAACGTTGATACCTCTTTTTAACTGCTTGAAATGTTGATACCTTAAATGAATTTATCCCCGAACTTTGATTTCTCTTTTGTACAACTTGAAATGTTGATACTTCAAATGAACTTACCCCCAAATGTTGATATCTTTTGATGTAATTTACCCCTATATAAATGCTAAAAGTCCTAACTAACTTTGGTCACAACTTTAGACAAGCGTACCTACCAAAGTAGCATAGAAACATTTATGTTGTATTCCAAGGGATCATCCTACCTTACTCAATCTTATCTATTATCTAACCTGAATATTGACAAGGTTATTATGGACATCATATTGTGAATAATAACTAATTATATACAAGATTTAGATCAATTCACAAAAGATTAAGTCCAAATTACAAGAGATAACTTAGATCTTGCATCACCAAAATCCTTATCATGTAATTTCTTAAGAAATCACCATAACATCTTTATTAAATATCTTGGATTTTCAACTTCACTAAAACATGCTAATGTCTCTTGTGAGATCACTACCTTCTAAACCTAAGTTTAACAACTCGAATCTCTTCCTAATAATTAGTAACTTAGATTTGCATTAAAAATAAGAATCTTTTAATTAATAATCAAATCTCATGAAAATCAATCAAGTGACAGAAGAATTTCAAACTTTATCTCTAGATGTTATAAGCAATCCTCATTAATATCTTAGAGCTATTCAAAAGAATGATCTCTCCATCTATTCAGTTGAAATTAAACATGAATTCATATTATGTACACATATAAATTCATGAAAAAGCAACTCAAGCTATTAATTTTAAGAATTCAATAATATTTCAATAAAATCACAAGTGAAATCATATGAATTAGGCTTAGATCCACAAAATATAGGTAAGATTCAATTATTTCTCCATGAGATTTATCAAGTTAAACATGAATTCAGAGAGGTAATAAAGAATTATCATAGAAAACATTTATAGAGCATAGAGATCTTTGTAAATGAACTCCAATTAGCACTTGAATTGATCCAAATTTTTCAAACCCTTGCAAAAAACGAGTTTCTCTCTCTACAATTCTCTTTAAAAGTTAATTATGATACAAAAGTGGGTAATTTAACTAAAATCTGTTAAAAACCCTAGAAAAGTCCCCAAAGGTCATATAATTCACAAAATAAAAGCTATATATAGTAAGTGCCATGATGATGAGGTAAATTCAAAATCAATTAAACAAAATGGATTTTTGGCAAGTATCAAAAGTCTGATTGTAGGGAGAACCATGAGCATGGTTCACACCGTGATTGAATCTGTGAAGGAGATTTCATCCTAATCATGGTTGCAGTCTTTCCTGTGGTTGAATTTGTATTCTTTAATCAATAACTTCTCTTCAAATCATCCATTGGTGCAAATCAAAGCATAGTTGGAGGTCACAATTGGAATCACGGCCACGAATGGTCTCTTTATAGCCCGATTTGTTGTTTTAGTTCTCTTTTTCCATCAAATCTTCATTAATTATTTTCTTTAGCACATTTAAACTAAAATCAACAATTTTATCCAACAAGTGCTAGATTTATGAGGATTTCAATAGATAAAAAGGCAAAACAAGCACAAATCCTTTTGAATTGAATAGAGTAAATTCTATCTATCAAAATTTCCCCACACTTAAGCTTTGCTTGTCCTCAAGCAAAGAGCTAATCAAAACAAAGACAAGAACAAATGCAAAGCTCTTGAAATATGAAAATAAATCATAAATGGTACTTTTCAAATTACAACCCAACAAGTCTTTTACACTTTAGCTTGACTGTCTCATCCCTGTCCTTTTCAACCACGAGCAACCTGCGTAATCACTGCACTAATTACTCCACTTAATCTTACCATTACATGTGCTAAGGTTACTTATACTAGAATTCTAGAGTTAATTCAAGTAAATTAACATTTACCCTCATCATTTAAATTAAATTCCAAAGTGAAATTATCCAAAAGATCAAACAAAGAAAAAGAGACTCAACCAACTTCACCTCCTTATATTTAAAAGTATAAACTTCCTTAATTATTTCCCTAAGCATCAAATTCCAAAATGAAGGCATATACATCAACTCATCATCTGAATCTTTCTCCCAATTTGTACTTTCATTTTTTTTAAGACATCATCGTTGATAGCAGGGAATGAATCATATTGTTCTAACAGATCAAGACCTACCCCCTATCAACCAGCCTTTCTAACTCATTTATTTATTTGTTTTTTTTCAATTAGCAAAGAATTCAAATATTGTTCTTCTAAGGGATCGAGACCCACTCATACTAACTAAATCATACTAATGGCTTGTATTTAGTTAGCAATGAGTCAAGCAGTTGCTCTTTTGATGGACCAACGACTACACATACCCTTCAATTATATTCTTTATATAATTGCTATCAATAAAAGGGAAAAATCATCAAGTTACAAAATTCGTTTGAACCTTCACAAATGATTATAAAGCTCTCAAAGAACTAAATTGAAGAGTATACTAACCATTTGAGCTTAAAAATCAATTAACTCTTACTAGGTACCTTAAGTTAACTCAAAATCTAAATTCTTAAGTTAAATAACAAGTAAAACTAACCCACATGGATTTCACAAGGTAATTTTAGCATAGTAAAAATAGCATAAACGCATAAGAGAGTTGTTCAATGCTAAGATTACTTAAATCATGGTGGTTTAGTTCAAACAAAAGTAAGACAAATAAAAAAAGTTTGCTCATTTAGTGCCATTTCATTTTTTTCCTATAAGTATAAGAGAAAAATTGATCAATTTAATACAAGTTACTTTATTCAATATTTAATTCAAATTTAAGTTCAACTTCTTGCTAAACCCTTTCCCCACACTTAAGATAGACACTGTCCTTAATGTCTAATAACAAGGGAACAAGTGAAGAAATATGGCATAATTAAGTTCAAAGCAAGATTAAAAAGAAAAGAGGAAGGAATACTCCCTAGATTATAACTGTAGGCACAGAGTTATACGTAGATTTCAAAATGAAAGTGTGTCAAGTTAAGATCAACCGCGCCCATACTCAATTATGCATTTTAGGTTGAAGTGATCTAGACTTGTGCAAGTTTTTCTCTTGTTTCTATGCAAAGAATCACAACAAGTCTAGATCACTTCAACCTAAAATGCATAATTGAGTATAGGCGCGGTTGATCTGAACTTGACACACTTTCATTGTGAAATCTACGTATAACTCTGTCCCTGCAGTTATAATTTGGGGAGTTCAAGAGAAGAATCACAACAAGTCTATATCACTTGGAAATTATCTAGACTAATGCATGAAGATGTCTTTGGAGGAATGTGCTCAGTAGTCCAGTTCAACATGAATTAGTCTAGACTACTTGATGTGTTCCAGCCTAATAGTCCATATTAACTTAAAATCAGAATGCCTGAAAGAAGCAGAGCATGTCTAATAGTCTGGATAAAGTGAAAGCAGTCTAGACTCTATATAGTTATAGCCGTTACAGAGCTTTTAATATAAGATCTTTTTTTTAAGGGGGTTCTACATTTGTGTTTCTTGCATATAATACTTGGTGCCTCTCATTTGAGCATTGAATATGTGATGATTAATAAAAGTAGTGCATAAAGTCCTCGGTTGGAAGCATTATATGATCATTAAGAGTAGGGAATGGCTTACTCCATGTCAAAACTGAGCTTAGTCTTCTTAACCTTCTCTTTTATTTTCAATACTTCAATTTAATATTATTAATCATATAATCATTGCTTGCATTTTGATTTTTCGATAATGTTGCCAAAATTGTTAAAATAGTATTAATGCTTAATTCACCCCTCTTTTGAGTATTAGCTTAGTGTAAATTTGTCTTTCAGAGCTCAGACAGCTAGGACACTTTGGTATGTAATGGAATGTTTTGACATGCACAAACGTGATGGGTACATGACTAACTCACGCATGTCATGTGCCACTTTACAACATTTTGCGCCAAATTTCAAATAGGTAAGCTTCTCCCACAAGACAACTCTTCTTGCATGTACATACTACTTGGAATTTGTTGCATACTAAAAACCTGACAAGCACCTACAAAATTCATCAGCTACTTCCTATTGTGCACAGTATGCTTGGTGAGAATGGTGTGACACTCGACCTAGCCATGAATCTCCATCAAGATTAGTTTGTCTACATCGTGACTTATTCCTTAGATCAATCTATGCTTTTGAAATTTTCTCCTCCACCAATGTGTTAGAAATAATAATACATAATGAATACTTTCGGGGGGGGGGGGGGGGGGGGGGGGGGGCGGGGGGGGGGGCGGGGTGTTGTGAATTAAGTATTACAAATTTTTATATTTTATCAAACTAGATTAATTAACTAAGCTAAGATAAGAGTTAACTTAAAACAAAATGCTGCAGAATAAATTGATTAAAATTGATTAACAAATAAGCAGAGATAAAAAAACACCAAGAGAGAGAAAGAGAAGCAACACAAGGATTTAACGTGGAGTTCAGCCCACTGCCTACTCTCCACGGTGCAAATATCTCAAAGAGGACTTTTACCACTATATTGATTATTTCAAAATCAATATACCTTTTAGACGAGGAATTACAATAATGCCTATCATAATAGGACTTTTATAATTGCCTTTCAAAGGACTTCCACTTGATAGATTAAGTGTTGTGCTGGTAATACACAACCAAACTTCAAATGCCTCCCACTAAAGACTTCCCGCTTAATTGCAATTACGACAATACTGGTAACTCCAGACTAGACTTCAAATGCCTCCCATTGAGGACTTCTCTTTGCCTTCCACGATAGACTTTCCCCCTAATCGCAATTAGGACGATGTTGGTAACTCCATACCATACTTCAAACGCCTCCCACTAAGGATGTCTCTTTGCTTCTACGAGAACTTTTCTCACTGCCTCACACGAGGACTTTTTTTACAAATGCCTCCTTTGAGAACTTTTCTCAAGCAGCTCCTATATGAATAGATTTATAAACTGAAAAGCTCTTAAGGAAATATACAAATTTTCTTTACAAAGAAGCACTCCTACTTGAGCAGATTTATAACAGAAAATATTTTAGGAATTTTACAAATTCTTTTTACAAACTAAGCTCCTTAAACGAGTAGATAATCAACTTTTGTAAATCTTAAACAGTGCTCAAAAACTCTCGTTTAGAGTGTTTTAGCAAATTTCAAAATAGAGCACTAAATGTTCTCTTAAAAAAATTTACAAATTAATGAGAACGAGAACAACAACACAAGTAAAAAAACTTTATAGAATGTTATTTTCATTTTTACTGTGCGTTCAAAAATTTAATATATATATATATATTTTTTCAAAAAGAAGAGGAAAATTCTATTTATAGCTCTTGATAAAAATTTTCCTGTTATTAAAAAGTTTCTAACAACCCATAGTTGTGTTTAATATACTTAACAGTTTAACAACGTGTAAAAGTCAAAAGCATAGAAAGAGCATTGAATGTGTCTGACACATGCATTAAATACATTCCAACAACTTTTCTTTTTAAAGTCGAGAGTAAACTTCCGAAGTCAAGGTTTGAGGTCGAGGCCTAAGCTTCAGCTCTTGAATTTATAAATTTTTCCCAAAACTTCAGCCCTTGACTTTTCGATTTTTCTAAAAACTCCGGCCCCTAATTTCATAGTTTTGCCCAAGACTTCAATACTTGACTTCATAGTTTTGCCTAAAACTTCAGCTCGTGACTTCATAGTTTTGCCTAAAACTTCAGCTCTTGACTTCATAGTTTTGTCCAAAACTTTAGCTCTTGACTTCATAGTTTTTCCCAAAACTTCAATCCTTGACTTCACAAGTTTTGCGCAAAACTTAGTCTTTTATCTTTATCTGATGAATAGTACCTCTACCTTTCTTCTACTGGGCTCGATAGGTTTGTCTTGACTTTTCTTCAACTTTTTATTCTGTTAAAACTTCAACAACAGCATAACAAATACAAAACCCATATATATATTAAGTATTTAAACAATTAAGGATATTTAAATAATTAATTGTGTAATAATTATTCTCATCAAAATCATTCGTGAACATAAAGTTCAATAATTTCCCCCTTTTTGATGAGAATAAATATGCATAATCAATTCTAACATAATTCTTAATTGTGTAAATGCTTCTCCCCCTTTCTCATCAAAAAGAAAAAAAAAAATAAAGAAAAGAAGAACACAGACTTTGTTAAAAAAAATTAACTAAAATAAAATCAATTTTCTCCCCCTATCAAAAGCACTTTTCAAAAAAAAAAATTATCCCTTTTTTTAAAACAAACTTTGCTTCTCTTTTAAAACAAAGCACAGAAGGATATAAATAAATTCATAACAATAGAAAATTACAGAAGACAAACATTGGCATACAAGCACAAACACAAGCATGCATGCAAGTGTAGATTTTAGTCTAAAGTCTGCAATATTTATCAGCTAAGAGACTTAAGATCATATTTTTAAAAAAGTTCCTGGTTCAAAAATATTTTAGCACTTATTAATCCTTAACATGCCCAATTCTCCTCTTAAAGTGCAAAACCGTTATTCACTCAAGGGTTTAGTAAAAATATAAGCAAATCGATGGTTTGTATCAATAAATTCTAAGCAAATGTCCTTATTTAGAACATGATCACAAATGAAATGATGTCTAATCTCAATATGCTTGGTTCTTGAGTGTTAAATGAGATTTTTAGTCAAATTTATAGCACTTGTATTATCACACCGAATTGATAAACTTTCAAACTTTAAACCAAAGTCTAATAAAGTTTGTTTCATCCATAAAATTTGTGCACAACAACTGTCAGCAGCTATATATTTAGCTTCGGTAGTTGATAATGTAGTAGAATTTTGCTTCTTTGAGTGCTTATATATTAAAGAATTACCAAGAAAATGGCATGTGCTACTTGTACTTTTCGGATCTATTTTGCTACCAGCAAAGTCAGCATCAGAGGACCCAACAAGTTCAAAAGAAGTATGTTTGGGATACCACAAGCCAATTTCAATAATGCTACAAGGTACTTGAAGATGCGTTTGATTGCACCAAAGTGAGATTCTTTTAGGCAAGATTGAAATCTTGCACATACACATATAGAAAACATGATATCAGGTCTAGAAGCTATTAAATATAACAAACTACCTATCATGCATCTATGCATCTTTTCACAAACATTTTTACCTTTTTCATCTTTGTCTAGTTTTACACTAGTGCTCATAGGTGTAGGTTTAGACTTACATCTATCCATATTAAACCTTTTTAACAAATCTTTAGTGTATTTAGATTGATTAATAAAGGTTCCAGATTTTGATTGATTAATTTGTAGCCCAAGAAAATAAGTGAGTTCTTTCATCATACTCATTTCAAATTATTTTGTATGGACTCAACAAAAAATTTTATAAGTGAATAATTAGCAGCACCAAACACAATGTCATCTACATAAATCTATATGATTGATGTATCAAAATTGTGATTTTTGATAAAAAGAGTCGTATCAATTTTTCCTCTTGAAAATCCATTATTTATCAAAAAGCTACTAAGTCTTTCATACCAAGCTCTAGGAGCTTGCTTGAGACCATAAAGAGCTTTGTTCAATTTAAAAACATGATTGGGAAAATCATTAATTTCAAAACCCGGTGGTTGCTCGACATAGACCTCTTCTTTTATGAAACCATTTAGAAAAGCACTTTTGACATCCATTTAATAAAGAATAAAATCTTTATGAGCAGCATATGCCAAAAGCATTCTTATAGATTCTAGTCTTACAACCAGGGCAAAAGTCTCATCAAATAGATTCTAGTCTTACAACCAGGGCAAAAGTCTCATCAAAATCTATCCCCTCTTCTTGTATATAGCCTTTAGTAACTAACCTAACTTTGTTCCTAGTTACTATTCCAGATCCATCCATTTTGTTTCAAAAAACCCATTTTGTTCCTATGACAGTTTTATTTTCAAGCCTTACAACAAGATTCCAAACCTCACTTCTAGTGAATTGGTTTAGTTCTTCTTGTATGGCTTGAATCCAAAACTCATCTTCTAAAACTTTTCCAAGGTGTTAGGTTCAAGTTTTGATAGAAAAACTAGATTGATTGTGTTTCTAAGAGATGATCTAGTTTGTACCCTATTTGAAGTTTTACCTATTATTAAGTCTTTTGGATGTGAACTAGCATATTTTCATTCCCTAGGTAGATTACTAACATGCTCATGCACATCATCAACAGCAGCAGATTTTTCAACAGTAGAAACAATACCAGAATTTTCAACATCAGAACATGAAAGATCATTTATTCTATCACAAACATCATCAACATCATTATTAACATTTATAGGAGTCAAACAATCATAAAAAACAACATGTATAGATTCTTCTACAACAGAAGTTCTTTTATTATATACCCTATATGCTTTACTAGATGAAGAATATCCTAGAAAGATTCCTATATCAGATTTAGCATCAAATTTTCCTAGATATTCTTTTCCATTTATTAAGATATAACACTTTGTATGCCAAAGGGATGAAAATAAGAAATGTTTGGTTTTTTCCTTTCCATATCTCATAGGGGTTTTCTTTATGATTGGTCTAATAAAAATTCTGTTTGAAATATAGCAAGGTATTGACAGCTTCAGCCCAAAAAAAATTATTTTCACACAACATGGTTCTAGCCATTTCTATTAAAGTTCTATTCTTTCTTTCGGCTACACCATTCTGTTGTGGGGTTCTAGGTGCTGAAAAAGTGTGTTCAATACCATATTTTTCACAAAAATTATTCATTTCAAGATTTTCAAACTTCCCCATGATCACTTCTTATTGAAGCTATATTAAGACCTTTTTCATTTTGGACTTTCTTGCAAAATCTAAAAAAGACATCATTGGTTTGTCTTTAGAGGCAAGAAAGAAAGTCCATGAAAATCTAGAGAAGTCATCAACAATAACCAAAGTGTATCTTTTTCCTCCTAAACTCAAAGTTTGAGTAGGACCAAAAAGATCCATATGTAACAGTTGCAATGGCCTAGAAGTGGAAACTGCATCCTTAGCCTTAAAAGAAGTCTTAGTTTGCTTTCCTTGTTGACATGCTTGACAAATCTTGTCATTTTGAAAATTTAAACTTGGTAAACCTTTGACAAGATTTTTCTTTGCAAGTTTTGAAATTAAT
This sequence comes from Combretum micranthum, assembly GCA_024138025.1. Lineage (NCBI taxonomy): Eukaryota > Viridiplantae > Streptophyta > Magnoliopsida > Myrtales > Combretaceae > Combretum > Combretum micranthum. The sequence goes on from JAMXBD010001533.1 coordinate 144,988, forward strand.
TTCATGTTAGTGTCCCAATTTTCTATGCCATAACCAACTATTGTCATTTTGAGAATATAGACATGTTTGACTTGATGATTTAAAATCATCTAAATTAATTTTGTAAATATTTTTATGTCTATATTCAAAGCATACTTGGTTATTATCAATTCTTTCTATAGTACATCTTTTGGCATAAAATGTTACTTTAAAACCATTATCACAAAGTTGACTTATACTAAGCAGATTATGTTTTAGATTATCTACCAACAACACATATTAATAACAAGATCTTTATTTAAGGATAATGCTACCTTTACCCAAAACAGTGATTTTCTATCATCACCAAAGGTAACACTCCTTGATCCATCAAGTCCAGCTTTGAAAATTTGGAAGCAACTCGGTCATGTGCCTAGAGCATCGCTGTCCAAGTACCATTTGTTGCTGCCACTTGAGGATCCCTGCAAAGCAAGTTATTATTTCTTTGGTACCATTTCTGTTTGGGTCCTCTTGGGTTAGAAACAGATAAAACTTCTTTCTTAGCCACCCAAACATACTTGCTTTTATGACCCGAGAGCAAAGCCTTCCTTATTGCACACTTGTGTGCAATATGGCCAGACTTGCCACAATAATTACAAGTGCCATAAGTGGCTTTTACAAACCGAGTCTTATGAGACTTATAATTCTGTGCCTATCATAGCCAATTCCATATTTGTTATGATCAGATTTTTTTCACCAAGGAGAGTATTTAAATTTTTCTCTCCTTGTGTGAATTTAGCTATGACAGCTTTCGAATCATCTAAGCTAGATTTCAGATTTATATTTTTTTCTTAGCTCATCTAGCTCTTTCAGAAGTTCATTGTTATTGATGTTGTTACTAGTAGATGCAGGTTTATTATCATTTTATAGTTTTAATTTCTAAATCTAAAAGATCATTTTCAATTTTTAATTTATCATTCTGTTCAACCAGAATTTTATTTTCTGTTTTTAGTTTCCTATTTTTATTTCTAATTTCATTAATTTTCAGATTCATGCTACTAAGATTTTCATGCAAGCTGTCTCTTTCAGAACCTAGAGTTGTTATTACTTCATCTTTTTCTTCATTTTCAGTTTTAAGCTCATTAATTTCATCTTGAAACTCTTCTAATCTAACTAAAGCATTTTGCATCAGATTTTTAAGTTGTTTATTTTCTTCTTCAGATTTTTTAAGCTTTTTACAAACCTTTTTATACATGTCAAGCAATTCATCATTAGAGCAGGAAGTTGAAGAATTGTTTACCTCATTGTGGATTGCCATAAAACATAACTCTTCTTCATCAGAATCTGATGACTCTTCATCATTCAAGTAGCAATAAGTGCTTCCCTCTTGGATCTTTTTTGTGCTTTCTTGAGGAGAGGGCAGTTTGGTTGGATGTATCTTGGTTTCTGGCACTTATACACACATCTTTCCTTTCCTTTCTAAACTTTGAGGAGCTACCAGCCTTCATAAATTTGTTGAAATTCTTTGCAAACAACACAACATCCTCGTTTATCTCTCCTTATCAGAATCATTGTTGGTTGCCTTCAAGCAATAGCCTTCTTTGGGATTCTTCACTTTGATTCTTGATGAGCTCATGAGTCTTGAGTGCCAAGCTCTTCTTTTGTCATGTGCTAAGATCCCTGGTCCTCTATTGCTGTCCGTTTTGCTTCCCATTCCTTTGGCAATGATCTGAGCAATTTTGAATTTATTTCAACATTAGTAAAGCTCTTGCCCAAAACACTCAAAGGATTAATGATATTAATGAATCTATCATTCATTTGATCAATTGTTTCACCAGGCAGCATCTTAAAACTTTCAAATTGACCAACCAACAAGCTTATTTTAGTGTCTTTGATCCTTGAAGTTCCTTCATAAGTTACTTCAAGTTCATCCCAGATTTCTTTAGCAGATTTACAAGTACAAACTCTATTGAAATCACTTTCATTCAATCCACAATGAAGAATATTCATGGCAAGCTTCATTATAATCAGTTTTTTCCAATCATCTTCTGAATATTGATCTTCATTTTTATTTTCAATTGTAAAAGGTCCTTTTTCAACTACTCTCCATATTAATCTATGTTGAGCTTTCAAAAATATATTCATTCTACACTTCCAATAAGGTAATTACCCCACTAGAAGAGGTGGCCTATTATAGCCTGACCCTCTAAGAATCCTATTAGAAGCCATGATCTTCTCTTTTGCTTTAAGCAATCAACCACAAGAGACCAGGCTATACCAATTATTAGAAATAATACACAAAGGAAACTTAAGAGGGGGGTGAATTAAGTATTACAAATTTTTCTGTTTTATCAAACCAGATTATTAACTAAGATAAGACAAGAAAAAATCTAAAAAAAACAATGAGCGAATAAACTAATTAAAACTTATTAATAAATAAGCAGAGATAAAGAAGCTCAGAGAGAAAGAAAGAGAAGTAACACAAGGATTTAACGTGAGTTCGGCCACTGCCTACTCTCCACGGTGCAAATGCCTCAAAGAGGACTTTTACCACTATATTGATTATTCCAAAATCAATACACCTCTTAGACAAGGAATTACAACAATGCCTATCACAATAGGACTTTTACAATTGCCTTTCACAAAGACTTCCACTTGATAAATCAAGTGTTGTGCTGGTAACACACGACCAGACTTCAAATGTCTCCCATTGAGAACTTCTCTTTACCTTCAACAAAGGACTTCTCTTTGCCTCTACGAGGACTTTTCTCAATGCCTCACACGAGGACTTCTTTTACAAATGCCTCATTTGAGGACTTTTTACAAACATCTCCTATATGAGCAAATTTACAAATTGAAAAGCTCTTAAGGAAATATACAAATTTTTTTCATAAAGAAATGCTCCTACTTGAGCAGATTTAAGATAGAGAATACTTTGAAAATTTTATAAATTCCTTTTACAAACTGAGCTCCTTAAACTAGCAGATAATCAACTTTTGTAAATCTTAAACAGTGCTAAAAAACTTTGGTTTAGAGTGTATCAACAAATTTAGAAACAGAGCACTAATTATTCTCTTAAAAAAAAACTCAAATTAACAAGAACGAGAACGAGAACGAGAACAAAAACAAAAGTAAAAAAAATTTTACAGAATGTTGTTTTTGTTTTTACTGTACGTTTTAAAAATTCTAGAATTTCTTGTTTTTTCTAAAGAAAGGAGGAAAATTCTATTTATAGCTTTTGCTAAAAATTTGTCTGTTATCAAAAAGTTTCTGACAACCAATACTTGTGTTTAATGAGCTTAACGTTTTAAAAAAAAGTTTAAAAGTCAAAAGCACAGAAAGAGCATTAAATGTGTCTGACACATGCATTAAATGCATTCTAAAGCTCTTTTCTTTCTAAAGTCGAGGGCTAAATTTATGAAGTCGAGATCTGAAGTCGAGGCCTAAGCTTCAGCCCTTGACTTCATAAATTTTTCCCAGGCCGAATCTATGAAGTCGAGGGTAAATTTATGAAGTCGAGGTCTGAGGTCGAGACCTAAACTTCAGCCCTCGACTTTATAAATTTTACCCAAAGGCAAACTTTCTAAAGTCAAGGGCAAAATTATGAGGTCAAGGCTTAAACTTCAGCCCTTGACTTTATAAATTTTGCCCAAAATTCCAGCCCTTGACTTCATGATTTTGCTCAAAACTCCAGCCCTTGACTTTACAATTTTGCCCAAAATTTCAACCCTTAACTTTACGATTTTGTGCAAAATTTCAGCCCTTGACTTTACGATTTTGCCCAAAACTTTAGCTCTTGACTTCACGATTTTTGCCTCAAAACTCTAGTCTTTTGTCTTTATCTGATGAATAGTATCTCCACCTTTCTTCTATTGGGCTCGATAGCTTTGTCTTGATTCTTCTTCAACTTTTTGCTTTGTTAAAACTTAAACTACAAAAGAACAAATACAAAGCATATATATATATAAATATTATTAGTATTTGAACAATTAATGATATTTAAATAATTAATTGTGAAATAATTATTCTCATAAAAATCATTCGTGAACATAAAGTTTAACATACCTAGCAACTCCTTTCACCTCTTGAAAGATTCACAAAAAAATTCAAATTCCAACTGGTGGAATGAAGCTATATCTGCTTTCAACTTTCTTGTCCTAGAGGGTAGGAAGTATTTTCTCATAAAGTTCTGAACCATTTTTTGCCAGGTGGTTATGAGTTATCTAGATAGACTATTGAGCCATTTCTTTGCATTCCCCCTCAATGAAAAAGGAAATAACCTAAGATGTATGGCATCATTAGAGGTCCCATTGACCTTAAAGGTATCACAAATTTCTAAAAACTATTGGAGATAAGTGTTAGGATCTTCATCTTTCAGCCTATCAAACTGCACATATTGTTCGACCATTTGGATAACATTAGGCTTTATTTCAAAATTGTTGGCTGCCACCCTAAGTCTAGCTATATTGGTGTTTGCACCATCTAGGGTAGGTTTGCAGAAATCAAACATAGTCCTTAGTTGATCTATCCTAATGGTTCATTCACTACTTACTCTACTCCTCCTCCATTTTCAAGGTCTACTTTATTGGCCATCTCCTCAAGAAAAAGTCTATGTTCCTCTTTGACTACCCTTCTTGATATCCTGCATATGCACTGAAGCTTTGGAGTAAAGGGAAACAAAGAGTGAGATTGACTCCTAATCATAATCATACAGTTTTATTATGATAAAAAATTAGTCTACAACAGACCTACATTATAATAGAAAAACTAAAAACAAAACTACAGCAGAAATTATGAAACAACATTAGCAAGACTGATATATAACAACAACATCACATAATAAGTATCATAAATAAAAGAATTAAAGAATTATAGAACCAAGAGATTAAAACAAAGCTAAACTAAACAAACATATTACAACAAACAAAACTGTATAAGATAAGACTAAAAACTACTTAAGCATATTTACAAACAGATATAAGATTATTTATAAAACAGCCTATATACAGATATTTACAAATATACATAAAAACAAAACAAAAAGTTCAGTACAGTAGACAAAAGATACTTATAAAAAAAAAAAGAAAGAAAACAAGACAAAATAAAAGAAAAGTATTCATTAAGAGAAAAGGTAAAGCTATGTAGAAAGATAATATTTACAGATGATTACAAACAATAAAAACAGAAGAAAAACTGAAACTATTTACACTCTTCACGGGGTCAGTGACTAGTCTAATAGATTCTAAGCTTTTTTGTAGTGCTTTGTTAAGCTTCATTGATGGGAATCAAGTTAAGGGGCCTATTACATGAGGTAGAGCTAAAGCACTACAAAATTTGGTTCAAAGGATTCTGACAAATCGACCTTATGAAGATGAGCTTGACTTCTTTTGTAGCTATGGAATTCATCCCATAAGAGATTGTATATCAATTTATATGAAACATAAAGATAATTATGAAGGAGGTAGAAAAGCTATACATCACAGCCATATTGTGGAAGGTGATCATGCACATGGAGCTATCATTCCCATGATAAGGTAGGTGATCTATTCTGAAGAAAAGGTCAGCAAGGATCATGCCCTATGAGACGCCCATGATGAAGACCGCTCTATGATTACACCAACGATGAAGCCTGCTATCTATGCTGATGTGATGACTAAAGGAGATCACGATTTTGAAGATGCCTATGATGATGCCCGTGATTTACTTGAAGACTAATGTTCACAAGGAATCACGACCCATATTACGGCTGTGACAAAGGCCATTTCAACACAAATAGATTGTTTTACTTTATATCTTTCTTTTATCTTATGAGGTTTCTTTTTATTAGATTTTGTTAAATAATTACTATATTTCCCTTAATTAGGCTAAGAGTATAGAAAGTGCTTATTTTGTAAACATTAATAAGTTTGATTAGTTTGAATGAAATTTTCTTTCTTAAGAAGGTTCTCTAGAAACCTTAACTCTTATAAATCTCTAGATTGCGGCGAGCTGCAAACATGAATGAATAATTGTGAGTTATATAAGTTATTTGCGAGTGTTATATCATCTTTGCTTTTTCTTGGTGAGTCATATCCAAGAAACATAAAGAATCTATCTTGATTTTCAAGAAAATCTAGAACTTATGTTAAGTCTTAGGCTTTTCTTTAGATGGATCTAGTATTAATCCATAGATATACTAGTGATTAGCTTCCTAGGTGTATCATATTTTATTGGTGTGAAAGCATAGGTTATGATTAGTTATCTCTATCATATTATGCATTCATATGTGATTAGGGTATATTGTTGTGATTACTAGTCTTGTATTATAAAAATGTCGAATGAAAGTGTGCTTGGTAATTTTGGTGAGGAAGTAAATAGTGGAGTATATGGAAATAGAAGGGCACCAAGCAACAATACAGGTGATATTGGCATTAAGGCTGATGGTAAACAGAGTGTAAGTCAAAAATTGCAAGATTTGAATGGTATAGTTAATGCTCTTATTTAAACCATACACCAGTTTTTTCAAAACCCTAATGAGATGCAACACTGCACAGTGGTGCTACCCCCACTACTACCTAATTATGATAGGTGAAGAGACATCAAATGGGATAATCCTGATTATGGGGATGGAAGATAATTCAAGCCACCCATAGGTTTAGAGCATGTACAATTACAGATGCCTTCTTTTAGTGGAAGTGGCACAATAGATGATTACCTTGATTGGGAGGACAAGGTGAAAGGATTATTTGCACATTATGATATGGAGGAACATATGCGAGTTTGATTGGCTATTGTTGAGTTTATGGGGTATGTTGCCTTATGGTGGAAGAATCTAGTGAGTACAAGGAGATGGGATAATGAGGAAGAAATCCGTACTTGGCAAGAGATGAAACGAGTCTTAAGGAAGAGATTTGTGCCTACTTATTATAAGCATGAGATTTTCATGTGCCTTTAGTTGCTTAACAAAGGGGAAAAGTGTGTTAGAGTATGCATAGGAGTTTAAATCGTTGATGATTAGAATTGGTGCTACTGAACCACCCAAACAGATGGTTGCAAGATTTGCAACAGGATTGAAATATGAGATTGCTTGTGTTGTGGAACTTTAGAGATGTGACACTCTTGAAGAAACAATTCAATTAGCTTTTAAAGTAGAGCAACAGAGATCAAATTACCCTTATAAAACATCGAGTAACAGGTATGGTTCTCAAAAATCTTATTCTCCAAATTGTAGAAAGTTAGACAAAAGCACCTTTAATAAATCTAATTATAAAGGGAAACCTAACAATTTTGTGAGGAGTCATAAAAGTAACAATGTTAGGGGTAGAAATGTCACAAATGTGAATCAAAGTAGTTCGAGTAAAATAGGTGGATCTAATGATAGAACACGTGATGTCAAATGTTTTAAATGCTCAGGATCGGGACCTATTGCTTCTCAATGTCCTAACCAAAGAGCCATGACGAACATTGGTGGTAAAGTTGTTAGTGATGATGAAGAGGATGATTCTAGAGAATCAAGTAATATTGCCAACATTAGATACCTATTATGGGCAAGCAAATGTTGAGGCTGGTGAGGAGCAAGGGGAAGATCTATATATGAGTATTAATGTGTTGAGATGTGCTCTTAATGTTTCTCAATCTCCCAAAGAGGAGCAACGAGAGAATTTATTTCATGTGGCATGTAAAGTAAAAGGGAATTTATGTGCACTTATCATTGATGGAGGGAGTTTCACCAATGTTACCGCTGCTACTCTAGTTAATAAGTTGAAAATGACTGATACTCCTCATCCTAAACCTTATAAGTTACATTGGCTTAATGAACAGGCTAACTTGCAAGTGAATAGACAAGTCAAAGTAACTTTTAGCATAGGTGATAAGTATAGAGATGAAGTTATATGTGTAGCGCCCAGAAGGGTACCCTAAACATGGCAGTCTGCCACATACAATATCAAGACTTAAGAATGACTACCTTAGTCATGCAAAAGTCTCAGTATTATGTGTAAGGCGTACAATACGATAATAGGAGACGCCATTGGAAAGTGTGATTTAAGTAAGTAATAATGAACATATAAGAATCTAGAAATAAAGCTAACCCACAAATCATAATTAAGAGTCTATTACAAAAGTCTTAGGGGCATTCCCCCGCTAAATTTCCAAGGATCATATAAAAAAATTACTAAGTCTTACAAGATAACTTAAACACTTTTACCAAAAGATTTTAAAGGAAGTCTATTCTAAATCTTCTAGTAGATTTCTTCCAAAAGCTCCCAAAAAGAAGACTTACTCATATATGCGAAGACCTTGGATATAAGAGCAAATGGTTTTGCATAAAAAAAATCTATAGGGATGTACGCTTTATGAGCTTAGTGAGAATATTCCAAATTAACATACTCGAAACAAAGATATCAACCAAATTTATTATACAAGAAAGTGAAATGTAACAATCACGTAAGCATACAAGACATATGGTTTTCCAGGAACCATATGTTGAATGAATTTACGCCCTTCATCGGGGTTAGGTATTCCGACCAATTACAACCAACCATTCTTAACAAAACCATTTTTATAGTTCTTACCGGCTACTATTCACCACTAAAAACATGTGGATCTTACTGGCTCCTACTCGCCATCAATTTGTCTAGATCTTACCGCTCCTACTCACCATATGCAGATATTATTGATTATGCCAACCACCACTATCATATCCTTGTCCCACCAATGGTATAACGGCGAATGAAATGGGACTCAATTTGTCAAGTGCATGCATCGAATTTTATTTAGAGTTTAGCCATTAAATTTCAATTTCTTGCAAGTGATCAACTAATTTTAGACATTTCAACATGCTAGTATAACATACAATTCATTATTGGCAACTCATGACCGATATGCTTGAGGTTCTTTCACCAAAATTATAAGTCACATGCACTTCACATTTTATCTTTTTCCTATTTATAGTGCTACTATACTACAAGCACAATCATAAAGATGAAAAACAAGGGAAGTAGACTCACACGATCATGTCGTGATGGTAGCTCCCTTAATCAAAATAATCTTCAGGATTGTAAACATCGTCGTCCCATTTCCTAAATAAAGGAAATACTAAAAATGAGTATTCCATGGAATTTCTAATCAAACTTTCTAATTCTATCTTCTAGTTGCAATAAAATTCTTTTGGTGAAAATTCCAAATTAAAATAGTCATAACTTACTCATTTTAACTCGGAATTTCACATATTATATACCATTTTCTACCTACTCAAAAAGATATCCATTTCTAAGGTTATTTTCATCATAAAAATCCATTTGGGTCTCAAAAAAATGAGGTACAATTCACCACGAAAATCTCAGCTTTCAAAACATAACTTTTCGAACTTTTCTTTATCCAAAAGTTATTGTACAAAAAATAGATATTTGTATAGTTGGAAAATCCTTTGAATATGAGTGTACATATATATTGACTCATATTTTATACATGAATTTAGTGATGTTGTTTCAACAATGTTTTTTTTTTTAAAGCAATGTGTCTTAAAAGTTGGCAAAAGTTAAGACTTGAAAATTTACTTAAGTTTGTTGGAAAAAATTTTTCTTCAATTATTATAAGTGAGTGTTTTCTTCTTTAACTTCATTTCTTAACCTTTAAGAATAATTTAATTTTCCAAAAATAAATTTAGTCTTTTTAAGATTTCTACCAAGTTTATTTCTAGTGGTTGAAAAGTGAAGTTTTTATAAGTATTTCTTGGTAGTGACTAAAATTCCTTAAAGTAGTCATGTTTTTATATGATCTTAGTTTTTCTAAAGTTAGTTCTACTTTAAATAATAATCCTTTAAGTTATATACTAATTTTATTTCCTAAGTAAGATTTGTTTCTAGAAGGTTAATTTTTACATAATATTGTAAAACATGTCTAGTTTTTAGTATTATAGAGTATTGATGAAAACTTCACAAATAAGTTTAAGAAAAACCTTCGTCTTCCAAAGAATAAGCAATATTAAGTTTTAAAAAAACTTTCTTATTTTATTGGTTTGAAAAGACTCTGTGATAAATCTACTTTATTTATTCTTTGATGAAGTCTATTGTACTATTATTACTAAAAACTTTTGGTAAACTTATCTAAATTTTAGAAAAGATTTGTTAAGATAAAACTTTAAGTCTTCATGGAAAAATCATCTCTTAAGTGACAAAAAGTTTATCTTTAAAGTGAGTTCTTATTTTTCTTTACTTATAAAAACTCCTTTTATTTTTGTTGAGACAATATCAACATGTTCATGCATATTTATGAATATGTAGTCATGAGAAAAAGAATAATATCACATAATAAGATATTAATATATATATATATAAGAAGTAATATAAGCATAATAATATGGTCAAATATTGGGAGTCTTAGCTTCATCAAGGCAATCCGAAACTAAGAATAGACTAGTCCCAAAAAAAAGAGAAAAAAAAGAAGAAAGAAATAGCATAATAATAGCAATAATAAAAGCATGATAATAATATGAGCATAATAATAAAAACATAATGTATGAACAAGAACAAGAACAAAACATGAACATAATATTGGTTTTTTAACCTCTATGGGTCTTTAGAAAACACACATTATGTTCATGCTAAGTTACATGAACATAATAAACAATCTATTAATAATCTAAAAGCATAGGAATGGATGTATGAACAAGAACAAAGTATAGACCTATTGTTGTTTTTTCAACCTCTTATGGTTTTTAGAAAACATACACTAAGCTCATACTAAATTACATAAACATCAAGAAAAATTTGAGGATAATTACCTATTGGTTAGAAAGAGATGGAGAAGTGGTAGAGAGAATTTGTAAAGAGGGTTTTTGTGGAGTAATTTTGAGAGAATTTTGGTATGTAAAATAAGTGTGTGAAAGAAATGGAGGGAGATGGGGTATTTATAGAATTTTGTGGAGGGAAATTAGATGTAATACAATAAATTGGAAAAAAAATAAATAGAGATGGGGAGAGGGAGTGGTCAGCGCCTAAGAGAGATAGGGAGAGAGAGTAAAATTTATTTAATTTGTTGTTTGTAATGAAAAGTGATTAAGATACGAGATATGAATGATATGAAATTGTATTGAAAAAGAAAAAAAAAGTAGAAAATAGGTATATAGGTAGTAAGAAAAAGTATAGATAGATGAATAGTAGAATAGGACAATGAATAGTAAACAAGACTAATAATATATCAGTAATAAAGAAAATACGTGTATATAGGCGATATCTGATATTTTTAGCTATCAAAAAATTATAAAACTGAACTTTTTGAAATCCTTGTATTATTAAGATTCTAACGTTGTCATCGAAATATTTTTTTACTATTCCGAGCCCTAAGACATACTTTTCGAGAACTGATCCCATTCGAATTTGAAATATACTAAAAATTAATGAATCTAATATTTTTAAGTTTCCCTATATTATTACGAACTATTATCCATAATTATTTCAATTCTATTGTTTACGGTTTAAGAGTGTAGGATTTTCGAATCTAAATACTATGGTTTGTTATAGAATTTTGTTGACTTTTAGGGTTTCTAGTTGACTTCTATTTCTAAGATTTAAGCAAGAATTAGGAAAAATTCAAGGGTTTACAATATGTGATGTTTTGCCTACGTGTGCTTCTCATATTTTGTTGGGAAGATCATCATTATTTGACTGTAAGGTTTTACATGATGGGTACAGGAACACTTATGCTTTTCAAAAAGATGTTAGGAAGATCATATTAAATCCTATGTCACTAGCTGAGATTAAGAAGGCTCAGTTACAAATGAGTAAGGTAGTTAAGAAGTCAACGTTTATGACATTAGGAGATGTCCATCTAGCCATACACGCTAAAGAATTGATTTATGTATTACATATTAATTGAGTTTTGGAAACTATAGAGTAACCTTCTTTACCTATTACAGTATAGCAATTGTTAGATGAGTTTACAGATGTATTTCCTGAAGAGCTCCCTAAAGGTTTACCATCTATAAGAGGAATAGAACATGCTATTGATCTCCAACTAGAGGCTATATTACCTAATTGTCCAGCTTATCAGATGAATCTTGAGGAAGTAAAGGAGTTGAAAAGACAAGTTGATGAGTTGTTAAAAAGGGGTTATGTTAGAGAAAGTATTAATCTATGTCCAGTTCTGGCTTTATTAGTGTCTAAGAAAGATGGTTTGTGGAGAATGTGTATTGATAGTAGAGCTATTAACAAGATTACTATTAAGTACCAGTATCTTATACCATGGCTTGATGACATGCTTGATGAATTGTGTCATGCCCCAAAAGGTGCCCTAAACGTAACAATCCACCACATTCAATATTAAAGCTTAAGTATGACAACCTTAGTTATTCTCAAAAACTTATATATTAAATGTAAGACGTGCTCTTAAATTTTTTAGTGGACCATACTTTGAAATATGAAGCTTAAGAGATACAGTAACAATTAAGAAATGGAAATCATAATATTAATTCATAAATATAAAGTATTACAAGGATCTTGGGGCATTCCCCTACCAAAAGTACAATAACAAAACTATATCGTATACAAGATGTTTTCTCTAGAAGTCTATACCTAAACTAGTGTTGGACTTCATCCAAAAACTTCTTAACCAAGAAAAAAAGGGTTACCTGGGTACATGGCCCACGTGGCTTCAGCCAGAGGTAGGGATACAGTAGAAAATAGCTATAAGGGTTAAGCTACTAGCTTAGTAAGAATTATTTCCACCGATAAGTATACTTGAATAGCAATAATCAAACGAGTTATTTAATCAACCAAGTGAAATGCAACAACCACATGGGCATACAAGACATATGTTTTTCCGATAATCATATGTTGAATGGATTTACGCTCTCCATTCGAGGTTAGGGATGGAAATTTATATGCTTCTAACCAAACGTCCGGTAATCATATGTTAAATGGATTTACGCCCTCCATTTAAGGTTAGGGTTGAAAATTTATATGCTTCTAACCAAACATCACGAAGCTTTAGTCAATGTGCTTCTAACCAAACGTTCCGAAGCTTTAATTAATGTACTTCTAGACAAACATCCCGAAGCTTTAATTAAGATCTAATGATCGTACCGCTACCCCTTTCCCTCACAAGGGTAGTGATCCCATGCAATGTGACTCACAAGTGATATACATGATTTTAGTTTAACTAAATGCTCATAGCATGATTATCAACAATTTCAGGTAACCATAGAATTTCAAACAAATCAAGTTCTAAACTAAATCAAGCATTGATTATAATCAATTCTTGTCTCGATATTCTTATCATTCATTCAAACAATATTACATGCATGCCATTCAATCTTTTCCTTAAATCTAGTGCTTCTAGACTACAAGCACAATCAAGTAAGATAAGTTATGGAAATAAAACTCATTTGGCCATGGGTTCATTGGTCTTCAGTGAAAGTAGTCTTCTGGAAACGGGAGATCCTTCTCACAATCACCTAAACAAGAAAATACCCACAATGAGTATTTCTTGATAGTTCTATTGAAATTTGATAAAAATATATCATTAAGTTCGTCACAATTCATATGGAAGACAATTCCAACTTAAAATGGTTATAACTTACTCATTTTAACTTAAAATTATGCATATTATATACCGTTTTCTACCTTTTCAAAAATATCTATCCATTTCTAAAGTTATTTCTATCAAACAAGGTCTTTTAGGTCAAAAAACATGAGTGACCAGATTCACCACAAAAATCCCAGCCCAAAAATAATCACTTCAAACCTCAACTCATTCAAAAATCCTTGGATAATTACTTAGTTATCAATCTAAATTGAAAAACCCTTTTTATACAAATGCAAACTCATATCTCATGCATGATTCAAGTTTCGTTGTCCAAACTATGACTTTATGAAAAACAAAATCTTTTGAAAGTATAAAAAATCAAAAGTTAAAAAGTTTCCATTTGTAAATCCTTGAGATAAAACCATAACTTTTTAGTTTATTTAAAATGAGTATATTTATGTTCTAGTTAAAAAGTTTCGTTGTTTTCATTACAATTTTTCAAGTATTGTTTTGATAATTATTTTGATCTTCTAACTTGATTCAAAGCTTGTTTATTTCTTTGTTAGGGAGTTTCTTTTAAATTCAGTTTTTAAGAAAAATTTGTATAACAAAGAATTATCAACATTTAAAATAAATTTAGCAAAAACAAGCCTTCTTATGGTTTTTGAAAAGACTTTTTCAAAATAGAATAGTTTTGCGAAATCATGTAAGTTCTCTTTGATTTTTAGGAAATTAAAGTTTGTTGAAACAAAATCCTAAGCTTCATTTGGAAATTCTTCTAACATGAATTTATTTTGGAAAAATTTAGTTTCTATCTTTGTGTTTTAAACAATAATAATGAATATAAGCATGAGTATGATGATATTTACAAGAAAAATTAGAAATTAAACAAAATAATAAGCAACATAATATAAGTTCAAGTAGTGGGAGTCTTAACTTCATCAAGGCTCTCGGGACAAATAATAAATTTTGTCCAGATATAAAAGAAAAGAAAGAAAATGTTGTTTGACTTTATGAGAACAAGTCTAAAACTAGAAAGACTAGTCTTAAGACATAAAAGTAAATAAATTACAATAATAAGGGAGCTTATATTCTCTAAAAGATATATATAGCTACATAGATATATTTAGTTAGATATAAATATGGAAGCATAATAACAACAATAATGTGAACAAAATAACAACATAAAAGAATATGGATTTATGAATAAGAACAAAACATGAATATAGAGTTGCTTCTATAACATATAGTTTAGGAAACGCACTTTATGATCATGTTAAGTTACATGATATGATAGTAACAATATGAAAAGAATTTTGCCTAAAGATAAGACAAGAGCAGTATATATAGATGGGTTTTGTGTATGAAGAAGAAGAGAGCTTGGGAGTATTTTGGGAGAGTAATGGGAAGAGTATTTGGGAGGAGAATTTGCGAGAGTTTTTTGTAGTAAATTTGTGAGTAGTAGATGTGTGAATGAAGTGAAAGATGTAAACCACCAAATTTTTGGAATCGGTTTAGCCTAAAACCCTAAAACAGAAGTCAACCGAAACTCTAATGGTCAACAAAACCCTAGTTAGACGTAATAGCTTAAGTTCGGCAATCCCGAATAAGAAACTCGGTGAGAATAATTAGGAGTTTAGAATATAGAATAGTGAGCAATTATCTAAGAAAACGTAAAAAGATCATATTAGTAAAACCGCAGCTCGTTTCGAACCCGATCCGACACGATTCTTGAAAAACCTGTCCCGGAGTCAGGAATAGTAAAAATATTCCGAATATACCGTTAGACTCATAAAAATATAAGGTTTTCAAAAATATCAGTTTCAAAATTTTTCGACAAGTAAAAATAACAGATATCGCAATTATACGCATATTTTCTTACTACCAGTAATTTATTAGTCATATCTACTTTACATTACACTATTCATTACTATTCTATAATATTCCTTTATCTCTACTTTTTCTTACACCTACTCTTACACACACCATAACCTATAACCTTTACTTTTTACCTTTCCCATAACTTTATTTCACATCTACCTTATTTATTACTTCATTTAATCCACAAAATACAAAAAAAAAATAAAATATCTCCCTCTCTCTTTTTCCTATGGCTAGCGCCCCCCATGCCCCCTCTCTTCTCAATTTGTTTCAATTTTATTTTATTTTAATCACACAAAAATCACTCCACATTTTCCTATAAATACCTCCCCTCCTCTTTCACTTCTTTCACACAATTACTACCCACAAATTTCTTACTAAAACTCTCTCAAATTCTCCCTCAAAACTCTCTTCAATATCTTCTCAAAACTCTCTCAAAATAATTCCAAAACAACTTCTACCTACAATAAAAACTAAAACCACATAACACTACCAAAGTCTTCTTTAGATAACAATTTCCTATTATTTTTCTTCTTCTCATGTCATGTAACTTTACATGACCATAGTGTGAGTTTCCAAAGACTAAATGTTATGGAAGCTACATTATGTTAATGTATTATTCTTGTTCATGAAAATCTATTTATGTTTATGTTATTATTTTTGTTCATATTATTGTTACTATATCTAAGTATTATTATCTATATATATATATACATATTCTTTAGAGCATATAAGCTCACTTGCAATATATTATTTTATGCAATGCAATTTATTTATTTATTCCTTATTATTTTAAGACTAGTCTCTAGTCTTAGACTTGTCCTCGTCAAGTCAAAACAAATTTTTCTTTCTTTCATTTTATTTTTTTGGGACTAGTCTACTTCTTAGTCCCGGGAGCCTTAAAAAAGCTAAGACTCCCAATACTTGACTTTATTATTTATGTTATTTTGTTTGCTATTATTTCTCATAATTCATGTTCATTTAAATTGTTGTCCAAAATTTTAAGTTCTAAAAATAATTGACAAAAAGGAGATTTTGACACTTAGAAATAAGTTTATGTAAATTATAAGATCTATGGTTTAAACAAAAATAAAGTTATCTCTTTTCAAGTTACAAAAAGAACCCACTAAGATTTTAGAAGCTACTTTTACTATAAAAAAAGCTTCTTAAATAACTTATTATCCCACTTTGTTTTTATAAAGAAAATAAATTTTTATGCAAGAATGATTTCTATGAAAAACATAACATGAGGAAAGGATGAGGAATTTTCAAATAAAGAACTTTGCAAACAAATAGACAAAGAAAATTGTATAAGAAAAATAAGTAGAAAAAATAGCACTATTATGGAGAACTTAGAAAAACGAAAACTTATTTTCAAAAAAAAAAAGTTATTTAAAAATAATAATAAAGCAAACATAAACCATCCTTAGAAAACAAAAGAAACAAAATATTCATTTCAAGAGATTTACAAAATGAATTCTTGTAAACTATATCTTTCTAAAACTCCAAACCGACATTATTTTACTCAAGAAACATAAATGGACAAAAAAGCATTTGAGCATGAATAAAATATGAGCTAAGTAACCATAAAAAGCGAATTTTTCAACTATATAGCTAACTAAGTATTTATCAAACAAATTTTGATTGATTGAACCAAAGTTGTTTTTGAGTTGGAAAATTCGTGGTGAATTTTATCTCCACTTTTTCGGGCCCTAAATGGTTTAGTTTGATAAAAATAGTTTTAGAAATGAATAAATCTTTTTGAGTAGATAGAAATCGGTATATTATATGCGCGATTCCGAGTTAAAATGACCAAGTTATGGCCATTTTAAATTGGAACTTCTCTTTATACGAACTTTAAAGTTCTTTTGACATTGTCTTGTCAAAATCCAAGAAATACTCATTGTGGGTATTTTCTTTCGCTAGGTGACTCTGAGGAAGGATACCTATATCTTGAAGATTATTTCGATTGAGTGGAGTATGTGAACGACTCATCCGTAGAGAAGAATAGTCGACATGGCATCGTGAGTTTATTTCCTTTAAATGCTATACTTGTTGTGCTTGTAATTTAGTTGCATTAGAGCTAAGAAAAGAAAAATGGATATGTATGTAAAATAAATCTTTGAAAGAATCCTAAAAATATCGCGGCCGGAATTGATTTAAATGTTTGTTTTAGTATAACACTTGCTTTGTACGAAATTCTTTGATCGCCTTAAATTTGATAATAATAATATTATGATATCATAAATAAATGGATTCATGCATACCATGAAATGAGTCACATTGCATTTGGGTTATTATCCTTGGGTGAGAAGGATAGTAAGCTCATGTCGAAAGCAACACTTGGCGGAATGTCTGAAAGCGATTGCTTGGCGGCGTTAAGGAAATACTTGGCTGAAGATCCGAAAGCAAGGCTCGATTCAAGTAGACTTCACATGCTTAGCGACATTGGTCGAAAGCATAAATCTTTCTAAATAAAACTACTTGTTTTGAGGTTATGTATCACCAAACCCTGAATGGAGGACGCAAATCCATTCAACATATAGTTCCCGAAAGATTATATGCCTTGTTTGCCCACGTGTATGTTGCATTCCATTTGTTTGATTAAATAAACTTATTTGAAATTTTGTTACAAGAAGTTATTTATGGAAATAGTTCTTACTAAGCCTGTCAGCATATACCACCATAGATATCTTTTGCAGTTCCCTTACCTGTGGTTGAGGCCATGAGGACCTTGCAGTCAGGTAATTTCTTTTGGATAAGGAAATTTTAAGAAGTTTAGTATTAGAAATGATGTACCAATATTCTTGTAATAGATTAGTGAATTAGGGAAATGCTCCTAAATTTGTAAAGATCATCATTATAAGAAAATTGAATATTATGAATCCTCTTTTCTTAGTATGTTATTATATCTTCTTAAGCTTCATAATTCCATATATGGTCCTCTAAATTTGTGAAAGCACCCCTTACACTTAATATAAAAGCTTTTAAGAATGGCTAAGGTAGTCATACTTAAGCTTTAATATTGAGTGTGGCGGACTGTTACGTTTAGGGTACCCCTTGGGGCGTAACAAAAGAGGAGGGGCATATTTATAGGAAAATGAGGAAAGGATTTTGAGTGATTTAATTAAACTAAAAATTGAGATAAAATAGCGAAAGAGAGGAGGTAAAGGGTACCAACCAAGAGGAAAGGAGAGAGTGAGAGACTTTTATTTTTGTAATTTTGTGTATTAAAAATAAAATGTGTAAGACAGATGTGGTAAAAGTGTATTGAAAATGAAAAAAGTAGTGGTATAGGTATGGTAGTGTGTAAGAGTAAATAGTGAAAAAGTAGGGATAGTATGAATAGTGTAGAGTTGTACAATGAATAGTGCATAAGACAAAAATATATCGATAGTAAGAAAAATACGAGTAAAAGTGCGATATCTGATATTTTTAGTTACCGAAAAATTATAAAATTGATATTTTTTAAAACCTTATATTTTTACGAGTCTAACGATGTCAACAAAATATTTTTAATATTTTGAACCTCGAGACATGTTTTTCAAAACCAGTATCCATTCGGGTTCGAGACAGATTAAATTTTAACCAATATAATATTTTTAAACATCCTTATATAATTACGAACTATTCTACACACTTAGCTTACATCTACTCTACACAAGTTAGGGGCGCGGGATTACCGAACTTAAACTACTAGGTTCTACAAGGGTTTCGTTGACTATTAGGTTTCCGGTTGACTTCTGGTTTCAGGTTATAGATAACATAAAACTTGGGGGTTTACAAATTGAATGGTGCACAAACATTTTCCAAAGTGGATTTTGAGAGTGGTTATGAAATAATCTAAATTATTCAATAATTAAAATTTCATGTGAATACAATATTAGATTTAGATATTAAGTTTGAAGCAATTTTGATTTATGAATATAAATGTGTAGAAATAGGTTTTATATATTATGTTTATTAATGTTAATTATTGATATAAGTGATTATGTGTAACGAAATTAATGTTATTGTTTTATGTATATTAATGTGTGTATAGTGTAATTAATATTGTGTCTTTTATGAATTAATATGCATGTGTTATATTTAAAATTATAAAAACAACTTTTGAATTTCTTAAGAATTTGTTGGTAGAAATTTTCCAAAAGTATAGCTCATTTTTAAGCCTAAATTAGACCCAAATGAGCTCCAAATTAAGCCAAATTTGACCTAAAGTCTTATATGCCTCAAAAGTCAAACTTAAGATAACAATGAGTCCCAAATTTGATCCAATATTGCCTCTTTTGGCAGCCCTCATTTCCTATACGAATTTCCCTCTTCTTTCTCTCCTTTCTCTTTTCCTTTTCTTCAAACTACAAGCCTTAAACTAAAGACTAATGCCAAGCTTTTGGATTCAAAAATCTCTCCAAGCCAAAGCCTCTACATGTAAGTTAAAGTTAGTATAGACTCTTGTTCTATTTCCTTTCTTGTAGTATATGTGTGAAACCTATGGTAGGGTGAGTAAATGTCTTTTGAGTTTTATAGTTCATGCATTGATATAGGTTAGATTGTGTTTTGTTTTTGTATGAACTTGTTTATGTGTTATGGTAGTAGTGAGGAGTGTTGGTGAGGAGTGATGTTGATTTGAGTAGTTAAAGTTGAAGTGAAGAGGAGGAGAGGATTTGATGTGAATGAAGTAGTTAAATGTATTGTTTTAATGTTCAAAGTTACTAGGATTGATTAGAGTGGATAGAAGATAGTATATGAAGCTAAATATGAGCTTGAAGAAGGATTAAAAGTGTTATAAGTTATAAATTTGCAAAGTGCAAAATAGGGGAAATAAATTCTTTTCAAATAGGTCTGTTTTTAAACGTACGCCGGCATTTGGTACTTCAACGCCACCGGCGTAGAGGCGGTATTGAATATGATCAGAGCCGATTTTTTTAAAGCCGCTTTAAATACCGCCGACTTTTGCATGGAAACTTAGCAGCGTTTATTTTTTCAAAGTATACGCCGACCATTAGGGCTTCAACACCGTCGATGTATGGGCGGTGTTGGATGCAAACAGAATCGAAATATTTAATGCCGGGCTCAATGCCACCGGTGTATAATTCCAACGCTGCAGGTGTTCAGTCAAATTTTGCCTGTGTAGAAAGGCCGCGTATCCCCTGACTTTTACAAATTCAATCTTCTTCAATTGTCATTCATATATGATCTTGTAATGATTATATAACCTAAATAAACATGTTTTATGTATGAATTAGATGTTAAAACTATATGTTAGATTTATTGAATCTCCTTGTATAGTTAACCTAGGATTGTAATATATATCTATATATATATGTGAATTCTACATTCAATTATTGATTGTTTTGATATTCTTATTTCAGTTAAAGGTTCTTCGATTATTTCCCCTTCAAGTGAATATAATAATATACTATCGAGTTTAGGTACTCAATAGCTTGTTTTTTATGTGCTAGGACTAGGCATTCTTAAATTGATTTAATTCAATTCGGCTTAATGCTTTGATGAACTGGATGTCTATTACGCTGTTTAATCTAGTCCAAGGAGTAGCAAACTTGTCATGATGCAATGACTTTACCATGATGCAATGGTACGCTATGATGCAATAGCGATTTGTTTTTGGTTAAGCAGGTAGCTGATGGGGAGAGTAGTATCTGAGTAACGTTTGCTTAAACTTAGGGGGAAATACCATGGTTTAGTTCAAAGTTTATGGGAACTTGTGAACTAGGCTCATGTTGTGGACTGAGTTTAAGTAGAGTCGGACAATGACTTTTGAACCCTAAATGAAGCTATTTTTTTATGGAATAGATATAGGAGATATAAGTATTCGGACTACTTATATCAACCTCCTGAACAGCTGCTGTTACTCAGGACCCTAAACTCCCAAAGCATGATGCCAGGGTTTGATTACCCTCCTATTGTTTTGTTGAAAGAATACTTAATAAGATAATGACTTGATCATTGATGCATTTCTTTTTATTTGAGTTTGCTTGATAAATTGTTCTTGTATTTTGTTATTGTGTACTGAGCCTTTAGCTCACTTTTACTGCTTTGCAGGTAACGAAGATGAGTTATATGATGATTTAGGATATGGGTCTGAGAGATTCATGGATGAGTGGGATGAATAGGACTCGAATGCCCCTGGATTTTAGAGAAGCTTTTGTTTAAAAGCAACATTCTCTGTATAGAAGGCTTGATAGATAAGCCTAAGATGTAAAGACCTTAAGATTCTTGGGATTACTTTTTGTACTAAGAAAAACTTGTCATTTTTGTAGTGTCTTGTATTGACACTAAACTTTGTACATATGATGTATATATATGTATAGATTGCTTTTATTAGCAATCTTGTTTTGTTAAAAGTTGTTTATAAAGTTTTAGTAGATTTGATCAAACAATTCTCATAAACTGTTAGTTTTAGGATAACCTTATATATAATGTGAAAATGTTATATGTGGTTGGAGACTTGGTACTCTAAATCTCGGAATTTAGTGGGTCGGGTCTTTACAGGTTATCATCAGATCAGGATGAGAGCAGGCGATGAATGGAAAGCTACTTTTAAGATGAGGGATAGTCTATATGAATGGTTCGTGATGCCTTTCGGTTAATGCCCCAAGTACTTTTAGGTGACTTGTGAATCATATCTAGAGGGAATTCTCAAGAAAAATTGTACTGGTATATTTTGATGATATCCTGGTATATTGTAGAGATTTAGATAGTCACGTAAATCATTTGAGAGCAGTGTTTGAAGTTTAAGATCAAATAAATTATATCACAATTTAAAGAAATGTTCTTTATGTCTACCAGGTTTTGTAGTTTCTGGAGTAAGGATTTGGGTAGATGATGGAAAAAATTAAAGCCATTACCAAGTGACCAGTACCTAAATCTGCTACTGATGTCCAAAGTTTTCAAGGACTTGCTTCATTCTATAAATAGTTTGTCAAGAATTTTAGTAGTATTGTAAGTCTTCTTATTGAACTTACAAAGAAGAACATTACTTTTGTGTAGAATGACAAGGTACAAATGAGTTTTGATGAGATTAAAGCTAAACTGACTAGTGCTCCAATGTTAGCATTGCCTGACTTTAAAAAGATTTTTGAATTGGAGTGTAATGCATTAGGAATTGGAATAGAAGCCATTCTAATGGAAGAGAGGCGATGTCACGCCCCAAAGGGTACCTAAAACGCGACAGTCCACCACACTCGATATTTAAACTTAAGTATGACAACCTTAGTCATCCCATAGGTTTACATATTGGGTGTAAGGTGTACTTACACAACTTTTAGGATCACACTTTGATTCGGATAGTCTAAAGAAGGCATACATTAGCATTAAGAATAGAAATCACAATGAGATAAATAAGTTAAGTCTTTACAAAAGTCAAGGGGGCATACCCCCGCCAAAATAATGATAAAAGTCTATCCAGTCTAAAACCACATTACAATCATCAGGGTTTATATTAAAGAGATTTCTCTAGAAGTCCACGCCTCTAGCTAGGTCCTGACTTCTTCAAAAGTTCCTTCATCCAAAAGACAACCCTGTGAAATGTGTTCTCTCGAAAATACCAAAAATAGGAACATCACAACAAAACTATCGGGGTGTAAGCTACAGGCTTAGTGAGATTTAATTCCAAATATTCAATACTCAACAATAATATATATCAGACAAGTAATTAGCAATCATATGAATGCACAAGCATATGAGCATACAATACATAAGACCATCCGGAAATCTTATGTTGAATGGATTTACGCCCTCCATTCGGGATTAGGTGTTTCAGGCCCATACGACCATCATTTAATTACTTCTCACTTCTTATTATGGTTGATACAGGTGCCCATCCACCACGTTTAAATTTTTACTATGGTTTATACAGGTGCCCACCTACGCACTTTTCAATTCCGGCCTATCCGCCAACAACCAAGTTTACCGGCCCCTCGTTGCACGAATTACTATGCCTTCTTCCCACAAAGGTATAATAACTCATGCCATGTGACTTACTACGTGATATGCATGTACAGTTTATTCATATAATCGTGGCATATTAATTAGGCAGATTAAGTGCGATCATAAAGAATTTCAAACAATCCAAGACTAATACTAGCTCATATAATGATTTATCAACAAGTCTTATCTCGATATACTTATCATTCATTCAACCAAGATTATGTCACAATCATCGTAATTTTATCTTTTCCTAATTCTAATATCACTACGTTTACAAGCACATACATGAGCACAACTATTTAAGAAATGAACTCACTCAGCCATGGAAAGAAATCCACTATTCGTAGTAGTGCTCGGGGGGTGGAAATCCATCCTCCAATTCACCTAAGTACAAGAAATATGCGAAATGAGTATTTCTCATAAGGTTCTAATAACTTAACAATTCTAACTACTAAGTTCGTCAATTTCCACATAAGATAAAGTCCTAACTTTAAATGACCGTATCTAACTCATTTTAACTTGGAATTAAGCGTATAATATATCGATTTCTATCTATTTCAAAAGATCTATCTATTCCTAATATTATTTTCAAGTTTCGAAAATATTTGGATCATGAAACAGAGGGATCAGTTCTGGTCGTTCGAAGACTTCAATTCCGAAAAATAGTTTTGTGAATGTTTGTGATGCTTCTAGCACATAGTTCAACAACACATGCAATATTGATGATTTCCTATCATGAATGACATGATATGAACTTGATGCATGCATGCTTTTGACATTATTTACCAAAAGGAAAATTTAAGAAACTTCTTATTTGTGAAACTCCATAAGTTTACACTTCCATGAAAACTAGTTTCCTGACTTTGACTATCTCATTTGTTTTGAAGTTATTTCCTTAAGAAAAATCAATTTATCCTTATCTAAATTGAGTCTTCATTATACCTATTACCCAAGCCTTTATTTCTACATGAAAATTTACATTTTACACTTTGCAAATATGTTTTCAAGTAGGATTTATCCAAAAATCCGAATTTCTTGAAATTAAATTTTTTAATGATTCCTTTGAGGAAAACTTGTTTAATGCATTAAAACTTAAGACTTTAAGATACCTATTATCTAAGGAATCCATTTAATACATAAAACTTCTATTTTGAACTTAGATAATAGGTGTTCTTATGACCTATATTCAAAATTACGAATTTCACTTGTTGAGTACTAACTCAAAATTTTCCATCTAGATTCCACTTCTTGTTTTATACATTGATCTCATTAAAACTCACTTCAACTCATAAAAATCACTACGTAATGATACCTATTACCTATACCCTTCATTTTTCACATAAAACATGGGTTTTAAAATTAATAAAAGGGTTTTTAAAATAGGGTCTTGAAATCATACGAATTTAACTTTGAGTATTTCAAACAAAAACTTTCTCTTTTCAAGTTCATTGCTTTATTTACTTAAGGATCTACTAACTACCACATCTATATACCTAAAACAAAGCCTTCATGAGTATGAATGCATGAAAACATAAATCATCCATAAGATCACAAATGTCAAGCATGGTATAAGCATCTAAAAGCTAGATCTACTACTTATGATATATGAAATGAAGTTTTAAGGCATGAACATGAAATTTTTATGCTAGATCTTTACTTTACTCCACTCCTACATGCATGAACATGAAATATCCTCATCAAAAACTTGATCAAACACAAGATCTACACTTGTGATGGCTTGATATTCATGTGATAGCATTTTCTTTATCCCTAGCAAGTGCTCATGGGGACTTTGAGTGAAAACACTCATGAATAATCTTGCAATTACAAGATTAGATGGTAGCAAGGCTAGAGAATCATCACCTAAAGCTTGAAATAGATGAGAAATGGAGAAGGAAATTGAAGCTTGTGTGTGTGTGTGGTGTAGAGGAGTCACGGCAATGAGGAGAGGAAGAGGGAAAGTTTGAGAGCTTTGAAACAAATGAAATAAAATGAAGGAGAGAGAAAATAAAAGGCTATTTATATTAGATGAAATTAGGGTTTGTTTTTTTTATATAAAAAAAGAGATAAAATAATGCAAATTGGGAGGAAAATTTGAGGGGAGTTGTGTCGGCCACTAGGTGTGTGAGAGAGAGAGACTTTTGATTTTATTTGAAATTGTAATTTGTGTAATAAAATGTATTAAATGTAATAATTTGTTAAGAGACAAAAATTCTTGGAAAAGAAAATATAATTGAGTGTTTGTAAGGATGTAAGACTAGGGTATGGGTGTGTGTGTAGTAGGTTGTACTTGTGAATAGTAATAAATAGGAGATAAGACATTTACTTTACCGATAGTAAGAAAAATATGGGAAAAAGGCTATAACTGTAATTTTTATGACCCGAAAAATTATAAAACATATATTTTTAAAATCCTTATAAAATTTCGGTTCTAACGAGTATTCCGAAATATTTTTCTGAGTTTCCAGTTCCGGGGCTTGCTTTTCCGTAAGGGAGCTCGGGAAAGCCCGGAATAGAAAATTCTTCGAAATCAAAATTTTGTATGGTTTGAAATATACTATAAAACAATAATCCACATTGATTTATCTTATAGAGGTTCTTTTATATAGAAATCGAAGAAAAGCCAGAATTAGGGTTCCTAGGTTGCTTGTACTAATTGGAGTTTACTCGGTTACTAAGAAAACCGGGGTTTACAGGCGACCTATTGCTTATTTCAATGAAAAGTTGAATGGGTCTCCTTTGAATTATTCGATTTATGACAAGGAATTTTATTCTTTGATTCAAGCTCTCACAGTGTGGCAACATTATTTATTGCCAAAAGAATTTATAATTTACACTTATCATGAAGCATTGAAACACTTTAAGGGTCAACAAAGACTTTCTAAAATATAAGCTAAGTGGGTAGCATTTCTAGAGAGTTTCACATATGTAATCAAGTACAAGAAGGGGAATACCAATATAGTTGCAAATACATTATCTTACAGGTACGTACTTGTTACTTCACTTCAAGCTATGATGTTGAGGTTTAAATTATTGAAAGAACAATATGTTGATGATGCTTTCTTCGGTCCTATTATGACACAATGTGTTGATGGGAGATTAGTTTATGTATATTGTGTGATAGATGGATTCTTGTATGGAGGAGGAAAACTCTGTATTCCTAGTGGATCTATTAAAGAATTATTAGTACGTGAAGTGCATGCAAGAGGTTTATGATGAGAACCAAACTATGCCAACCTGTGATGAAACTTGAGATCCAAATCCTGAATACAAAATCCCTGGATCGCCTAAGACAACTGGTGGAAATTGCGACCTGTTACCTATTTTGAGACAAGAACCTTGGTATAGTTGAAGACGTCACAATCAGTGATGGTAAACCTATTGATAAGTCAAAGGGGGTTGAACGTCATGGGAAACTCCCAAAACTCCCAATAAGTTTAAAACGAAATTCAATATAGAACTCCAAAGAGAAAACACTCAAATTTCATTCATCATAAGATATGTGATGTGTTACAAGCAATGGGTCTATATAGGCTTTAATTAGCCTCAAAACTAAATAACTAAACATTACAATAAGGAAATATGAAAAGACACCAAAGAAATACGATAAGACAACTCTAAAATATAAAGTTATCTTCAAAACATAGGTTGGCGACCTTTATTAAAAGTTGGGCCACCTAAAAATAAAAGATGAAACTAGAATTATTTTTCAAGAGAAGAAGGTCGGTAGCTTAGGAGGATATGTTGGTAGCTTTGACATGAAGGCCAACAGCCTTGGAGTTGGCATACAACCAATTTTCACAAGTCTAATTCATTTTGAGTCAAAGCTCGCATTGCTCACTTCTAAGCCGATGGTATACAGGTATAACAGCCCCAAACTTGAAATTATTCAATCTTTCGTGTCCCAAACCACTTTATAGACTTGCTTGACTTGTGTTTTAGTCATTAGAATCCTAGTCAACGAGCCTCCAAATCCTTGAAATGGTTTACTGGACTTGAAGTTAGTCGGTATTAAATTTGATGCTTCCACGATCAAATCATCCCCTCCTTCTTCAAAAAGATTCATCCTTGAATCTTCGTTCTTTGACTCTTCTCCATTGCATCCATATGTTGGTTTAGTGGGGATGAAATCAATTTGATGCTTTATTCCATCTGGAACTTCCTGGGCAAACATATCTTTGGATTCTTGTAGAAGTGAAACAGTTTCACTAGGGAAAGAAAGATCATTAGTTGAAAAAAAAATATCACTCTCAATCTCTCTTTTTCTTATCAATATCACTCTCTAGTACTTTACACTCTTATTCTTTTCTCTTATTGATCACCAATGTGTGTTTTTCACTCTCATTGTTTTTATCATTCTTTTTCTCACTCTTAAGCATTTCTTCACTCTCATGCTTTTCATATTTTTTAGTCCTTTCTTGAGTGTTTTTTTTTTTTTTTTTGTCTCTCTCTTTCTTGAAAGCTTTTCATTATCGTCATCTGATCCAAACAAGCTTCCAACGGGCTGAGGGATACTAGAGGGATACTAAGTTCTTCCATCTTTTGTTTGCAACAAAAGAATAGCAATTCTTCTTTTCATCATACCTGGCATTCCTATGAAACTACCATGGTTGTCTCAAAAGAATATGACAATTTTCCATTGGTACCACATCACACAATACTTGATCTTAGTACTTTGCAATAGAAAACGATATCAGAACCTACTCAATCACCTGAATTTCTTCACACTCTTTTGACAATTGTAATTTGTACAGTATTGGATACTTCACAGTTTCCAAATTCAATTTTCCCACTAACAACATATTAATAAAATTTGCAAAACACCCACTTTCAATTCTCAAGCTGCATGTCCTATCATTCACAGGCTCTACATGGCATATTGTATAAAATTTATGATCACCACAAATCTCGTTAACATCATGCCTCAACACATCTAAATTCACTTGTGTTTCTCTCATTTATTTAAACAGAAACAAACCCTAAAACTAACAACACAAATTTCACAAGATTCAATCAAACCTTGATCAACAAAACTCAATCAAACCCCAACCCACAAACATCACAAAAGCCCTAATAGACACAATTTTTTTCTTTTTTCTTTTTTTTTTTTCCAAATCTAATTAAGACTATCAAATGATATGAATAATTCAAGTTACCTCTAATCGAACTGGATATGGATTCTTAGTGCACCTTTGCTTCTCTACCAAATGATGAGCATTGAACCATGCCAACCTATGACAAGACCTGATATCTAAATTTAGAATACAAAATCCTTAGATGTCTAAGAAAATTAGTGGAAACTGTGACCCATTACCTATTTGGAGGCAAGAACCTGAGTATAGTTGAAGACGCCACAACCAGTGATGGCAAATCAATTGATAAGTCAAAGGGGGTTGAATGCCACAAGACACTCCTGATAAGTTTAGAACAAAATTCACTCTTGAATTCCAAAGAGAAAACTCTCAAATTTCATTCATCATAAGATAAGTGATATGTTACAAACAATGGGTTTATATAGGCTTCAATTAGCCTTAAAACTAAGCAACTAAACATTAAAACAAGAAATATGAAAAGACAACTCTGAAATATAAGTTGTCATCCAAACATAAGCTAGTGGCCTTTACTAGAAGTTGGGCAACCGAAAAATAAAAGACGAAACTGAAATAATTTTTTGAGAGAAGAAGGCCCACGGCTTAGGGGGATACGCTAGCAGCTTTGACATAAAGGCCAGCAGTTTTGGAACCAACGTACAACCAATTTTCACAAGCCCAATTCATTCAATATAAAACTGGCAGTGCACACTTCTAGGCCAGTGGTTTACAAGTACAACAACCCCAAAACTTGAAATTCTTAAATCTTTTATGTCCTAAACCACTTTATAGACTTGTTTAGCTCTCTTGACTCATATTTTAGTCGTTAAAACTCCAATCAATGGGCCTCTAATTCCTTGAAATGGCTTTTTCGACTTGAAGTTGGTCGGCATTAAATTTGATGTTTCCAGGATCACATCAGTTTATTTGCGCATTTAGGAGAAAATAAGACATTAGAAGTACTAAAAAAAACATTTTTATTGGAAGGGAATAATGAAAAATGTCCATAAAATTATTAAAGATGTGTTGCATGCAAAAGAGCAAAGGGTAAAAAGGAGTCATTGGGTGGGGGGTGGGGGGGAAGAGAGGTTAAGAGGGAGAATATATGCCATTACCATTGTCTACATGACCATGGGTTGATGTTAATATGGATTTTATCTTGGTTTTTCCTAGGAGTAAGCGAGGAAAAGATGCAATTTGGTGGTTGTTGATTGGTTTAGCAAAATGTCTCATTTTCTGCCATGCCATAAGATAGATGATGCTTTGTATATTGTTAACTTGTTCTTGCAAGAAATAGTAAGTTTGCATGGTGTACCACATAGTATTGTCTCAGACAGAAATGTGAAGTTCTTGCCTTTTTTTTTTTTTTTTGGAATACCTTATGAAGAAGACTTGGAACTAAGTTTATGTATAGCATTACATGTCATCTATAGACCAATGGATAGATAGAAGTTGTTAACCATACTCTTGGAGCTTTGCGTAAAGCCATTGCTGGAAAGAATCTTTTTGATTGGAACTTGTATCTTCCTATTATTGAATTTGCTTATAATAAGTCTACACATAGTTCAATGGGAAAATTTCCTTTTGAAGTTGTATATGGTTTCGATCTTACCTTACCTATGGATTTGATAGCTAAACCCACAGCAAAAGAGAAGAGTCTTAAAGGAGTTAAGCAAGCTAAGGACATTCAAAAGTTGCATGAGAAGACTTTTGATTATCATAAGAAGACTCAAGAAAGATAGAGATAGCAGCGTAATAAACATCGGAAGGCTAAATCTTTTAATGTTGGAGATTTAGTTTGGATATATCTTAGTAAAGATAAGTTTCCACACAAGAAGTCACATAAGTTGTCATCTAGAGTAGATGAACCATTTAGAATCATTGAGAAGATCAATAATAATGCTTATTGCATTGAACTTCCAAAGAAATATGGAGTCTCAGCTACAATTAACATTTGAGATTTATCTCTGTATATTCCAGAGTGTGAGGACTTTGTTATAGAGCCATCAAATTCGAGGGTGAATCATCAACAACCTCAGGAAGATGATGAGAATCAACTTAAGGGACCCACTATAAGAACTAGAGCTAAAAGGCTACAAAATTTGGTTCAAAGGATTCTGACGAATCGACCTTATGAAGATGAGCTTGACTTCTTTTTAGCTATGGAATTCATCACATGGGAAGCTGTGTATCAATTTGTGTGAAACATGAAGATGATTATGAAGGAAGTGGAAAAGCTGCACATCACGGTCGTGTTGTAGAAGGTGATCGTTTACATAGAGCTATCACTCTCGTGTTGGTGATCTATTATGAAGAAAAGGCTAGTGAAGATCATGCCCTATGACACACCCGTGATGAAAGCTACTATATGATCATGCTAGTGACAAGGCCTGTTATCTACACTGATGTGACAACTAGCGGAGATCATGGTCTTGAAGATGCCTGTGATCATACAAATCACACTCTACTTCACACCTGTGATCCACATGAAGACCAATGTTCAAAGGGAATCACAACCCGTATTTAGGTTGTGACAAGGGCCGTTTCAACGCTGACGGATTGTTTTATTTTATATCTTTCTTTTATCTTATTAGGTTTCTTTTTATTAGATATTGTTGAATAATTACTAGTTTTCTCCTAATTAGGCTAAGAGTATATAAAAGACTTATTTTGTAAAAATTAACAAGTTTGATTAGTTTGAATGAAATTTTCTTTCTTAAGAAGATTCTCTAGAAACCCTAAATCTTATAAACTCTAGATTAGTGAAAAATTGTGAGTTATATGAGTTATTTGCAAGTGTTATATCATCTTTGCTTTTTCTTAGTGAGCCATATCCAAGAGATGTAAAGAACATATCTTGATTTTCAAGAAAATCTAGAACTTGTGTAAAGTCTTAGGCTTTTCTTTGGATTGATCCAGTATTAATCCATGATACAGTAGTGATTAGGTTGCTAGGCATATCATTCATATTTATGAATTCAACACCAATCAATAGCAATGGCGCAAAAAAAAAAAAAACTTGGTTAGTCAATGCACAAATTTTCATTTAAAAAAAATCAAGCAAACACGAAGGTGAAGTTTTCCAAAAGTCTATAAAAATACTAATAAGTTATGTTCGATTGTGATCACCAACATAGGCAAATGCACTTACCAAAGTAACATGAAAAGTATTAGATTGTATTTGTAAACCCTTGAAAATTTTGGTTAATTTTAAGCGTAATCTTATAATTAAAAGTCAACCGAAAACCTTAAAAGTCAACAAAATGCTAGAACAAACCCTAGAATTTAGATTCAGCATTCTCATATTCTTTAGCCCTAGATAACGAAGTTGAAACAATTAGTAATAATAGTTCATAATAATATAAGGAAGCGTAAAAATATCAAATTCGCGAATTTTTTGTGTCTTTCGGACCCGAATAGGATCAGCTCTCAAAAAGCGTGTCTTGGGGCTCGGAATAGTAAAAATATTACGATAATACCGTTGATCCAAATTAATACAAAGATTTTAAAAATATCAATTTCGTAATTTTTCGATAACTAAATATAACAGATATCGCATTTATACGCGTATTTTCTTTACTACCGGTATATTATTAGTCTTGTTTACTATTCATTATCCTATACTACTATTCATCTATTTCTACTTTACTTTACAACCTATTCTTACTACCTACATACCTATTTTCTACTTTTTTTCATTTAATACACCTTCACATCAACCATACTTCACATCTTAATTACTTTTTATTACAAAACAACAAATAAAATAATCTTTCTCCCTCTTTCTCTCTAAGGCCGGCACACCCTCTCTCTCTTCCATCTAAATTATTTTTCTTTTTTAATTTATTTTATTACATCTAATTTCCCTCCATCTTCAACTATAAATACCCACTCTCCCTCCACTTCTTTCACACTATCTTTACACACAACAAAGCTCTCCCAAATTCACTCCACAAACACTTTCCATAAAAATCTCTCTCTACCAAAACTCTCTTTCACCAAACACTCACAAAAATCTTCATTTACACACAAACCATCTACTATTTTCTATTACCCACATAATACCCCATTCATCTACTACCTTCATATTACACAAATATTTTAGGTAAAACTTCTATTCGTATTTATATACCCATGTCATGTAACTTAACATGACCATGGTGTTGTTTTGAAACTCACATGAGTAGTAAAAGTAATAATATGTTCATGTTTTATTCTTGCACATGAAATTCCAATTTTATTATGTTGTTATTATGCTTCTATATATGTTGATATTATTGTTGTTATTATGCTCTAATCTAACTCCATATATATTGCTAATTATATGTATATATATATATATTTTTGGAGTCTAATGCTCACTAACTTTCTCTAACTTGCTGTTATTATTGCTCTTTCTTCTCTTTTCTTTTTCTCTTTTTTTTTTTTTTGAGACTAGTTTATTCTTATTCCTGGGTTGCCTTGATGAAGCTAAGGCTCTCAATACTTGATCAAGTTACCTTAATGAAGTTAAGGTTCCTGATGCTTGACATTAATACTATGTTCTTACTATTTCTTATATTTAACTTATCTTATTATGATATATTTCTTTATTTCTCATGACTACGTATTCATGATCATGCATGAGCATATTGATATTGTCTCAATAAAATTTTCTTAAATAAAAAGAGAAGATGAGAGTTCTTTTCACAGTAAACTTTTGTCATGTAAGAAATGATTTTCCATTAAAAACTTAGAAATTTATCTTAGCAAATCTTTTCCAAAATTCTAGAGGAGTTCATCATAAGTTTTTAGTAACAATAGAACATAAGAATTTTTAGATGATACATAAAGTAGATATATCACAAATGCACTTTACAAAAAAGTGAAAAAGTTTTCTTTAAAATTAAAATTTCAAATTCTTGATTAACAAAAATTTTATTAAACTTCATTAAGAAAGTTTCACCAATATCTAGAATATCAAAGAATAGACTAGTTTCAAAAATCACCAAAAATGTTTCTTTTATAGAAATAAATTGTTCTTAATAAATAAAATTAGTAAAAGACTTAGGAAATCATTTTAATTAAATGAAATAAACTTTAGGAAAAGTTAAGAAAATGTAAACTTTGATAAATTGTAACTACTACCAAACAGTATTTAGAAACTACACTCTCAATCCCCAGAAATTAAGTTATAAGAAACTTAGAAAGACAAAAAATCAATTTTAGAGAAATTTGACTATTTTCAAAAGACTAAGAAATAGAATTAAAAGGAAAAAATACTCATTTAAAATGATTCAAGAAATTTTTCCAACAAACTAAGTGGAAATTTTCAAAGTTTTGCTTTTCCAATTTTTAGAACACATTGCTTTTACAAAACTCATTGTTGAGACAACTTTATGCATATGACATGAGTCAATATATATATATATATATATATTTTCCAAAGGTTTTCTAACTATAATAATATCTACATTTTGGTGCAAGTATTTTTAAATAAAGAAAAGTTTGCAAATTTATGTTTTGAAAACTGGAATTTTCGTGATGAATCTGTACCCTATAGTTTTGAGACTCAAACGACATCTTATGACAAAAATAACCTTAGAAATGGATATATCTTTTTAAATAGATAAAAAAGGGTATATTATATGCGAAATTCCGAGTTAAAATGAATAAGTTATGACCATTTTAAGTTGGAATTTCTACCTATACAAATTTTACCGCAACTAGAAAATAGAATTAGAAGTTTTGACTATAAATTCCCTAGAATACTCATGTTGGATATTTTCTTTGTTTAGGAACCAAGGAGAAGGACGTGTACTACCCCGAGGACTATTTCAACTAAGGGAGTATCGTCATGGCCGAGTGAGTCTACTTCCCTTATTTTCATGCTTATGTTTGTTCTTGTAATTATAGTAGCACTAGACTTAAGGAAAGATAAAATTAAAGGTACGTGTGTTTATAATTTGTTAAAAGAATATTAAGTATATCGAGCCATGAATTGCTTATAATGAGTTGTATGTTATACTGGCATGTTGAAAGTGTTTGAAATTGGTTGATCACCTAGAAGAATTTGTAATACAAATGGCTAGACTTAAAATAAAATTGAGACATGCACTTCATTCATAGAGTCACATTGCATTTACTATTATCCAAATGGTGGGACATGAGTATGATAGTAGTGGTTGACATGACTAGTAGTATCTGTGTATGGCGATTAGGAGCTGGTAAGATCTACAAAAATGGTTTTTAAAGAAATGATGGTTGTAATGGGCCAGAATACCTAACTTCGAATGAAGGGCGAAAATTCATTCAACATATAATTCCTGGAAAATCATATGTTTTGTATGCTCACGTGCTTGTTGCATTCCATTTGCTTGTCTAATAAACTTGGTTGTTATTTTGTTTTAAGTATGGTTATTGGGATTATACTTACTAAGCCCGCTTACGCCCTATAGATATTTGTATCCACAGGACCACCTATTCTTATACCTAAGGTCTCCTTATATCCGCATAAGTTTTCTTTTGGAAGCTTGTGAAGAAAATCTACTTGAATGATTAGACTAGAATTCCTTTAAAATCTTTTAATGTAGTATTTAAGTTATTGTAAAGACTATTAGTTTATTTCGATC
Organism: Combretum micranthum; assembly: GCA_024138025.1. Classification (NCBI taxonomy): domain Eukaryota; kingdom Viridiplantae; phylum Streptophyta; class Magnoliopsida; order Myrtales; family Combretaceae; genus Combretum; species Combretum micranthum. Next base: position 179,981 of record JAMXBD010001533.1, read on the forward strand.
TTTAGAGAGTTAGCAAGGGTATGCCCCTAAGATTCATGTAATAGACTTTTAATTATTATTATTACGAACTATCTTTATTTCTAGATTCTTGTATGTTTAATATTACTTGCTTAGACCACACTTCCCAAAAGCGTCTCCTACTACCGTGTTGGAAACCCTACATATAATACTGAGACTTTCGCGTGACTAAGGTAGTCATTCTTAAGTCTTGATATTATATGTGGCAAACTGCCACGTTTAAGGTATCCTTCAGGGTGTAACAGTATTCCTTAGGGATCGTTAGCATATGCCATACTCACTCTTCATCTATTACCTAACCAGAGAAAGATTTAGAAGAGCATTATAAACATTATAAAAAAACTAAGCTAAGGTTAAAATTAAATATATACACATTTTCAAGGCAAATAAAAGATACAAATTTGTTAATGTAAGATAGAGCTTAGGATTTGCTTCACTAAGCCCTTATCATGTGATTTCTTAACAAACTCAATGTAAACCCCCAAATTTTCGGAATCGGTTTAGCATAAAACCCTAAACCAGAAGTCAAACGGAACCCTAAAGGTCAACAAAACCCTAGTTTACCGTATCCAACTAAATCCGGCATTGCCGTTTTTTTTTGCCCTAGAAAACGAAGTTGGGATAATTAGCTAAAATAGTTCGTAATAACCATAGGTTTTATAAAAATTTCAGTTTCGTGAAATTCGGGTGTCCTTCGAACCCGATCGGACACAGTTCTCGAAAAACGTGTTCGGAAGCCCGGAATAGTAAAAATATTCTGAATACACCGTTAGACTCGTAAAAATATAAGTTTTTCAAAAATATCAATTTCGTAATTTTTCGGTAAAAATAACAGATATAGCTATTATACGCGTATTTTCTTACTACCGGTACTCTAATTGTCATGTCTACTTTACATTACACTATTCATTACTATTCTACACTATTCTTTTATCTCTATTTTTCTTACACCTATTCTTACACTCTACATAACCTATAAACTTAACTTTTTACCTTTCCCTTAACTTTATATCACATCTACTTTACACATTACATCTTTCATTTATTAAAAAGTCACAAAAATAAATCAAATTTCCCCCCTTCAAGGACATGGCCGGCGCCCCTTTTGTCCCCTCTCCCCTCATTTTTGTTTCAATTTTTATTTATTTAAATCACACAAAAATCACTCCACATTTTTCTATAAATACCCCCTCATGCCTTCACTTCTTTCACACCACTTCTACACTAAAATTACTCTCTCAAAATCTCTCAAGAATTTCTCTCCAAGAAGTTCTTTCAAGAAGTCCTCTTTAGCTCATCTCCTTTAGGTAAAAATTCTTCAAGAAGTTTCCATGTTCATCTACTTAGTATGAACTTAATGTGTGTTTTCTAAAACCATGAAGGTTAAGAAAGCAACAATAGGTTCATACTTTGTTTTTGTCCATAATCATAATTCCTTTATGTTCATGTTTCTTTTATATTCATTTATGTTTCTCTTATGTTCATTTATGTTTCTTTTATGTTCATAACTATCTACTATATCTATATAGCTATATATACTATTTAGAGCATATAAGCTCATGATCTTGCAATTTATTTACCTTTCATGCAATTTATTTACTTCAATGCATTTTATTTATTCCAAGTTGTTTTTAAGACTAGTCTCTAGTCTTAGACTTGTCCTCATCAAGTCAAAACAAGCTTTTCTTTCTTTCATTTTATTTATTATGGGACTAGTTACTTCTTAGTCCCGGGAGCCTTGAAAAAGCTAAGACTCCAATACTTGACTTTATTATTATGCTTTATGTTATTTTGGTTATTATTATTCTCATAATCATGTTCATTTAGATTGTTGTCCATAATTTTATTTAAACAAAAAGAAGAATTTTGTCACTTAGAAATAAGTTTATGTAAAGTATAAAATCTATAAAGCAACACAAAAATAACTCATTCCTTTTCATGTTACAAAAAGAACTCACTATAATTTTATAAACTACTTTTACTTTAAAAAGCCACTTAGATCCTTATTATCCCACCTTGTTTTTCAAAAGAAAATATTTTGTTGACAAAAATGGTTCTTTTCATAAGAAAGAAAATAAGATGGATGACTAAGGAAATTTTTAAGTAAAGACCTTTGCAAACAAATAGGCAAAGAAAATTTATGGTTTGAAAATAATAAAGTTATTTCTTTTCAAGTTACAAGAAGAAGTTAATAAGATTATAGAAATTAGTTTTTCTACAAAAAGTCCTTAATTGTTCCACATTGTTTTTATGAAGAAAACAAATTTTCATGCATGATGGATGATTATTTTTGAAAAATATGAGACATGAGAAAAAGAATGAGAAATATCAAGTAAGGATTTTTGCAAAACAAGTAAACAAAGGAATTTACACAAGAAAAATGAAGAATAGCATATTTCCTAGAAAACTTCAAATATAGTATTAATGTAACTTAGAAAGTAGAAAATTTTATTTTCAAAGGTCACTTAGAAAAAGATAAATAAAACCAACATAAAACGTTTTTAGAAAATAAAGAAAACAAGGTATTCATTTCAAAGAAATTTGCAAAAACAATTTCCGAAAAGCTTCAAACCAACATTGTTTTACCTAAGAAAAATAAATTGGACAACAAGACACTTGAGCATGCTTAAATATGAGTTATATAGTTATAAAAAGAGAATTTTTCAACTATATAGATAACTAAGTATTTATCAAAAAATTTTGATTTCTTGAACCAAAGTTGTTTTTACTTGGAAATCCGTGGTGAATTTTGTCACTACTTTTTCAGAGCCTATATGGCCTTGTTTGTTGGAATATAATTTTGGAAATGGGTAGATCTTTTCGAGTAGGTAGAAATCGGTATATTATATGCGCGATTCCGAGTTAAAATGACCAAGTTATGGCCATTTTAAGTTGGAACATTCTTCTATACGAACTTTAACGTTCTTTGACATTGTTTTGTCAAAATTCAAGAAAATCATCAAGAAAAACTCATTGTGGGTATTTTCTTTGGTTAGGTGACCCCGAGGAAGGATTCCTTTACCCCGAGAACTATTACGATTAAGTGGAGTGTGTGAACGACTCATCCGCTTAGAGGAATAGACGACAATGGCATCGTGAGTTTATTTCCATTAAATGCTATACTTGTTGTGCTTGTAAATTAGTTGCACTAGAGTTAGGAAAAGATAAACCGATATGCATGTAAAATAATTCCTTGAAAGAATTCTAAGAATATCGAAGCCAGAATTGTTCTAAGTGATTGTTTTAGTTTAATATTGATTTGTGTGAAATTCCTTGATCGCCATAAAGTTGAAAATAATTATGTTATGACTTTATAAATTAATGAACTCATGCATACCACGAAGTGAGTCACATTGCATGGTTGGGTTATTATCCTTGGGTGAGAAGGATAGTAAGCTCATGTCGAAAGCAACACTTGGCGGGAGATCCGAAAGCGATTGCTTGGCGGCTTAATGGAATATGCTTGGCGGTAGATCCGAAAGCAAGGTCAATCAAGTAGATTCGGAATGCTCGACGATGTGTGCTCGTGAGCAAGAAAACTTTTTATTTAAAACTACTTGAATTGAGGTTATGTATCACCAAACCCCGAATGGAGGGCGTAAATCCATTCAACATATAGTTCCCGGAAAACTATATGCTTGTTTGCCCACGTGCTTGTGCATTACATTTGTTTGACTAAATCAACTTGTTTGAATCTTGTTACAAGAAGTTATTTATGGAAATAGTTCTCACTAAGCCTATTAGCTTATACCCCGATAGATATCTTTTGCAGTTTCCTTACTTATGGTTAAGGCCACGTGGACCATGCGGGCAGGTAATCTCTCTTGAACATTAGAAACTTGGGTAAAGTGTAGCATAGTATTAGCATGCAAATATTTATATAATAGATTAGTAATTTAGGGAGTTGTCCCTAAGTTTGTAAAGTCTTTGCCATGAATGAATAATTATTGTGAATCCTCTTTTCTTAATATGTTTCTATATCTCCTTAAGCTTCATAATTCCATATATGGTCCTCTAAAGTTGTGAAAGTACGCCTTACACTTAATATAAAAGCTTTTGGGAATGGCTAAGGTTGTCATACTTAAGCTTTAATATTGAGTGTGGCGGACTGTCACGTTTAGGGTACCCATTGGGGCGTGACACTCAATGAGCCATTTACTAGATATATTTGCACTTTTGGATTTACTAAGGTAAGCTAGAGCCTCTCTTAAGATTAGAAACTATAAATCCATGTCAGACCACTAGAATATCTTCTAAGCTATCAGCAATCTAGACCTACGTAAAGATTAAGAATCCTTTTTTAAAAACCTATTTTAATGAATTTAAACCAAGTAACAGAAATTTTCATCATCTCTATCTCTAGGTGATTATGAGTAACTTTATTAGTAGCTTGGATCTATTCAAAAGAATGATCTCTCAATCTATTCAGTTGAAATCAAACATGGATCTAAAAGAAGCACCATACAATTAAACCTATGGGGTTAAGTTCGAGCTACTAAATGCAAATGCCCAATCAGTAAACGCATTTGAAATCACGTGAATCAAGTTTTGGATTCATAAACTCCTAAGTTAAGATAATTATTCCTCCGTAGATGTAAACATTAAGCATAAGTTCAAGAGAAATAATATGAAATTAAAGATAAATATTAAAGGCTAAGCACCAAAAATCTTGCAAAAAACAAACGTCAGGTTCAATATGAATTTACCTAGAAAACTTGAATCTTTAGCAAAAAGAAAGATTTCTCTCACTAAAATATCTCTCACCATTATATTATAGGTCAGGAATTTGTTACATATGGTAGATCATACTATTACACGTCTATGTACGTTTGTTTATAGGTGACAGGGCACAACAATCGTAAGCCCCAAGATTTTTCGGTAAATAAGTTAAACCCTAAGAATCGGAAGTCAAACCGGAACTCTAAAGTTGACCTAGTTCTATGTTTAGTCTAGTGAATCCAGATCCAGCAATCCCATGTTCTTAAACCCTAAACAACGAAATTGAGATAATTGTGGATAATGGTTCGTAATAGTATAGGAAAACTTAAAAATATCATATTCGTAATTTTCTAGTGTATTTTGGATCCAAACGGGATTAGTTTTTGAAAACCGTGCCTCGGTACACCGGATAGTGAAAATATTCCAACAATACCAATAGACTCATAATATATAAGGTTTTCAAAAATATCTGTTTTATAATTTTTCGGTAACTAAAAATATGATATATAAGCCGTTTATGCATATTTTCTTTACTACCTGTATTTTAATTGTCTAGTCTACTATTCATAGTACTTTTCTACTATTCATTACAATTTCACTTTCTCTATTTTTTCTTACACTCTACTCTTACGCACTATTATACCTATACCTTACAATTTACCTTTCTCATACAACTTTAATCACATCACACTTTACACATTACTTCTCTTCATTATAAAACAACAAAATAAATTAATTTCTCCCCTCTCCTACAAGCAAACCGGTGCCTCCCCTTGTCCTCTTCATCCCATTTTTATTTCAATTTCATTAATTTTAATCACACTAGTTTTCACTCCATAATTCTATAAATACCTCATTCCTCCTTCATTCTTTTATACAACTCATTTTCATAACAAAACTCTTCCAAAATCATTTCTCAAACCCTCTCTCAACAAATTTTCTCTCAAATACTCTCTTCCTTTCCATCTCCATAAACTACCCATTTCTCTTTAAGAGAAATTATAAACACACCATCACCTACCTTAGGCAAAACTTCTTCATTTTACTCATTATGTTCATTTAACTTAGCATGAGCTTAGTGTATATTTCTTAAACTCATGAGAGTTAAATAAGCAATAATATTTTCATATTTTGTTTTTGTTCATGTTTATGTTTTCCATTATATTATTATTGTTATTATGTTATTTTATTATGCTAACTTCTTATTTATATCTAACTAAATATATTTATGTATCTATATATATCCTTTAAAGAATATAAACTCACTTGTTATTTATTTTTTATGCTTTGTAATTTATTTATTTATTTCATGCTATTACTAAGACTAGTCTTTCTAGTCTTAGACTTGTCCTTATCAAGTGAAAACCATTTTCTTTCTTTTCTTTTCTCTCCTTTCCTCCTTTTTGGGAATTGTCTATTCTTAGTCCCGGGATACCTTGATGAAGCTAAGATTCCGAATACTTGATCTTATTATTATGCTCTTATGTATTATTATACATATCTTATCTTATTATGTGATATTGTTATATTTCTCATATCTACATAATCTCATTCATGCATAACCATTTTGATATTGTCTCAACAAAAATAATAGGAGTTTTCTTAAATAAAGAAAGATAGGAACTCTCTTCAAAAATAAATCTTTATGGCCTACGAAATAAGTTTTTCCATAAGAACTTAAAGTTTTATCTTAACAGACCTTTTTCCAAAATTTAGATAAGTTCATCACAAGTTTTTAATAAAGCTATATAGGATTTCATCAAAGAATACATAAAGTAGAATTTTCACATACTCTCTTTTCAAACCAATGAAATAAGAAAGTTTCTTTAAAACTTAATATTACTAATTCTTTGTTTAACAAAGGTTTTTTTCAAACTCATTTGTAAAGTTTTTATCAACATACTAAGGTTTGGATAAGTTTTACAAAATCATCGTCAAAGAATAATCTTTTAAAGATAAGTCTTACTTAGGAAATAAAATTGGTAAATAAATTAGAAGGTCATTAATATTTTTTAAAGTGAAACTAACTTTAGGAAAACTTTAGAACACATAAACATGACTACTTTAAAGAACTTTAGTCACTACCAAGAGATTCTTAGAAAAACTACATTTTTCGACCATTAGAAATAAAGTTGTAAGAATCTTAAAAGGCTAAAATTACTTTTTGAAAATTTAACTATTCTCAATATTAAGAAATGGATTTAAAAGAAGGAATTACTCACTTACAATAATTCAAGAAATTTTTCCAACAACCAATGTGAATTTTCCAAAGTCTTAGATTTTTCCAGCCTTTAAGACACATGGTTTTAAAAAAATTATTGTTGAGACAATACCACTAAATTCATACATACAATATGAGTCTACATATATATATTCAAAGGATTTTTCAACTATACAAATATCTATATTTTGGTACAAAAATTTTTGGATGAAGAAAAGCTTGGAAAAAATTGTGCTTTTAAAGCTGGGATTTCATAACAGTTATGTACGTCACTGTTCTGAGATCCAAATGGCTTCTTTTGATAAAAATTACCTTAGAAATGGATATATCTTTTTGAGTAGGTAGAAAACGGTATATAATATGCGAAATTTCGAGTTAAAATGAGCAAGTTATGGCCATTTTAAGTTAGAATTTCCATTTACGCGAATTTTGATGAATTCAATACGATAGAGTTAGAAAATTTAAGTAGATCTTAGATGAAATACTCATTTTGGATATTTATTTCGTTAGGTGACAAAGACCAAGATCTTCTCTTCCCTGAAGATTACTTCCACTGATAGAAGATCGCTATGGACGAGTGAGTTTCCTTTACATTTTAGTATTCGCGCATGAGCTTGTAGAATAGAGCACTAGATGTTAGTAAAAGATAAAAATTGATATGCATGTGGGTTAGCATGGGAGTTATGTTTGTGAATTGCTATGTGTGATCAATGAACGATAAGAATATCGAAGCCCGATTTGTTGATTGTTATAATTGTTTCTATATATATTGTTATGTGTGCACATATTGATTGATCGCCTTAAATGAATTAATGTCGGATTGGAATCCTCATAAACTAAATTGCTCATGAACATTACTTAGAATATCATTTCGCAGTTTTGCTACTACTCCTCAACATGGAACCGGAAAGATAAGCTACCTAGCTACATCTTGAGGAATTGGGACGTTCGGGGAATACGGCCTCAAGTTGTAGCTGAGTCGGATCAATCACTTTAGGTAAGAAAAGACCGGGACTAGTTGTACAGTTCGTTGGAACCCCAAGACGCATGCAAAATTTTAAGGAGATCGATTGGGGCCCAGTTCAAATCATTCCCTAACCACTAATGGAGGGGTAAATCTATCATACATACGAAACCAGATAGTCGTATGTATTGTTTGATCATATGGGTGTTGCATTTCATATGTTTGTTTAATAAACTTGATTGAATACTTGTTATGAGTACTTTTATGTAAGAAATATCTCACTAAGCTAGTTATACTTATACCCCAATAGACTTTTGATATTGCAGGACTTTGTTTTGCATCTGAGACCACCCTATCTGTCCAGGTAGATCTTATGCTTTGGGAAACTTTTGGAGGAATTCTATTTTGAAGACTTTGATTATATTTCTTTTATAATCTTTTAGCTTTAGGTATATATCTTAGTAAGATTATATTATTATGGAGACTTACCAAGGGAATGCCCCTTAGAAGTTGTAAGACTTTCTACTTTGACGAAATATATTAAGTATTATTTTGCATGTTCCACTACCAATATCTTAAAATGCATTAATCTACCGGTCTTCCTTTGATGTGAATGTATGTCTTATATCAATATAGAAGCTTTCGAGTGACTAAGGTAGTCATTCTTAAGTTTTAATATTATGTACGGTGGGCTGTCATATTTAGTGTACCCATTGAGGCGTGACAAGAATCATAAAGATTTTATTTCTTGACGTAACATATTTTTTATAATGGATTTTGTCCTTATCTTCACACACTATAAATTAGGGCAAAGTATCCATGAAAGCAACGATAGGGTCATTTTTTGCAGCTCGGATCACATACTCAAAAATTGGCTGTGATCTAAGCTGTGTGCTTTTATCAGAAGTGTGATTTTAGTGTAGTTCGAATCACAGGTGGAATCATGAGTGCAATTCTTGGGTGCGATTGGAGTTGTATCAGGTGTGGTTGTCTCAGTTTAAGCCGTAAGGTAAATCGAGGGCACGGTTTAGAGCATGATTTGCACTTTTGCATTGTTTTCTTACCCTTAGTTGGGGTCTTTAGTAGCCATGATTAAGTCTCTCTTCAAACATTGTGGTTGTTTTTCTCCAATCTTGGTTCAAATCACCTTATTTCTTCTTTTTATGATTTTTGGAGCTAAAAAATAACATTTTTATAGTAATAAAGGAATTTATCTAAAAATATATCAAGTAAAGTATAAATTCTTATGAATAGAATAAACTATAAAAAACTTATCAAATTCCCCTAAGGCTTACAAGAAAGATATCGTAAGGTGCACAAATACGCCTTAGCAGTGATCGTTTCAGGCAAAAGGCTTAGACCAGACTTTGAAGCACACCAAATTATAGTCTTTACTAACCAGCTCCTCTGCAGTATCATCCATAAGCTAGACACGTCGGACCGAATGACGAAGTATGCACTAGAACTCAATGTATGTGAGGTTCAGTTCAAGGCTCATGATGCATGGCCCAAGTGTTGGCCGATTTTATGGTCGAGTACACAAACCCTCCAAACGAACTACTTGGAGAAGGAAAACCAGAATAGACCCTCTACATAGATAAATCCTCAACTCAGGTAGGTTGTGAGCTAGCATGATCCTACAAGGACCATATAACATAAAGATTTGCTTCGCCCTTAAATTCAGCTTCAACGCCAATACCAATGAAGTAGAGTACTAGGCACTCATCACTAGACTCAACTTAGCATTAGAAGTTGATGTTGATAACTTGAAAATCTTCTCTAACTCTTAGCTAGTTGTCTTGCAAGTTAGCGAGAGTATGAAACAAAAGGAGATGCCATGATAAAGTACCTAGAAATCATCCAGTCTTTATCCATAAGTTTCACCAACTAGAGCAACCATAAGGTTCCCTAAGCGGAGAACACAGAAGCTAGAAAACTGTCTATGTTTGCTACTATTAGTTTCCTAAGCCTTGACCCAATAGATGAGGAAATATTCATGGAATATCTTGTCCAGTAAACTATTGACAACAGCATCAAGAGATCCTAAAAGTCGAGGAAGGATCAACATAATCTTGCTGGATAGATCCCATATAAAAATATCAGTGAGACAGTACAGCCTTAAGTGACAAAAAAGTGGCTAGGAAACTAATGTATTGAGCAATCAGTTTCACTCTAATAAATAATGTTTTGTACCAATTGGGCCACAATATGCCTCTCCTCAAATGCCTCCTACCAGATGAAGCCCTCTCTGTCCTAGAGAAATCATACTCATGCGAGTGCAACAACCATGTGAGTGGCCAAACACTTTACATAGTCAACCATGAACCATGAGGCTATTGAGTTAGCCAAGAAATGCCCTCAATTCCAAAAGCATGCCTCAATGGCTCATGCACTGAGCAAATACCTCTAAACGCTAACCAGCCTATGGTCATTTGCCTAGTAGGGAATAGACATACTTAGGTCTTTCCCTAGAACCATTGGATAGAATAAGTTCATTATAATAGCAATCAACTAATTCACCAAGTATGTAAAAGCTCAAGCTCCCCAACATCACCGAAAGATGATCAAGTCCTTTGTGGGTAACTGTATCCCATGTCGATTCAGGTTACTGCGAGTCCTAATCTCTAACAATGGCATTCGATTTAACAACAACCGATTCAAAGAATTGCTTAGGGCTCGAAAAGGATGGTCGATCGAGATAATATCGGATGGGTATAGCACCTATCCAACATCTTATGGGGATATAAGACCATGCATAGGACATCCACAAGAGAAATGCCTTATCGATTCGCATTCAAGACAAAGGCAATACACCCCGTGAAGTTAAAGATCCTGACTCTCAGAACCCAAGGGTTCGAGACAACAATGAATGAAATTGGAATATGAGCTAATCTTGATACAATCAAGGAGGGCTATGATAAGGCCACACAAAGGTTGATGACATATTGGCTAACTACATTATATGATAAGAAGGTAAGGCAGAAGGGGTTCACTCAGTGTATGTAGAAGGTTAACCAACATAGAGTAAGAGAAGGCGAAGGACTATTGGTTCCCACATAGGAAGATCTGATTCGAGTCATCGAAAACCTACTCAATGGCATCTTACTCCTTAAACGAAGGATAGTCGATCCCCAAGACATGGAACACCAACAGTCTAAGAAATTGCATTAATGAAATTGTAAATTTGTTTAAGTCCCATGTAGGAGTGCTCTACCGTATGAGCCATAATACTGGGGATCCTCTAACCAAGCTTCTTACATATGGCACTTGCATCCTAAAATTTTACTAGGTCTTATGTGGGAGCCTTCTGTCGCATGAACCATAACCTTAGGGACCCTCTAACCAAGTTGTCTATATATGGCACTTGCATCTTAAGATTTTACTAAGTCTTGTGTGGATCGCTCTAACCGTATGATCCATAACCTAAGGATCATAACCTTAAGGATCCTTGACCTTGCCACTTATGCTCAACACTCGTGTTTGAAAATATTACTAAGTCCCATGTGAAAGTGCTCTACTAAACAAGCCATAACTCTCGAAACCCCTAATCGAGCCTCCACACTCAGAGCTTGTGTCCTAAAATTTTACTAAGTCTCATTGTGGGAGCACTCTATCGATCTAGCCATAACCTTGAGGACCCTCGACCAAGCTACCCATGTTTAATACCTTAACTAAAGCAAGTTGTAAAACAAAAACAAGCTATTCACTTTTCCTTTCCTAGCAGAAAAGGAAAATAGTGAACATTGATTGGAAACTAGGATTGTAAGTCCTTAGATTTTAAGTCCCGATTTTGCTTAAACCCTAAAACGGAAGTCAACCGTAAACCCTAAAGCCAACAAACTTGTAATAAAAAACCTAGTAGATTTAGATCTGGTAATCCCGTATTCTTAACTCCTAAACAACGAAATTGAAATAACTGTGGAAAATCATTTGTAATAATAAAGGAAGTTTAAAAACATCATATTCATTAATTTTTAGTGTATTTCGGATCCGAACGGATTAGTTTTCAAAAATCGTGTCCTAGTACACCCGACGGTAAAAATATTCCGATAATACAAATAAACTCGTAAAAATACAAGGATTTCAAAAGTATCAATTTTGTAATTTTTTGGTATCTAAAAATATCATGTAAAGCTTAATTACGCGTATTTTTTTTACTATCAGTATTAATTTATCTTATCTATTATTCATAGTACTATTCACTACTACTCATCTATTTCTACTTTTTGTACACCTATTCTTACACTCTACCATACCTATTTTCTTATTTTTACATTTCTTACACATCTTCATTCATATCATACTTTACGACTTATTACTTTAATTAACAAAATACAAAGCAAATCAAAAATCAATTCTCTCTCTCCCTCTCTCCCTCATAGCTGGCGCCCCCTTATACACACACATACACTGTTTTGTTTTTCTTTTTCAATTTATTTTAATCACATAATTTTCTCTCCTCAAAACTTTATAAATAACACACCTCCCTCTATTTCTTTTACACACTCTTTTATACTAACAAAACTCTATCAAATTCTGTCCACAAACTCTCTCTCCCAAACTCTCTTTCATTTCTCCAATTTTCTCACATTTCTTCTACTCCACATACTACAAACCTCTCTTAAACTATCAACCAAATTTCTTCCTTAGGCAAATATTCTTACCTATATCTTTCTACCATACCACGTAACTTAACATGACCATGGTATATATTTATTAAACATTCAAATGTTATAAAAGTAATACTATGTTCATGTTTTGTTCTTGTTCATGAATAAATTACTTATTACTTCTATAACATATTATCTATATTTATGTCTCTCTATATATATTTCTTAGAGCATAGAAGCTTACTAACATAACCGTTATTTATCTATTTATGCTTGCAATTTATTTATTTATTTATTTTATACTTTAATATTAAGACTAATCTTTCTAGTCTTAGATTTGTCCTCATCAAGTCAAAACGATTTTCTTTTTTTTTTTTTCTTTATTTGGACTTGCCCATGACTAAGCCCAAAAGCCTTCAAATCAAGCTAAGACTTCCAATACTTGATATTTATTTCTTGCTTATTCTTATATTTTTCTATCTTATTTTTGTCATGTTACTAGCAACATACCCGTACTTCATGCACGATCGTATTGATAGTTGTCTTAATGAAAATAAAAAGATTCTTTCCTAAATAAAAGAAAATAAACTCAATTTAATTTAAAAATATAGTTTTATCACTTAGGAGAAGGTTTCCTTAAGACTTAGAATTTTATTTCAAAATCCTTTACAAAGGATTTTTAACCAAAAATCACCATAGATTCTAGGTGTTATTGATATACAAAGCTTTTGCAAAAACAACTAAGGAAACTCCTTATTTTCTTTTCAAACTACCATTAAAAGACCTTAAGATTTATAATACTTTTCTATAAAAAAATTTCTTAAAAACTTGATTATAAAATTCTTACCAACAATTTCAATAAGAAGAAAGATTAACTCAAGTTTTCCAAAAATAAGTCAAGAATCAACTCACCAAGTAAAATATACTAAGAAAATAAAATTTGAAAATAACTTAGAAAGACTAAAGCTTTTGAATCAAAAGTTATCTTTTAAGAATCTAAGAAAATAAATTAGATCACATATTTAATGACTTAAAAATCCTTAGTTTTATTTCCAAACAACTTAACATAATTTTATCAAACTTCGCTTTTTCAACTACCAAAACAAGATTTGTTTATGAAAAATCATTGATCGAGACAACATCATTAGAATCATGTGTTTATTATAAGTTGCATATGTATTAAAATGATTCTTTCAACTATATATATATTCATATGTTTTCTATGGAATTTTGGTTGATACAAAGTTAGAAAAATCATGTTTTAAAGTTAAGAATTTTCGTGTGGATTCTGTACCGTAACTTTTAGTGACCCAAATGACCTTTTATGAAGGAAATAACCTTAGATATGGGTAGACACTTTCGAGTAGGTAGAAAACAGTAATATGCGAAATTCTGAGTTAAAATGAGCAAGTTATGGCCATTTTAAGTTGGAATTTCATCACACGCAAAGTTTGACGAACTTAGTAAAATAGAATTGCAAGTTTAAGTAGAACTTTCAATAAATACTCATTTTGCATATTTCTCTTATTTAAGTGGCGTGGAGTTCAAGCTTCCTTACCCAGAGGATTACTTTGATGAGAAGCTTCTGCTACTATAGCCGAGTGAGTTTAAATTCTTACATTTTGTACCTGTGATTTTGCTTGTAGTTTAGCAGCACTAGAATTAGGAAAAGATAAAAATGAGATAACGCATGTGCTTTACTTATAAGATTGAAATTATATTAAGTATATCGAGGCAGGAATGTAAGTTAATCATTATATGATTTAGTATTGGAATGATTTGTCTGCAAAATTCTATGATTGCTTATAAAATGTCTAATATTATGCCATGACTACTTAAATAAAATGATTAATGCATGACACGTACTGAGTCACATTGCATTCATTACTATACCCTTGGTAGACAAGGGCATAGTGCTCATAAAACCAAAAAATCTACTCTATGGCTTTGATTGCTCGTAATAAAATAGTGGGTAGGCACCCGAAATAGTTACAATTTAGCAGCTAGTAAAGGGCTCGTATAAAAACTACAAAAACTATATTTGAAAACTATGGCCTTGTTGCCCGGAACACTTAACCACCAAATGGAGGGGTAAATCCATTCAAACAAATGATTCCTAGAAAATCATAAGTATTGTTTGCTCATGTGTTCGATTGCATCTCATATGCTTGTTAAATAACTTGTTTGAATATTGATTGTTTGAGTACTTTATTTGTGGAATTAATTCTCACTAAGCAAGAAACTTACCCCCTTATAGATATCTTTGCAGTACCCCTATTTATGGTTAACGCTCCGAGGTTATTTCTCCCAGATATTACCTTTTGACCTAAGAGTTTTTGGAAGAAATCAAAGACTAGATGTAGACTTAGACTTCTAAATAAATTTCCATTGTATTTATTTTGATTAGACTTTGATAGACTATATCTTTTAATAGGGAAATGCCCTTTTTATATCTTATAAGACCATTATATTACCATATTCCAATTATGTTATGATTTCCATTCTTAATTGCTATATAAATCTTTTTGAAGAACTTGATTCAAAGTTGATCATCTAAGATCGTGAATGTATGCCTTGCACTCGGTATCGAAGTTTATGGGATGACTAAGGCTGTCATACTTAAGCTTTAATATTGAATGTGGTGGACTATCGCGTTTATGATACCCTTTGAAGTGTAACAAGAATAAAAAATAAGCATTCAAATGTTCATTCATATTAAGAGATAATACAATAGTTTTGACTAGCATTCCAACCAGCATAGTTCTAATTGATATTCCAACTAATAATTACAAAATAAAAGTACAAAAGCACAAAAGCATTTGCCTGTAACTTGTTTGAACTTTTTAAGTTGAGCGACTAAACTTTATGGTGCCATAAGGATTCAGAGGAGTTATTTTGCATGAGTACTTGGGGATGCTAATAAAAGACAGAGATTTCTATCAACAAGTTAGAAAAATACATGCTCTCTAAAGCTAAAGTTGTATCAGCTATTGAGGAAACATGATCTTCGAGGGAACTGATTAGCAAAAATAGGCACATTGATTTGTTTTACACTCAACAACCTCAAAGAAACCCAACTTTGGCAGAAACCCAAATGAGGGTACTCGTTCACAACATCCTTGAAAATGCATGGCATAACTAAAAACCAAAGAGAGAAAAAAAAAGGGCTTCATAACTGCAGCCACCCTCTAAAAGGAGATAGAAGGCATGAAAATCAACAAAGAAGCAACTTGCTTCTCAAGACAAGTTGCATGCTAATAAGCCTTCCCTTCGCACTATCTCTATATAACTATAGTGCAAGAAAAAGATCCTCGCAACATGGTTCAAATGGAAGTTACTTTGGATACAAGTCCTTCAAGAAAACTTTGAGTCACCCAAGGGTGGTAGGATACCAAGAGCCTCTACAGGCTTGATCACTTTAGCCAAACATAAAGCTGAAGCTCCATGATATTTAATGTGATGGTTAAGCAAGCAAGTAAATAATGCAAGAAAGCATATGGATAACAATTGAACTTGTGAAAGTCTTATTTATAAGCGAAACAAAGTAAGGATAATGATGAGGCGAATCCTACTGAATCTTAGGAACATTATCCAACACAAAAGTATGGCCATAATCCAAAAATTAACAAAAGAGCTAGCATTGAAAAAGGATAAAGACTAAATACGATACACACAAGTTCCCATAGGAATAGAAGAGCCATCATTCCTTTTCACCAAAATCAGTCACACCTACTCGGGCTTGACCACATTAAACCTATTTCTGCAAGATGCATGCCATAATTGGTGTATTTGGACTTATGGTATGAGTATTCCCTTTGCAAACGCATACCGTATAGCACCACCTCACTATATCATCCACGATCGTCTACAAGACAAAGGAAAGTTAGCAAAAAGCATGTAAAAGAAAGATATTGGGGTACAAAAGAACCCTCATATGAGCAAAATGGGCCCACCAATTAGACGTCTCAAAAGGATCTTCACTTGCCTGCCTGACCCTGAATGGCTAACTACTTTGATTGCACGACTTGTACCTCTCTAGCTACCCTCACCAACCGAAGACGATCGATCACTTGATGAAGAAGCACTTGAAGTCACTCTCCTCTTGATGAAGCCACTTAACGGGGGTGAGGAGTTGACCAAGACCAACTCACTTGGCAACCCTCCTCTTATTGACCCCTACATTACTAAAGATAGAAGCCCCCTTAAGAGCCTTTCCCATCCAAACCTCAGATCCTTCAAGGATAGAGCACTCAACCTGCTCCTCCAGCCTTCCTTTAATATTCTCCTCAATAATCTCTGAAACCTTACTATGTATCTTTATTTTGTTTGTCTTTGGCATAAAAAGCATTGAGACATTCACACCATCTCCTTTGCTAGCACCTCCTACAAAATAAAAAGAAGAAATAATCAATGGAAGATGTTAAAAGATCATGTTAAGCAAACCCATGACAAGTGCATCCTAAGTGGTTGTCACCAATAGCAGATTCTCAAACCCACATGCTTAGAGCAAACTGCCCAACATGTGCCTTAAGCATGTCTCTCCCTCTCTCTCCTTGAAGAAAGCTTGGGATATAAAATGGGGCCTCATTCCAAATAAAATTTACAAGCAGTCAAAAGGTCAGCCCCTACCGAACGGTGCCACTTTATGAATGCTTTTAGTCTGTTTATGGTCTCCCCATCTGTAAAGACCCAACATGCTCAATTCTTAAATTAAGCATACCAAGTCCCCAACCACGTATAACTCTTACGAATTATACATAAGGTTATCTTAAAAGAAGGTGTTTATGTTGAACATTTCTATTCGATTTTAGGTTATGAAATCGTTTAGTTAGATTCTGCAACAACTAGATTTAGCAGCGGAAAAATAAACTTTAATAAAAACATTTCTACATAAAAGCATTTCAAACTTCCATTATTACAAGTGGAAAAACTTTCACTTAAACAAATCTTTACAAAAGCTTATTTACAAAACATAGGCACTAACAAGCCCTTAGATGAAAATACTAATTTATAAATAAATCCAGTCTCTATAAAACAAACAAAAGAAGAAACAAAACAACTAAACTACTCAATGCTCCTACTCACTTTACTCATCCACAAATCCTCTCCGAATCATCACAAGCGCACATAACCCGAGTCAAGCATCATCACGTCAATCAACAACAACAATAATAAAAACAATAACATCAATAGCCCCACATCATCATCAAATCATCATCTCATTACTCATCTTCATCATCAAGAATAACAACTTCATCAACAACCCTTAAAAAGATAAACATAAACAGGAATGAGCCGGAGCTCAGTATACAGTAACACAATCACATACGATGTGGTACGCAAGCTTAACTAAATGCAATGCATCAATCCACAAGTTATTATCTTTTCATTAAAATAAACAAATCAACAGTGGAGCACTCACACTTTAGAACAAGCCAATGGGAATCTAGGGGTCTTAAGTAACAACAACTGCTCAGGGGGTTGATATAAGCAGTTCGAATACCTATATCCCCTATATCCATTCCATAAAATTAATCTCTTCTAGAGTTTGTAGCTGTTACTCAACTTTACTTAACTTAGTTCACAACATGAATCTAGTTCACCCGTTTCCATAAACGTTGAACTAAACCATGGTATTTCCCTCCAAGTTTAAACAAACGTTATACAGATACTACACTCTCCATCGATTACCTTCTTAACCATAAAAGAATCGCTATTGCGTCATAGCATACCATTGCATCATGGTAAAGTCATTGCATCATGACCAAGGTTAAAGCGCCTAACTATCGTGTCATTGCATCATGACAAGATTGCCACTCCTCGAAGCAGATCCAACGACGTAATAGACAACCAACACTCATCAATTATTAAGCCGAGTTTAAGCTCTTAATCCATTTTTTATGCCTATCCTAACATTCAACACATAAGTTACTCCATACCTTGAATATGAAATCCAAACATAGCCTCAGAAGGAATTTCAGAAGATAATCCAAAAGATAAATTAGATATCCACTTCTGTTAAGGAAAGAACTTGTATAAGAAACTAAACTAAACTAATAATCCACTTTTCTCAAACTTTTATTAACCCTATTTGACTAGACACTAACTTGGAACCCCACTATAGCTGCGAAGATTACCCCGCCAAAATACGGACAATTCTCCTTTGTTTATCAAAGTGTTTCTTTTCACTTTGTTTATGGTCTTTTATCAACAAAAGCTTAATCAAGGCATTCATTCACAAAAACATCTATTTCTTAAGCAAACATACCTTTGAAACAACATATTCCACATATTATTCAAAGATCATCCTAATTCGTTCATCTTAGCTAATCATTAGCTATTAACCCATTTTAGCTTAACCTTAGCCAAATTGATTAGAATTAGTCATTTAAGTCATTCTCTAAATCAAGTTGATTAAACTATATCAATCTAATTCATTTTAACTCAGTCAAGTTCATTTAGCCAAATTGATCCTAGAATTATCAACTAAGTTAATTTTTATAGCTAACTTCTATATTTAATCCAAATTATTAATTAAATCTACAAATCTACTAAACTCATGTTGATTTATATCAATTAACTCATATGACACATCATATATCACTTATCTATCTTATTTTAGCTCAAAAAGATTCATTTCCTAAGCAAAAACACATTTCACAAACAAAAACAAGTTTTGAACTTTGTTTATAAAAATATAGCAGCTGGAAAGAAGTCAAATTTGAGCATCAATACTTTTGAAATTTGTAAAAACTTAAAACATGAAAGTTTTAGATCTCTTTTTAAAATTTCCAAGACAACTTGAATCACCTCAATCGGAGATCATATGAAAAATTATGATTAAAATACGAAATAGTATTAGATCAATATCTTTAGTTCTAGAAATATTTAGGAAATGATTTTTGAACCATTAGGTTAGAAATTAAAAACTTAAAGTAAGAACTTAATTTAGAAATTTATTTTGGATAAAAGATATTTAATTTGAGTTCGGGTTTAGAAACTAATATTTTTATATAAACAAATGAACTTAAATTTTACTGAGATTTAGGAATTGATATTTTTGGTATAAATTGAATGTTTAGGAGTCCTCTAAACATTTTTAGAACATGTTTAGGGATTTTAGGAATTTCAAATCTCAAAACTAACTTAATTATTAGCTAATCAAATTAAGCCAACTTGTCTAATTAAATCCTATAATTCATTTTATTCATTTAAATCTATCTAAAACCAATTTCTATTTTATGTGAAGATTTGGGGTATTTCACCATCATTTAGAAGCAATGCTAGTTAACCCTCCACAAGTGACAATTTCATCCAGCGAGTTGTAAAGGGAGCATTGTGTTCAAGCTCCACCACAATGAACTCTTGCGTCCACTTCTTCACAAATGAATTTAACCCGATGAACAATGTCAACTCCTTTCTCTGTTAAAGTTGAACACACTCATCCTTGGCATAATGAATGGTGAAGAAATTTTGAACCAGTAAGGAGAAGGCCTCCAACACAATTTTATACATAAAGCATCACAAGCAATCAACAATCACCACGAATTAGGTATCATCCGACTTGGACTCTAGTTAAAATGAACCAAATATCCTCTTGAAAACTCAATAAAGGAAAGCACAACCCAAACTCCATACATTTTGGGTATACATAGAATTTAGTGCCATACCCTAATGTAACATGATCATTCTGACCAAGAGTGGTAATGTTGCATCCACTGGGACTCTCCACAAAGAATTGCGTTGCAATCTGCATAAATCCTCCTTAGAGAGTTCGCTACTATAATTATTAAGTCCCTTACCAGAATCTTTATCAAAAGGACCATCAAAAGTGCATCTCTAGGGTCATCTCTCCATACCTTAATGAGATACAAGTCCCCTGGCAAAGCATCCACTATGGTATAAATGTTATTACTATCGCAAAGAGATCTATGATGTGATGGGAATCGAACCACTCAGGCTACAAATAAAGCATGCGATTTTCATTGTAAGGCGACTCCAAGACTGGTGGCTCCAAGACTGGTGGCTCCAAGACCGGTGGCTTTTCCCTCCAAGGCCAGCGACTTCCCCATAAAGGCCAACGGTGTTGCTTCTTAAAGCTGGCGGCATTGCTTCTCCAAGCTAGCAGCTTTCTTAAGAAACATGTTGTTTTGTTTTATTTTGTAGTATTGACAAGTTTGTCATTTAAAGGGGTTATATAAATACCCACTATTTGTCGTAAATCCTAGTTTTGAGACATTTGATAAAAATCCTTTCTTTGTGTATGTCTTGCATCCTTGAGAGAAAATCCAGTGAGTTATTATCGATTCCTTGGGATTGTAGCTAACGGTTCTTATTAATCCTTACGATTGTGGCGAACAACCATCATATCAAGAGAGAGACAGTGTGTAGCTCAGGTTATTTTTGGTGCATCATATCCATCAATAACGCCATTCATATCCTTTTAAAATTCATTGCATCCAAATATAAACCATAAAAAATATCATTTTTTGGTATTTGATCCTTTTAGACACATTATCTTTTTGGTATAAAAGCATTTAGGCATATCATCTTTTGGTATTAGAGCATTCTTGGCATATCATCTTTTTGGCATCAGAGCACAGTTGCAACAACGAGATATTTAGTAAGCACAAGATCTTATCTTTTTGTGTTATTGTGCATAGCGTGAAGATTGTAATTATGGTTTTGTGTGACTATGATTAGATATTAGCACTTAATACCAATTTTAGTGTTTATGAATTGTGATCTTGCATAGTGTTTGGTTGTAATCGTTGTGCGCTGGTATGGTGAATGAAATCTAAGGTTTTTGTGATGATCAAAGTTGGGATTTTTATCATCCTTGTGCATGACTTGTGTGATTAGGGTTTGCATAACATGATTAGAAATCTAGGGTTTTAATATTATTGGTATGAGATTTGGAGTTTTAAATGAAAGCCATGAATGGTAGGTATCATTGTGAGGTTTACCCTAGAATTGAGGTATTAAATATAATAAAATGAATATAATAAAATATGATGGTTATGGATCCCTAAGAGAATATTTAGATTGTGAGTTTCAAGTAACACGGGTTGTCGAAGAATTCTCGCACTCTAATTGTAATTTAAGATATGCAATTACTATCACGCCTCAAAAGGGGGCCTAGTAGGATTAATCTAAAACTATCATATCACGTGTGCATCTGTAATATGAGAGCCGTCTTGTAAGTTAGAATGTATAAGATTCCATTTATTTATCAATGTCTTTCGTATAAATGATAATTATATTACTGGATTTCAACTATGGAATCCGATTGTCCACTTTCTACCAAGATCGCAGAGAATCGGTATCCCTTACCAAATAATGAAAATGGGTTTCAAACTTACAACTTACAAATTTCAATTATTGTAACAATTGTCTAATTTACGTTCTAAGTTTACCATATCCTATATTTCTATCTTCAATAGAGTTTAATGGAGAAGCGCTTTTCACACATTCTCATCCCAATCCCAGCTAGTATTGATCCTACACAAAAACTGTTAGGGGGTAAGCGAACCACAGGCTCAATGAGATAACCTGACCAAACCATACACCAAACAATAATAAACAAGTATAATTATTAATCATATGCAGGATGGAGATTTACGCCCTCTCATCGGGATTGAAGGATCACAGTGCTATGGCCCACCTACCCAGAAGAGACTAAGCATACAGGATTACAACAATACTCACTTTAATTATCTCTTTAAATTAACCATATCTTAAATCTCTCATTTCCTATTTTCTACCTTAGAAACTCCACTAAGTGTTAGTCCTTTCAAAGTAATACCATAAGCGGCATCATTCATTTACCATTTAGTTCCTATAGTACCGACAGCTCAAAGGTAACCTTACGTTAATTTAATAGCTTTTAGCCTAGGTCAATCAAGCATTATCAGATGGCTGAAATACTAACACGTAGTAGGCTGCCACTTGCTCAAATGCTGTTTATGCAAATCGTGTAATGCATGATCATTTTCTTTTATGGTGTCAAAAGCTTTTAGTCAAGTTTAAGGTAATCATACAATTCACAGAAAATATCAACATGCTTCATACAGTAATTATAATACAATAAACTTATCACTTATAATAGGATAATTTTTGGCAATCAAGCATACACCAAACATCATGCAATATACCCAAATCCCACATGCATATTGGTCTTAGATATTATTATATAATGCGGCTATATTACAAGCACAAATAGTATGATAAAGTCAAAGTTACTTACCCTTAGTCCTCGCTAAACTATCGGAATATGCTACTGGAAATTCGAGAATTGATCTATTTTTCCTATGAAAATGAAATAACAGATATTTATTATTTAACTAATCTATTCTTTTATTAGTTCCAAAAATAAGATATTTGAAATAACATATTCACCATATTAGTTATGGTATAACTTATACTATTATTTACACTAATTCTAAATTAGACAAATTTTAGAAATTACGTACTCCTTTCCTTTTATGGTTTTACTTAGTATATTAATCTAAGCTGAGTTAATTGAAACTAATCGCTTAATTCAATTACTAAATCTATTTTAATTAGTTTAATTAATCCAATATGATTTTATTTAGTAAAATAATTCATTTAAGATATATTAGTTGTATTTATATTAATTACAATTCATTGTCACTTATGATGACAAAATATTTATTAACATAATATAAATAGTGTAACTAAACTACTATAATTATCTAGGTGTCCTATCTTGATGTTTAATTTAATTTCCATTACTTGTATTGGTCCTCTAATGATTCTATGATAATTAATTATCATTTAATATTTATATTAATTTTGCTTGTCTTGATCTTAAAATATTTTATATTTTTATCGAGCATTCGAACAATTGATATTTAGTAGGCTCATTTTTTTATAGTTACTATTATTATTGCTATTTTTATATTGTTCCTTACCCGACCCATTATAGTACTCGTATTTATTTATTATTATTTAGTGTCATCGTGTTTCTTTTTATATACCTCATAAAATTTTCTTGCTATGTAAAAGGTATTACATTATGCAAAAATTTATCTTATTTAAATTTTCATTCTTATGCATAAAATAAGTATTTTACAATTATTATACTTTATTTTAATTTATAAAGTACAATAATATAAATAATAATGTTAGTAATATTAATAATTTTAATTATGAGGTAATTTGCTAGTAACACCAATATTATTTTTCATAATAACTGTATTAAAATAGTAGTAATCTTAAAGATAACAATAATAATACATATCATAGTAATAATAATATTAGTAATAATCATAATAGTGGTAGTCATTAATAATATTTATAATAATATATATTTTTATAATGATAATGATATTCAATAGTGCTAATAAAAAAAAATAATAATTGGTATTAAATAATAACAATTATCATAATAATAGTATCATTAACAATATTACTAATACTAACATTGGTAATGATAATAATAATATTAATAATAATCTGATTAATAATAATCACATCATTATTTATAATAATAATAGCATTAAAACATTAACAACAATAGAATCATATTAATAATAATAATAATAACATTCAGAATAATAACAGATTTATAACTAAATCTTATTAATTAATTAATTAATTTATATATTTTTTATTTTTTAAATAATTACTAATTTTATAATAAAATTCATAATAAATAATAATATTAGTTTTTAACACTTTTTGCATTACTAATACATATACATACAATTCATATCTTAATTAGCTTATACTAATAAAACTAATATTAAAATTATTTAAAAATAATAGTTGTAAGCCCTTAGATTTTTTGGTAATATAGTAAACCCTAAGAATCGGAAGTCAAACCGAAACCCTAAAGTTAACCTAATTCTATGTTTACTCTAGAGAATCTAGATCCGGCAATCCCGTGTTCTTAAACCCTAGACAACGAAATTAACATAATTGTGGAAAATGGTTCGTAATAATATAGAAAAGATTAAAAATATCATATTCATAATTTTCTAGTGTCTTTCGGATCTGAACGGGATCAGTTTTCGAAAACCGTGCCCTTGTGCACTGATAGTGAAAATATTCCGACAACACCAATAGACTCGTAAAAATATAAGGATTTCAAAAATATCAGTTTTAGAATTTTTCTGTAACTAAAAATATCATATATAAGCCGTTTACGCGTATTTTCTTTACTACCGGTATTTTAATTGTCAGTCTATTATTCATAGTACTTTTCTACTATTCATATACTCTACTTTTTCTTACACTCTATTCTTACACACTATCACATAATACCTTACAATTTACCTTCTCCATACAACTTTAATCACATCACACTTTACACATTGCTTCTTTTATTACAAAATAAACAAAATAAATAAATTCCTCCCTCCTATACAAAGCAAACCAGCAACCTCTCCCTCTCCATCAATCTCAATTTATTTTTCTTTTTTAATTTATTTAATTACATCTAATTTCCACTCCAAAACTCTATAAATACCCCCTTCCTCCTTCATTCTTTCACACAATTCATTTCCTACTAAAACTCTACCTAAATCACTCCATAAAATCCCTCTCTCAAATTCTCTTCCAAGTTCTCTTTTCTCTTTATAAAACCATTTCCTACATATTACTACAACTCATTCTATTCCTCTTCAATAAACACATAAAACTTCGGTAAAAATTTCTCTTATTCATTCATCATGTTCATTTAACTTAACATGAGCTTAGTGTATGTTTCTTAAAGACGCAATAATATGTCCATGTTTTGTTTTTGTTCATGTCTTCTATTATGTTGTTGTTATTATTGTTATTATTATTTGTTCTAATCTAACTTCTATATAGCATTATGTATATTATGTATATATTTCTTTAGAGTATATAAGCTCACTTGGTATTTATTTATTTCTATGCTTTACAATTTATTTATTTGCTTCTTTTATGCAAATTATTAAGACTAGTCTTTCTAGTCTTAGACTTGTCCATATCAAGTCAAACCAATTTTCTTTCTTTTCTTTTCCTTTCTTTTTAGGACTAGTCTATTCTTAGTACTGAGATATCTTGATGAAGCTAAAGTTCTCAATACTTGACTTTACTTTTATGCTCTTATTACATTTATCTTATTATGTTGTTTTTATTATATTTCTCATAGTTACATATTCTCATTCATGCATGAACATGTTGATATTGTCTCAACCATAATAAAAAGGAATTTTCTTAAGTAATAAATGTAGGAACTCTCTTTAAAAATAAATTTTGTCACATAAAAAATTATTTTTCCATAAAGACTTAAAGTTTTATCTTAACAAATATTTTCTAAAGTTAGATAAGTTTAGCTCAATTTTTAGTAATAATACTATATGGGATTTTATCAATGAATACATAAAATAAAGTTATCACAAACTCGCTTTTCAAACTAATGATATAAGAAAGTTTCTTTAAACTTAATTCTTTGTTTAAACAAAAGTTTCTTAAACTCATATGTAAAGCTTTCATCAACATACTAAGATTTAGATAAGTTTTACAAAATTATCAAAGAATAACTTTCTAAGGATGAGTTTTACTTAGGAAATAAAATAATAAATAACTATAAGATCGTTGATATTATTTAAAGTGGATCTAACTTAGAAAAACTTTATAACACATAACCAAAAAATATGTAGAAAAACTACATTTTTCCAAACCACTAAAATAAATTATGGGAATCTTAAAAATTAAAATTACTTTTTGAAAATTTAATTATTCTCAAAATTAAGAAATGGAGTTAAAAGAAGGAAATACTTATTAATAAATTTTCTAAACAAAACTAAAAAGGAATTTTTCAACTCTTAACATTTTCTCACTTTTAAGACACATTATTTTACAAAAAAAATCATTGCTGAGACAACACTACTAAATTCATGCATATACTTTGAGTATATGTATATATTCAAAAGATTTTTCAACCATACAAATATCTTTTTTTTTTTTTTTTTACAAGAATTCTTGAATGAAGAAAAGTTGGAAAATTTGAGTTTTGAAATCTGGAAATTTCATATCAATTATGTACGTCACTATTCCGAGACCCAAATGACTTCTTTTGATAAAAATAACCTTAGAAATAGATAGATCTTTTCGAATAGTAGAAATCGGTATGTAATATGCGAAATTTCGAGTTAAAATGAGCAAGTTATAGCCATTTTAAGTTGAGATTTCCATTCATACAATTTTTAACGAATTCAATAAGATAGAATTAGAGAAATTGAGTAGATGTTGGATGAAATACTCACTTCGGGTATTTCTTTTGTTTAGGTGTTGAGCACCAAGATATTCTCTTCCCCGATGATTATTTCGACTCATAAAAGATCGCTTTGGACGAGTGAGTTTCCTTTACGTTTATATATTCGCGTATGTGCTTGTAGAATAGAGCACTAGATGTTAGGAAAAGATAAAATTGATATGCATGTGGGATATCATGGGAATTATGTATGTGAATTGTTATGTGCGATCAATGAACGATAAGTATATCGGAACCCGATCTGTGATTGATATAATTGTTTCTATGTATGTATTGCTATGTATGCAATTATTACTTGATAGCTTTAAATGATTTAATGTCATATTAGAATCCCCATATAATAAATTGCTCATGCATATCACCTAGAATATCATTTCAAAATTTTACTATTACTCCTCAACATGGGACCGGAAAGGTAAGCTGCCTAGCTACATCTTGAAGATTTAGAACGTTCGAGGAATACGGCCTCAAGTTGTAGCCGAGTCGAATCAATTGCTTTGGGTAAGGAAAGCTCAAGGATTAGTAGTATGGTTCGTTGGAACCCCAAGACGAGCGCAAACTTTTAAAGAAGTCGTTTGGGGTCCATTTCAAATCATTCCCTAATCACCGATGAAGAGGTAAAATCCATCACACATACGAAATCGAATAGTCATATGTACTGTTTGATCATATGGTTGTTGCATTTCATATGTTTGTTTAATGAACTTGGTTGAATACTTGTTATGAGTACTTTTGCGTAAGGATTATCTCACTAAGCTAGTTATGCTTATACCCCTATAGACTTTTGATGTTGCAGGATTATCATTTTGCACCCAAGACCATCTTGATCACCCGGGTAGAATCTTTATTTCAGAAAGCTTTTGGAGGAACTCTGTTTTAAAGTCTTAGAGTAGATTTCTTCTAAAACCTTCTAGCTTTAGTTATTTATCTTAGTAAGACCATATTGTTATGGAAATTATCAGGGAATGCCCCTTAAAAGTTGTAAGACTTTATATTTCAGTGAAATATATGAAGTGTTGTTTTGTATATTCTACTGCCAATATCTCAAAATGCATTACTCCACTAGTCTCCCTTTGATGTGAATGTATGCCTTATACCGATATAGGAGCTTTCGAGTGACTGAAGTAGTCATTCTCAAGTTTTAATATTGTGTACGGTGGGCTGTCACATTTAGGATATCCATTAGGGCGTAACAATAATAACCCAGAATTAATAAATACAATAATATTAATTATTTTATCTAATCAAATTAATAAAATTATATTTTTCTATGTCATTTATAATGCTAAAGTATTTACATACACATATACCTAAATAATTATATATTAATAAAAATAATTCTAAAAAATTATTAAAAATAATTTTCTCTTTAAAATTAATAAATATATATTATTAGTAATTATTCAACCATTCAGAAATTAAAAAAAAATTATTAAAATTATTATTTTTTTAATTTCTGCAAATTCATGTTACTATTTACGTGAACAGTACCTACGGTACTATTCATGATCTTCAACCTTGGATCCAAAGCTTGTTTTGTATATTTTAAACATCCAAATTCATTCTAAATCATTCATAAGCACTTATACATAATATTTCTCACATATAACAACTAAAAACATCAAAACTCATCAATAGTTCAAGATTTTCGGATTAAATGGTGTAAATTAAAATTTATGAAGTCTTACCTTCTTGGAGCTGTTTGGACGTTTTTTAAATTTGTTCTTGGTTTGTTTATGATCCTGGGATATTCACAACACATTTTAGAACAATTCTTAAGCAAGGAATCAACTCAAATTCCAACAACTTACCTCATGTTCTTCCTCCAAGATTTATTTGTGTTTAAATAGTGGTTGTGTTCTTGATCTGGACTATAGTTTTTGTAATGAATTTGATTCGGTTTTGGGGTTGGTTTTATCGTGGTTTTAGTGATGGTTGAACTGAGAGTTGGAGATTTTTATTGTTCTTGTCTGCTCGTGTATATATGAGTTTTTTATAGAAGTATAGGGAGAAAGAAGAAGAAATGAGTTCGTGATTTACCTCCAGATTTCTCCAACTCTTTCTACTGTTTCAAACTTGTTTTGCTTCAATTAATGATTCATACAGCATGGAGTGTGCATGTGTGTATTGTTAACTTTAAAGAGATCAATTTGGGGCAAAATAGAGATGATTTTGGCTTGCGTAGCTTGCGTGCAAAAGTTCTCCAGAATTTTAAGGAGAATTGTGGATGTGCAAATGGAAATAATAAAAATGTAAAAAAAAAAAATGAGGTATATAGAAATACAAAAATGAAGAGAAGATGATGAAGTTATAACCAACAACTATGTAAGAGTGGGAAAAAATATAAACTTGTAAAAAAAATCAATTTTCGAGTGTGAATGATACGTATGATAAATATTGATTCAGTAATATTTTTAGATGAAAATTTCTATATTCTCGTTATTAAATATTATGAACACTATTGTATACATAGAATTTCCATTAAAGATATGTGTATATGTGTTTAATTTTTCACTTTTTGTTGGAACTTGTTCACGTCCAGGGGAGTTCAAAATCAAAGCAAATGAAATACGTAAAACGAAACAAAAAAACACAAGTGAGTTAGGATGAATGGAAATACAAAAACAAAAAGAAGGTGATAAATTTATAACCAATAAATATGTAACGAGTGGGCAAAAATATGAACTAGTGAAAAAAATTAACTTTGTGGATTTAAATAACACGTATAATAAATACTAATTTGATAATATTTTTGGATAAAAAATTACGTATTAATGATATTAAATATTCTGAATACGATAGTATACATAGAATCTTTAGTTTAATGCTTTTACTTTTCAGTTTTTATACCTGCTATCGTAAATTATATTTTATTTGTTTAAAAGTTTTGTTGGGTGGTATTTTGATAAATTAATAATTATATTGCCCTTAATTCGACTTTATTATAAATTTTTAAGATTTGAAATTACATATGAATTCATTTCTATTTATAAATTTATTCTAGACTTTTTATTGTATTAGAAATTTAATTTAATTTTATATTTGTTACTTGGTTCTTTTTACTAATTATGAGTTACTTAGTTAGATCAGAATTTTAGTTTCTATAGACTAGAATTATTAACTCAAGGTATTAATATTTTGCGAACATTAAAACTTAAGTTCTTAAATATTAAATATTTTCTTTATTCTTTATTTCGAGCAATGATTTATAAAGTCTTAGTGATAAATATTATTTATTCTAATTTGTTTATACCTAAAATTTAAATCGCGAAAATTTAGAGTGATTTCTGATATTTTTATTATAGTTCTTTTATGATTCTATATTTTATTTATAATATTTAGTATAATCAGGTTATGTAAAATCAAGGGGATTACAATTACTAAGAAATTTACAGGGCTTGCAAGGGAATGGTGGTAAGTTAATATATTACAGAGGAGTATGAATGGATATTATGAAGACATGACATGGAACGTATGAGAAGATTGACAAGGGGAAGATTTGCACCATCCCATTATTATGATGATCAATATAGAAAGTTGTTAGCATTGAAGTAAAGGACAAATGAGGGTTGAAGAATAAATAAGAGAATATAAGGTCCTTGGGAGATGCTATGAAGTGGACAAGTCTCAAGCAAATACCCTTACCCAATTTGTGAAGGGTCTCAATTATGACATTGCTAAGAGATTAGGTTCTCGAAGATTCCTAAACTTAGAAAAGCTATCCACACTGCATTGAAGGTGGAGATGTATATTGCTCTTTTTGATATGATGAAGGAATTAAAACAACTAAAAGAATCAATGGCAAGGGATGCTCAAGAGAGCCAAGTAGAGCAAATCAACGTGATTGCGAAAGCAAAAGATGAAAACCTTGAAGAATGCAAAGAGGTTAAAAGCATCGAAGAAATGGGTGATCAAGATGGTGTAGAAAGCTGTGTAAAAGATGAGCCACATTCTTTAATATCAAGAAGAGAATCAGATGAGTCACAATTAAACTTTAGGTGCTTAACTTAATACTTCTTCCATTTACCCTAGAAGCTACAGATCATTCCAGGGGTTGTCATATTCTTCTTCCCTATTTCTAATTGTATTATTTCAATCCATTGTTGGGATTGAGGAGCATTCTTGAGTATTGTAATTGTCTTTTACTTATGATGGAGATTGAGATATTTATTGACATTCAATGGAGTATTATAGATGATTACGCATATTAGAGGAGTGTTATGATCTAGTGTGGTATCATTGTGGAAACGATAGTTGTGTACAGATGGCAAACTATTGAATTTACTGTTGTTAAGATGTTTGCAAAAGTTTCATTAGAAATTCATACCTTATCATATATTCTTAGTGTTGAATTTTCACGTGATTTGGCATTACCAATACCTACTATTTCCAACTCATTTGTTGCACTTAGCATAGCTGGCTATTGGTTTGGTAACTTTGTGAATCAAATGTGACCTATCTAGCAAAGTTGCGCTTCGTATTGAAGAATTGACACGCCCCGAAAGGTACCCTAAATGTGGCATCCGCCGTACACAATATTAAAGCCTAAGAATGACCACCTCAGTCACGCGAAGGCTTTCATACTATGTACAAGGCGTCTAACACATAAAGGAGACACATTGGAGAGATACATTTTATATTAGTACACTTGAGTAACAATGTAAAGGAAATACAATTTACTATACTTCAGATACAAATCACTACGCTTCATATACGAATCACTATACTTCAAAATAAAAATCATTAAACTTCAATTACATTCATCCACAGACTTCCCTACATAAACTATTACAAGGCAAAACATAAAAACCTAGCTGATAACTTCAAGCACTCTCATTTCTTGCCGGAATCCCAAAGTCATTCTCGGCTCCAACCATCTCGGTCCCCACTTAGCATTCTTGAGATAACCTGCTCATTTAAACAACTATTGAGGTATAAGTCACACTAGCTTAGTGAGAATTTCCTTAATTCCGTACCACAACAAACAAGTTATAATCAACCATATGCTATGCATGAACAAATACATGAGCAAACAATCATGTATGGGTGACTGGAACCCACACATAGAACGGATTTACGCTCTCCGTATCTTGGGTTAGGGATGGTATTGAAGTCTACACGACCGCTGCTAGTCCCCAAGCCTTCGGCTCATAGCACTCACCTCTGCTAGGCTCACACATGGAATACATCCCCGATGCGCCTTAGTTCCCATGAATGAGCTCTGTTACCGGCCTCGCTATCCCAACGAGTCATCGGACCATACCGATCGACCTGCGTAGAGTAGCATGCTACCAAATGCAATATCCGATGTAATGCGTGACCAATTTAAATTTTTGCTTATGTCAAAATATTCATACATTCTTTAGAGTGACCAACCAATATCATACACATAACAGAAATACTATAAACAGTGCAGTTATTCAATCAAATCGTGGTTTCGATATGCTTTAGTATTCTTTGGCATACATTCATCACAGTCTCATCATATATCTCATCCCCATTCATATCGATTTTTATCTTGTTCCTATACTTCTAATGCAACTAACTACAAGCACAAGCAAGGTAACAAAATAAGAAGAAGACTCATTCGGCCATTGGATCACCGGTCCTTTAGTAAAAGTAATTCGGTGGCAGGGAATCGTCGATTTCAAGATTACCTAAAAAGGAAGAAATACTCTAATAAGTATTTCATCACTTAACTAATCCAAACTATCTCATACAACTATCAAATTCGTAATTCTCGTCATAAGCGGGAATTCCAACTTAAAACGGCCATAACTTGGTCATTTTAACTCGGAATTTCTTAAATTATATATCGATTTATATCTTGTAAAGACCCGACATGCTCAATTCTCAAATTAAGCACACCAAGTCCCCAACCACGTATAACTCTTACGAATTATACGTAAGGTTGTCTTAAAAGAAGGTGTTTATGTTAAACATTGCTATTATATTTTAGATTATGAAATCATTTAGTTAGATTCTGGCAACAACTGGATTTAGCAACGGAAATAAATTTTTATAAAACAATTTAGAAATAAAGACATTTCAAAACTTCCACTCTTCTCAAGTGGAGAATTATTAGATTAAACAAAGCTTTGCAAAAGTTAAATTATAAAATATGGGCTTCACTATGCCCTTTAAAGAATATAACAAGTTTAAATCATAAATCCAGCTCTCACTTAATACAAAACAAAAGTAATAAAATAACTAACTACATCCACGATCCTACTCACTTCACTTATCCACAAATTCTCTCCAAATCATCGCAAATGCCCAAAACCCGAGTCAAGCATCACCAACATCAACAAGAACTCATCATCATCAACATCATCTTTATCAACAACAAAACCTGTAAAAAGAATAACAACAACAAGAATGACCAAAGCCCAGTACACAGCAACACAATCACACACGAGTGACACACGAGCTTAACTAAATGCAAATGCGACAATCACAAGTTATTATCTTTCTTTAAAGTAAACAAATCAACACGGGAGTATTCAAACTCCGGGCAACAAGGATAGTGGGGGAATCCTGAGTAACAACCTTGACGCTCAGGGTTGATATAAGCAGCTCGGATACTTATACCGTTCTAGATAATTTTACAGAAAACACCTAAATCTACCATGCCCAATCTGAGCAGGGTACCGCTCCCCGAACCGAATACCAATTCCATCCCAGGCTCACCCAATTTGTGAGGGGGCGCCCCTAGGCACTCATGCCACCTTTGTAAACCCCCAAATTTTTGGGATCAGTTTAGCATAAAACCCTAAACCGGAAGTCAAACGGAACCCTAAAAGTCAACAAAACCCTAGTTTACCGTATCAAACTAAATCCGGCATTGCCGTTTTCTTTGGCCCTAGAAAACGAAGTTGGGATAATTAGCTAGAATAGTTCGTAATAACCATAGGTTTTATAAAAATTTCAGTTTCGCGAAATTCGGGTGTCCTTCGAACCCGATCGGACACAGTTCTCGAAAAACGTGTCCGGAAGCCCGGAATAGTAAAAATATTCCGAATACACCGTTAGACTCGTAAAAATATAAGTTTTCCAAAAATATCAGTTTCGTAATTTTTCGGTAAGTAAAAATAACAGATATAGCTATTATACGCGTATTTTCTTACTACCGGTACTTTAATTGTCATATCTACTTTACATTACACTATTCATTACTATTCTACACTATTCTTTTATCTCTACTTTTTCTTACACCTATTCTTACACTCTACATAACCTATAATCTTAACTTTTTACCTTTCCCATAACTTTATATCACATCTACTTACATATTACATCTTTTATTTTCAAAAAGTCAAAAAATAAATCAACTATATGGCCGGCCCCCCCTCTCTCTCCCTCAATTTTTTTAATTTTACTTTATTTTAATCACACAAAAATCACTCCTCAATTTCCTATAAATACCCCCCTCTCTTTCACTTCTTTCACACCACTTCTACACTAAAATTACTCTCTAAAATCTCTCTCAAAATTCTCTCAAGAAGTTCTTCAAGAAGTTCTTCTTAGTCTCTCCTTTTAAAAATTCTTCAAGAAGTTTCCATGTTCATCTACTTAGTATGAACTTAATGTGTGTTTTCTAAAACCATGAAGGTTAAGAAAGCAACAATAGGTTCATACTTTGTTTTTGTCCATAATCATAATTCCTTTATGTTCATGTTTCTTATATTCATTTATGTTTCTCTTATGTTCATTTATGTCTCTTTTATGTTCATAACTATCTACTATATCTATATAGCTATATATACTATTTAGAGCATATAAGCTCATGATCTTGCAATTTATTTACCTTTCATGCAATTTATTTACTTCAATGCATTTTATTTATTCCAAGTTGTTTTTAAGACTAGTCTCTAGTCTTAGACTTGTCCTCATCAAGTCAAAACAAGCTTTTCTTTCTTCATTTCATTTTATTATTATGGGACTAGTTTACTTCTTAGTCCCGGGAGCCTTGAAAAAGCTAAGACTCCAATACTTGACTTTATTATTATGCTTTATGTTATTTTGGTTATTATTATTCTCATAATCATGTTCATTTAGATTGTTGTCCATAATTTTATTTAAACAAAAAGAAGAATTTTGTCACTTAGAAATAAGTTTATGTAAAGTATAAAATCTATAAAGCAACACAAAATAAACTCATTCCTTTTCATGTTACAAAAAGAACTCACTATAATTTTATAAACTACTTTTACTTTAAAAAGCCACTTAGATCCTTATTATCCCACCTTGTTTTTCAAAAGAAAATATTTTGTTGACAAAAATGGTTCTTTTCATAAGAAAGAAAATAAGATGATACTAAGGAAATTTTTAAGTAAAGACCTTTGCAAACAAATAGGCAAAGAAAATTTATGGTTTGAAAATAATAAAGTTATTTCTTTTCAAGTTACAAGAAGAAATTAATAAGATTATAGAAATTAGTTTTT
The DNA here is from genome assembly GCA_024138025.1 of Combretum micranthum. Lineage (NCBI taxonomy): Eukaryota > Viridiplantae > Streptophyta > Magnoliopsida > Myrtales > Combretaceae > Combretum > Combretum micranthum. The sequence continues at coordinate 215,226 of JAMXBD010001533.1, forward strand.
CTACAAAAAGTCCTTAATTGTTCCACATTGTTTTTATGAAGAAAACAAATTTTCATGCATGGATGATTATTTTTGAAAAATATGAGACATGAGAAAAAGAATGAAAATATCAAGTAAGGATTTTTGCAAAACAAGTAAACAAAGGAATTTACACAAGAAAAATGAAGAATAGCATATTTCCTAGAAAACTTCAAATATAGTATTAATGTAACTTAGAAAGTAGAAAATTTTATTTTCAAAGGTCACTTAGAAAAAGATAAATAAAACCAACATAAAACGTTTTTAGAAAATAAAGAAAACAAGGTATTCATTTCAAAGAAATTTGCAAAAACAATTTCCGAAAAGCTTCAAACCAACATTGTTTTACCTAAGAAAAATAAATTGGACAACAAGACACTTGAGCATGCTTAAATATGAGTTATATAGTTATAAAAAGAGAATTTTTCAACTATATAGATAACTAAGTATTTATCAAACAAATTTTGATTTCTTGAACCAAAGTTGTTTTTACTTGGAAATCCGTGGTGAATTTTGTCGCTACTTTTTCAGAGCCTATATGGCCTTGTTTGTTGATATAATTTTGGAAATGGGTAGATCTTTTCGAGTAGGTAGAAATCGGTATATTATATGCGCGATTCCGAGTTAAAATGACCAAGTTATGGCCATTTTAAGTTGGAACATTCTTTATACGAACTTTACGTTCTTTGACATTGTTTTGTCAAAATTCAAGAAAATCATCAAGAAAAACTCATTGTGGGTATTTTCTTTGGTTAGGTGACCCCGAGGAAGGATTCCTTTACCCGAGAATATTACGATTAAGTGGAGTGTGTGAACGACTCATCCGCTTAGAGGAATAGACGACAATGGCATCGTGAGTTTATTTCCATTAAATGCTATTGTTGTGCTTGTAAATTAGTTGCACTAGAGTTAGGAAAAGATAAACCGATATGCATGTAAAATAATTCCTTGAAAGAATCCTAAGAATATCGAAGCCAGAATTGTTCTAAGTGATTGTTTTAGTTTAATATTGATTTGTGTGAAATTCCTTGATCGCCATAAAGTTGAAAATAATTATGTTATGACTTTATAAATTAATGAACTCATGCATACCACGAAGTGAGTCACATTGCATGGTTGGGTTATTATCCTTGGGTGAGAAGGATAGTAAGCTCATGTCGAAAGCAACACTTGGCGGGAGATCCGAAAGCGATTGCTTGGCGGCTTAATGGAATATGCTTGGCGGTAGATCCGAAAGCAAGGTCAATCAAGTAGATTCGGAATGCTCGACGATGTGTGCTCGTGAGCAAGAAAACTTTTTATTTAAAACTACTTGAATTGAGGTTATGTATCACCAAACCCCGAATGGAGGGCGTAAATCCATTCAACATATAGTTCCCGGAAAACTATATGCTTGTTTGCCCACGTGCTTGTGCATTACATTTGTTTGATTAAATCAACTTGTTTGAATCTTGTTACAAGAAGTTATTTATGGAAATAGTTCTCACTAAGCCTATTAGCTTATACCCCGATAGATATCTTTTGCAGTTTCCTTACTTATGGTTAAGGCCACGTGGACCATGCGGGCAGGTAATCTCTCTTGAACATTAGAAACTTGGGTAAAGGTAGCATAGTATTAGCATGCAAATATTTATATAATAGATTAGTAATTTAGGGAGTTGTCCCTAAGTTTGTAAAGTCTTTGCCATGAATGAATAATTATTGTGAATCCTCTTTTCTTAATATGTTTCTATATCTCCTTAAGCTTCATAATTCCATATATGGTCCTCTAAAATTGTGAAAGTACGCCTTACACTTAATATAAAAGCTTTTGGGAATGGCTAAGGTTGTCATACTTAAGCTTTAATATTGAGTGTGGCGGACTGTCACGTTTAGGGTACCCATTGGGGCGTGACAGTTTAAGTTGGTATCAGAGCATGGTTTAAGAACCTAGGAATCATAATTATAGAAATGGACTTAAGAAGAATTGACTAGATAGAAGCAAGAAAAACCTAGATAAATAGAATGGGTAGAATAAGTCTTCTAATATCTTTCTTTTACGTAGATCACCATAGATGAGGCCCGTCTCCAAGCCAAGAACTTCCGGAAAGGACCCTTCGAAACACCAGAAAATTTCCGAATGAGACTTAGAGTTTTATGTGAAGAATTTGCCCTAGCAGGACAACCTAAGACCATTCGAGAAATGTTCCAAATCTGGAAGAGGGGAATGATGCAAACCGAATGGAAAGGAGTATTACGACTATTCACAACTGCCCTATAGGCAAAAGAATGACCGAGTTGGAAGTAATATATGCTGTGGAACGAATCATTGCTATCGCGACCACCGACCAATGCTGAAGGAAGCAACCTTCGTTCTTAGAGAAGAGGAGGACGAACCCCACCGGATTTTCGGACCTGGACCAAGATCGGACCGATGTTTGTCTATGCCCATGATGATTTGATGGACCACCTCGAATGGATGAGGGCCGACCTCAACAATACTTTCCATTGGCATGGAGTATATCAGGGAATACTACGACCCCCAACAGAAGTATCCACCGAGCCACCTACCTTCACAGGAATCCAACTAGGAATGAACGAGGCCCTACGATTGCGAGAAGATGGAACAGTGATAAGAGATGAACCAATGCAGGAGGCGAGTGACAGTTCGGATGGTGAACCCGGTGAGGACTCAGAGGAAAATCAAGAAGAAAGACCGGCGCAAGAGATAAGGAACCAAGCCGCCGTAGGAGTCGAGGAACCTTGGACTAACGATGAGTTAAGAATCATTCGCTACCTAGAAGGAAGACATGTTCGGGGAGGACAAGGAGTAGACTCCACGATGGATACGGAAAATGCTCCGGCAACGAAAACAACAGTAGGGAGACCGAAGGAACAATCACTTGGAAGACCATTGATGAGATAGCACCAGTAATGACGGATGAGGAACTGATTGCCTATCACGAAAAAGAATGGAGAGAGAACGAAAGAGAAGAAAACACTTCAACCAAATCATGAGGAGTTTGAACCCAGGATCATCCAGCAGCAACCGGGAGATGCACCGAAGAATGAAGAAGGAGGAAAGGAAAAAGAGCATATCCCTAGAAGTCCAGCTTAGATTTTGTAATCATAGACTAGATCCATGATCTTAGTCTATCTTTTAATTTTCGGAACAATGTTTGTTATTTCTATGTGATTTTTTTGTGATTTGTCTTATTTCGATTTCATGTATGAACTTTATTTCTATGATAATGTCTAAGTTTGATTTCAGAAATTTTTTGATTTAAATTGTTAGCTTTTATGCATATTTAAAGTTTCCGTTATACCCACCAATTTCCGGCAAAAATTTAATTAAGTTATCAAAACTTATAAAACCTGACTTAGAAAAGTTTAAAACAGCCGAAATAGGAGTAGACGAAGGAGGGAACAAAGCGCCTCTAACCAACCAGACATAGAAGCAGATCAACCTGCTTTCAAGGAGCCGCCGCACCTCAAAGGACTTACACGCCACGTTAGGACACCTAACCCACGTATTAGAAGAAATTAGGCAAAATATGCCAGCACAAGCCCCGTACCAGAGAAGCACCAGCAATCAGCGACACCAGTGTCTACATACCACCACCACAACAAGCTTCAACAGAGGCATCTGTGCATAGGAACATGCATAGCCAAAGTGCACCCCTACCATCTCCACCGCCAAGACCATACAAAAGCATGTTACCTAACTTCATCAAAAGCAACCGCTATTTTGAAGGAGCTTATGACAAGCCAGAAGAGGCAGAAGATTGGTTATCTCAAATAGAGATGTCCTTTGATGCATATGAAGTTCCCCCCATTTGCAAATCAAGTATGGAACATTCATGCTTCGTCTAAACGCTAGGATATGGTGGGAGTCAAGGAAAAGAGATCTAATGACTCCAATCACTTGGGAAATGTTTAGACATGTTTTTGGAGAATTATTTCCCAGGAAGTTTACGAGTAAGGTATAGCGCGGACTTCTTGCAAATTGCTCAAAAGGGAAGAACAATCGAACAATATGAGACTGAGTTCAGTAGATTGTTGCAATATGCACCGGACTCCTATAAGTACAGTGAAGAATTGAAAAGACAAGTTTTTATAGGAGGATTGGACGAAGACCTAAGAATGAGATTGGAAGAATTTGACATAAGAAATTTTCGAGAATTAGTGGAAAGAGCTCGGATTGTAGAAGGAGCAAGGAAAAGGAGAGAAAGAATAGAAGAAGAAGAAGACCCAATCGTCGAAAGGAAGTTTTACGTAGAACCCCATCTCATGCCTCCACCAAAGAAAATCAAGAACGACAATAGAAGGATCATACCAGGAGGTATTAAGTGTTGGAAGTGCAATGGAGCACACTACCCGAAGAAGTGCCCCCAGCTATTTGGAAAGTGTTTCTTCTGTGGAAATACAAACCATAAGATGTCAAAATGCCCAAACAGAGGGTAGATGCTTGCTATGTTTGCAATCAGAAAGGACATTTTGCCAACAACTGTCCACAAGGAAGGAACATTCTATCAAGATCATCAGAAGAAGTTGTTCCTATAAGAATGGAGAAGGAAAATGGAAGTGGAAGTGAAAGCAGACCAGGATCTACTGCCGGCAATTCGAATTTACAACTTGGAGGGACGATGGATAAGTGAGGAAGTGAACAAAGAAAATGGAAACTTGACTGCCTTGGAGTACATTAGAGGCTATAATAGCGATGCGGGAACCAGTCGATCCCCAACCTTCTTTTATTGATGTTGTTTCCTTGTTTCAAGTAACGGAGGAATGTAAAGTTTTCCTTATGAGGATGAATAGGAATAAAAATCTCCTAATGTATACATGAGAAGTTTTAGTAAATCAAAATGTTTTACTCTCTTGAAATTCAAAGTGTTACATTCTTTCGGTATATCTAGACTACCAATGACAACGATCAACCTAGTTTAAGATAATGCGAAAGAATGATGAAACCCGAGAAAATTGGTCAATCTTTCAACAAAGACGTAAGGACATGAGGTCACCTGTGACTCTAAGGAATAATGGGATTAAGTAATCTTTTGAATAAGATGTATACCTCTCAAATAAGATCCATAAGAAGAAACAAGGAGAACATAGAGCTTACACAAAAAAAAAGAAAATAGTTGGCAAAGGATTTGCTAGTTGGATTCACCATCCGAACTGTCACTCGCCTCCTGCATTGGTCATCTCTTATCACTGTTCCATCTTCTCGCAATCGTAGGGCCTCGTTCATTCCTAGTTGGATTCCTGTGAAGGTAGGTGGCTCGGTGGATACTTCTGTTGGGGGTCGTAGTATTCCCTGATATACTCCATGCCAATGGAAAGTATTGTTGAGGTCGGCCCTCATCCATTCGAGGTGGTCCATCAAATCATCATGGGTATAGACAAACATCGGTCCGATCTTGGTCCAAATCCGAAAATCCGGTGGGGTTCGTCTTCCTTCTTCTCTAAGAACGAAGGTTGCTTCCTTCAGCATTGGTCGGTGGTCGGCAATAGCAATGATTCGTTCCATAGCATATATTACTTCCAACTCGGTCATTCTTTTGCCTATAGGGCAGTTGTGAATAGTCCGTAATACTCCTTTCCATTCGGTTTGCATCATTCCCCTCTTCCAGATTTGGAACATTTCTCGAATGGTCTTAGGTTGTCCTGCTAGGGCAAATTCTTCACATAAAACTCTAAGTCTCATTCGGAAATTTTCTGGTGTTTCGAAGGGTCCTTTCCGGAAGTTCTTGGCTTGGAGACGGGCCTCATCTATGGTAATCTATGTAAAAGAAAGATATTAGAAGGCTTATTCTACCCATTTTATCTAAGTCTTTCTTGCTTCTATCTAGGTCAATTCTTCTCAAGTCTATTTCTATAATTATGACTCCTAGGTTCTTAAACCATGCTCTGATACCAACTTAAACTGTCACGCCCCAATGGGTACCCTAAACGTGACAGTCCGCCACACTCAATATTAAAGCTTAAGTATGACAACCTTAGCCATTCCAAAAGCTTTTATATTAAGTGTAAGGCGTACTTTCACAATTTTAGAGGACCATATATGGAATTATGAAGCTTAAGGAGATATAGAAACATATTAAGAAAAGAGGATTCACAATAATTATTCATTCATGGCAAAGACTTTACAAACTTAGGGACAACTCCCTAAATTACTAATCTATTATATAAATATTTGCATGCTAATACTATGCTACGCTTTACCCAAGTTTCTAATGTTCAAGAGAGATTACCTGCCCGCATGGTCCACGTGGCCTTAACCATAAGTAAGGAAACTGCAAAAGATATCTATCGGGGTATAAGCTAATAGGCTTAGTGAGAACTATTTCCATAAATAACTTCTTGTAACAAGATTCAACAAGTTGATTTAATCAACAAATGTAATGCACAAGCACGTGGGCAAACAAGCATATAGTTTTCCGGGAACTATATGTTGAATGGATTTACGCCCTCCATTCGGGGTTTGGTGATATAACCTCAATTCAAGTAGTTTTAATAAAAAGTTTTCTTGCTCACGAGCACACATCGTCGAGCATTCCGAATCTACTTGATTGACCTTGCTTTCGGATCTACGCCAAGCATATTCCATTAAGCCGCCAAGCAATCGCTTTCGGATCTCGCCAAGTGTTGCTTTCGACATGAGCTTACTATCCTTCTCACCCAAGGATAATAACCCAACCATGCAATGTGACTCACTTCGTGGTATGCATGAGTTCATTAATTTATAAAGTCATAACATAATTATTTTCAACTTTATGGCGATCAAGGAATTTCACACAAATCAATATTAAACTAAAACAATCACTTAGAACAATTTGGCTTCGATATTCTTAGATTCTTTCAAGGAATTATTTTACATGCATATCGGTTTATCTTTTCCTAACTCTAGTGCAACTAATTTACAAGCACAACAAGTATAGCATTTAATGGAAATAAACTCACGATGCCATTGTCGTCTATTCCTCTAAGCGGATGAGTCGTTCACACACTCCACTTAATCGTAATAATCTGGGGTAAAGGAATCCTTTCTCGGGGTCACCTACCAAAGAAAATACCCACAATGAGTTTTTCTTGATGATTTTCTTGAATTTTGACAAAACAATGTCAAAGAACGTCAAAGTTCGTATAAAGAATGTTCCAACTTAAAATGGCCATAACTTGGTCATTTTAACTCGGAATCGCGCATATAATATACCGATTTCTACCTACTCGAAAAGATCTACCCATTTCCAAAATTATATCCAACAAACAAGGCCATATAGGCTCTGAAAAAGTAGCGAAAATTCACCACGGATTTCCAAGTAAAAACAACTTTGGTTCAAGAATCAAAATTTGTTTGATAAATACTTAGTTATCTATATAGTTGAAAAATTCTTTTTTATAACTATATAACTCATATTTAAGCATGCTCAAGTGTCTTGTTGTCCAATTTATTTTTCTTAGGTAAAACAATGTTGGTTTGAAGCTTTTCGGAAATTGTTTTTGCAAATTTCTTTGAAATGAATACCTTGTTTTCTTTATTTTCTAAAAACGTTTTATGTTGGTTTTATTTATCTTTTTCTAAGTGACCTTTGAAAATAAAATTTTCTACTTTCTAAGTTACATTAATACTATTTGAAGTTTTCTAGGAATTATGCTATTCTTCATTTTCTTGTGTAAATTCCTTTGTTTACTTGTTTTGCAAAAATCCTTACTCGATATTTTCATTCTTTTTCTCATGTCTCATATTTTCAAAAATAATCATCCATGCATGAAAATTTGTTTTCTTCATAAAAACAATGTGGAACAATTAAGGACTTTTTGTAGAAAAACTAATTTCTATAATCTTATTAATTTCTCTTGTAACTTGAAAAGAAATAACTTTATTATTTTCAAACCATAAATTTTCTTTGCCTATTTGTTTGCAAAGGTCTTTACTTAAAAATTTCCTTAGTCATCCATCTTATTTTCTTTCTTATGAAAAGAACCATTTTTGTCAACAAAATATTTTCTTTTGAAAAACAAGGTGGGATAATAAGGATTAAGTGGCTTTTTAAAGTAAAAGTAGTTTATAAAATTATAGTGAGTTCTTTTTGTAACATGAAAAGGAATGAGTTTATTTTGTGTTGCTTTATAGATTTTATACTTTACATAAACTTATTTCTAAGTGACAAAATTCTTCTTTTTGTTTAAATAAAATTATGGACAACAATCTAAATGAACATGATTATGAGAATAATAATAACCAAAATAACATAAAGCATAATAATAAAGTCAAGTATTGGAGTCTTAGCTTTTTCAAGGCTCCCGGGACTAAGAAGTAGACTAGTCCCATAATAAAATGAAATGAAAGAAAGAAAAGCTTGTTTTGACTTGATGAGGACAAGTCTAAGACTAGAGACTAGTCTTAAAAACAACTTGGAATAAATAAAATGCATTGAAGTAAATAAATTGCATGAAAGGTAAATAAATTGCAAGATCATGAGCTTATATGCTCTAAATAGTATATATAGCTATATAGATATAGTAGATAGTTATGAACATAAAAGAGACATAAATGAACATAAGAGAAACATAAATGAATAAAAGAAACATGAACATAAAGGAATTATGATTATGGACAAAAACAAAGTATGAACCTATTGTTGCTTTCTTAACCTTCATGGTTTTAGAAAACACACATTAAGTTCATACTAAGTAGATGAACATGGAAACTTCTTGAAGAAAACTTACTTAAAAAAGCTAGACTAAGAGAACTCTTGGAAGGAACTCTTGAGAGAATTTGAGAGAGATTTTCTATAATTTTAGAGAAGAAGTGGTGTGAAAGAAGTGAAAGAGAGGGGGGTATTTATAGGAAATTGAGGAGTGATTTTTGTGTGATTAAAATAAAGTAAAATTAAAATAAATTGAGGGGGAAGAGAGAGGGGGAGTGATTTATTTTTGACTTTTGATAGAGATAAAAGATGTAATATGTAAAGTAGATGTGATATAAAGTTATGGGAAAGGTAAAAAGTTAAGATTATAGGTTATGTAGAGTGTAAGAATAGTGTAAGAAAAAGTAGAGATAAAAGAATAGTGTAGAATAGTAATGAATAGTGTAATGTAAAGTAGATATGACAATTAAAGTACCGGTAGTAAGAAAATACGCGTATAATAGCTATATCTGTTATTTTTACTTACCGAAAAATTACGAAACTGATATTTTTGGAAAACTTATATTTTTACAAGTCTAACGGTGTATTCGGAATATTTTTACTATTCCGGGCTTCCGGACACTTTTTTCAAGAACTGTGTCCGTTCGGGTTCGATGGACATCCGAATTTCGCGAAACTGAAATTTTTATAAAACCTATGGTTATTACGAACTATTCTAGCTGATTATCCCAACTTCGTTTTCTATGGCCAAAGAAAACGGCAATGCCGAATTTAGTTTGATACGGTAAATTAGGGTTTTGTTGACTTTTAGGGTTCCGTTTGACTTCGGGTTTAGGGTTTTATGCTAAACCGATTCCGAAAATTTGGGGGTTTACAATGGCTTGGTATGATGCTGCCTATCAGAGTGCAGATGTAACAACCATCGACCCCCACCACTACAACAGGTGGACATGTGCAGACATTCCCACCATAATTCAAAAAGCCATAACTTCTCCAATACAATTTGATGCAACACACCAATCAACCACGAATTCAACCTATTGGTACTTATAATGCTTAGGTTCACTGCACGCCCAAACGAATAAGACAAAATCTTCCCACTCAACCACTCAGTCAAACATTTTACTAAGGCCTAAACTTGTCTTGGTCAACCCTTCTGCTTGGCTTACTTGCTTTGCCATTCCTAAGACAAAAAGAAGTGGAGAAATAAATGTTGATGGTCTAATATAGAATAAGGGCTACCAACCTTCTACAACATAAACCCATACTTTACCAATTGAACTGAATTAAACTTTTTATATTTTTAGTCCATCAAAGTTTAGTTAAATTATCACTATATATCTCACATTATACATCTACATTGGCATGTTTGACATGCGAAATTAGTAGAGTATTTTGATAATTAAGTTTAATAATGATTGTTTTAGTAATTAAATTTTTAAAAAAAAATCTAAATTGATAAAAAAAGTCTTCCAAAGGCGGACTTAAGGATGCTTTAGCCCTTTCAATCTTAACAGGCTATATCAAGGATTCGTGCCTTCCCTAGAAAGCTAAGTTCCACTATAACAAGATGAATAATTTCTGGATTTGAGATGATTATCATTCATAGTGCATATACTAAATTTTTATTAATACTTTTACACTACACACACACACACACACACACATATATATATATATATATTATATAACACGCGGAGCTAATATCCAATCAAATTTTTCTCATCGAAGAGACCTTTCCTATATGTGGGTACTTATTAACGGTTGTAATCTTTTATTTACCACTAAATAACATAGCTTCTCTATGTAATATTGTTTTCCATAATTTGACATAGTAGCAAATTTTTTCTAAAACGTACATTTTTTCTCGTGAAAATGGAAATAGATCAATATATATAAACTATAATATGTAATATATGTGCGTAATAAATTTATATACAATGATAGATAGAATTAGTTATAGCATACTTAAAACCATTTATACACATTGGCCAAAAAAAAAAAACATTAATAAACGTGCATAAGATGTTAATTTGTAATGGTATTTTAAATAAATCTATTAAATCGAAATCCAATACAGCCCAAGGCTTAACGAGTTAAAGTGTACAAACAGCATCATAATCTAATCTCAGCAGAAGTAACGTGCTGAGTAGTGAAAGCATCAGCGGGATAAGAATTGGCTTGAGAATCGACCTCCATATATGTCATGCAAATGTTTCTAACAGATAATATGAATCCACCCAAACACTATCATGAAGATGTCCTCAACAACTGTATTAGACTATATAGCTCCAACCTAGAAAGTAATTTATACAGGCATGGTAAAGGAGCGAAGTGCCAAAAAACTAGGAAGAATTTTGAAGCAGAGCAATTTATCCGCATTTTCGTTGGAAACCACCGTGCACCGTACCCATTTAACCTTTCTTCTCATCTGTGGTACGCTATTCATGGAAAATGCAATCTCAAGAAGACCAAGTTCTCTCTATGGTACTAGAAAACGCGCTCTGGTTTTGTCCGCTCTTCAGGAAGATTCTGCAACTCCCCGAGTCCTTCACATACCTGCGTATACTCTCATCAGCAGCCAAACCAAGGACCCGAAAGATAACAACTAAACATTTAAGTCACCACAAGTTCCCTGCCATATAATCCCTTTTACACTGTCTTTCCTAGATTAAATTGACGGTCTGCAATGAAATCAACAAATTTGGCAATACGAACTTCCTAGCCATGTCCTATCTTAGCTAAGCCAAACCATACCACGTAGTCAGAAAATGTTAATCCCTCAGCCCTTAACACTCGAGGTCTTAACCAGTCCTTAACGCCAGCATTAATTGTTCACTTCATAAATTGAGACATGACCTAATCATGCATGCAGGCGACTTCACAGAACTTTATATGAGAAGCAAAGAGACATTGTTGTTATAATATAAGGTGCTAGTTAAACATCAAGAAAAGATCATATAGGCAGAAAGACAAACTTTAGGCTATTTTGTTGCATTTAAGGGCAACACCTGTATCTTTTGAAGTGTCATCTCAATAAATGTCTCCCAAGATAATAATCCTCTGAAACCTCCTCTTCCTTTAGGAGCAGGTAATGCTTATAAATGCCATTGCTTAATTCTATCAACAATAATTTCCACATTCTGACCATAGGAAAAGGCAGATGTTGATTGCATGGTTATATTAATTGAACTATTAACATCTGTATACAAAAATTAGTCATACAATATCCTAAATTGAAGAGAGAATTCTGTAATTTACATTTTGACTATAACATCATTCAATCATTCCATGGAGCACGGAGAAAATAAGTAATGGGTAGTTCTCAAACAATATGGTAGCTTAAAGAGCCCTTTTCTAATTGATTCTATAACTCCATTATAATATATAATTTTCAGAAGTCTCTGTCATTTGTACTTTTTGGTTAGTAATACCCTTTTATTGTAGGAGTTGATGTTCTACTTACACCTATTCATTGCTCGTATCTTTTGGCCACTAATGATTCTTTTCTTCCAATGATATATTCATATGTTATTTATGTAAATGATGAAAAAAGTTGCAACCCTTAAATGATTTACCATGAAGTTACATAACTCAAGATTTCACTCTTCAAGACATAACATTTCATATACAAGTGTAGAAATACCACTAATGGTCATATAAAACAAAGTCTTATATTAAATGATAGTAATTATACCACATTTAATTCAATTTATGAATACATTGTTATGATAATCTTTTAAGTAAACCTATTATCCTCATAAATATGAATATACTTTCAATTAAAATCTGCACATGACATAGGTCTTTAAATAGTTTAAGATAAACAATACAAACTTCAGAGCAAAAATGCTTCTCATACAAAGCTTAGAGCTCCTCTCTCTCTCTCACAGAGAAAACACCAAAATGATTTCCCACTCTCTCATCACGGCCCTCCTTATTTATACTACTACTACATTTGTATGCTACATGACAACACCCCATTGGACTTCTCTAATTAGTATATTATCACCAACACTAACTTATACTAAACTACTGTTAACAATATCCATTACACAATAATGCTAACCCTTAAAATTGCCTTATTCTCAAGGCAAGCAATAGAGACCTTTTATGTAAGGGCTTCATCAAGTTGTCTTAGACCTTAGACTAAATAATGAAAACACAGGCTAATAAAAGCATAGAAACATCTATGAACTACGAAGTATCTCCATCAAAGACATTTGCAAAGCCAAAGGAAGTAATTTAGCCCCTTTGTATGAAGTCCTTCCAAGTTATTATGATAAAACCAATCTATTTTGAGCAAACTTTGGTTCCATTATAGCACATTTGGTATACTAGAATCAATCCGAAATAGAATCGTAATATCGCGTTTCATGCTCATTCCCATGATTGGTAACACTTTGAAAAGGTGGAATCATGATTCACTGGAATTGGTGATTACTTAAACGGAGAATTCGAGATGGAATCGTGATTCTAGTTCACCATTAAATGCACCTACTTTAATTAATATTTTATCCTATTACTAAATTAATTATTGAGGATATTTTTGAAAAACACTTTCCATTATATTCCGTAAGTGTTTCCAAACAAACAAATAGATTTGTCATTCCAACATTCAATCTATTCCAATCATTTCCATTCCACTCCATCCGAAATGATTTTACTTACCAAACGTGACATTAGTTCTTTAGGAGCAAGTTAACCCTTCAAATGTAAACTTGGACTAGTAATTCTTTAGCCAGTTCACTATCTCAAGGAACCTAAATTTGTAGGTGCAACTCTCCATTCACAACATGAGTAGTGACAAGTGTACTTTTTGGTGGTAGAGAAGTACAATACCAACAAAAGATGCGCAACAATAAATTTCCCATAGAAACCATATGGCAGTAAAGGCTCCAAGAACATCCAAGGGGCTACTAATCTTTGCATCAACCAACTTTGAAGGCCCTTTATCATATTCCCCAATCAAATCTAAAGCGTCCAAAGTAGCATTTTCTTCGTGAGTATTATTATTGAGCCCAACTTCAATCACCCATCCCACCTCCAATAGATGAATTTGGCCACAATCTAAAGCTCTATATGGCTCCCTCTTTATACTTGTTTGACTCCTACACAATTCGCCTTCAGCAACTTTTGTTGACTCAAATGCCCATCCTTCAAATGAAACCCTTCTTTGCATAGCTTTGATATGGTAGCAAACTCTCCTTTTGGTCTCTCGCTGGTTGGTATTTGCATTATTCAGCTCAAATTTGGGGATTTATGTACTAAAACTCTTGCTCCAATCATCTATAACAATGGATTCCTTTCCCACTACTTCAGTCGACTCCAAAACATCGAAAACTAACTCCAATATTGCCTTATTATTTATATTTTCGTTCTTTTCAATTTTCATGTTCCTCAAGCTAACGTATGACCTGCTCTATTAGTTGCTTCAATTCATAGATCAATTTAGAAAAAAAGTATCAAATCACACATGATCATTTGATTTGTTCTCCTCTTAATTCATTATTGAGTGCACTGAGAAGTGTTTGATGAAAGAAGCATAGACCAATTGATCAATAGGTGAATTTTAAATTTCAAGAGTGGATGGCTATCCAATGTGTCAAAATCTTACTGTTTAAATCTATTACTTGATGATCGTAAACTGACATCTCCCCGGGGCAGCTAAAATATCATGTTAGAATTTATGAAAGTAGATTTTTCTTAGATTATTTTTGTGTGTGTGTGTGTCACATTATGTAACCTGTTCAACACTCAATTAAGCATTTTAAAATGTTTAGGTTTTAATCACATGAAACACCAAAATTTTTAAATCACTTCAGTATTAATTCTCATATACTATTTATTGGAATTTAACCGTTTTGGTTGTCACCATCAAATCACCTTTGGAGGAGAGGGCCAATTGGCATGTGGTTCGGTGTGCGAGTCAATCTATAACAAAGAATTCCTTCATCATATAAAATCGAGGCTCTATAAGTACTAATAACTCTTTCCTCTTCGACTCAACCAGTTCTCTATCTAATCTTTAATTTATGTTTGTTGTTTCTTCCTTTTATTTTTCCCTCCCTTCTAAATACTTTTTTGAACCCCAATAATGTTGAACAGTCTCCAGATCTTTGCTTTCTTCAAACCATACAAGTGTCACACACGATATATATAGAATTGCTTTCTTTGTCAAAAATGAATCCAGCAATATCCTTTTTGTTTTTTTTTTGCCCCTTACTCAAATCTCTGTCGAATACTCAGAAATGATTATCTCGTAATTATTTTTTTTTTTCCCCTCCACCCAGTTAGACCTATTGATACAAAACCAGGAATTATAATATTGATTACATGAACATAAGATAAAAGATACAAACTCCAAAGCAAAATTACTCGACACAGAGCCTAGGGCTCCCTGCCCACTCTCTATTAGAGAAAATACCAAGTACTACCCACTTTCCCATCAGATTCCTTCCTATTTATACTTTCATTCCTCCATTTGTATGTCACAGGCAACAACTCATTGGATTCCATGATCACAATACAATTACCAATTATATCTAACACTTAACACCTCATTCATAAGCAACCACTATATTTTAACTTTATATCAAGCAACAAAAATAAGAAACTAAATCTCAAACAAGCAGCATAGGGATTTAGGATTGCATGAACAACCCCATTTTACTCATTAAATTTTTAGGTTTTTCAAAACTGACCCCCCAAATATCAACAGAAAAATGAATCTATGAGCATCTTTCAAAAATAATATTTTCAAAGTGCATCTTGCTTTTCTTCTTGAAAAGAGGAGAGAGAGTGAGTGGGATCTTCATATCACATTCCCAAACAGTTGTCCATTGCAATATATGCTTCACAATGAAGATACTAAGGAAAATATACTAAGATAAAGTGAGAGATCTTGCTCAGCAAATAAATGTGTCACCAAATTTAGAGTTAGATTGACTTGAAATTGAAGTACCATTAACAGTGTTGTTAAAAGTGCTCACTTCAATACCTAGGCTCATGAAGCAAAGCAAAGCACACCAATACACCTTATGCAAGCCAGGGCAAGGCGATTGCAAAGAAGTATGCACCTTAGTGGCTAAAGCACAAGACACAGAAGGTACTAACATGAGCAATTTTTGGAAAATGTTAACAAAGTAAAAAAGGAAAGACCTCTAATGCTGCTGCCTACTACTGTATATAAAAGTTAAAAGAATATGCAAGAGCATAATGGTAAAATATGCTTATAAAAAGAAAAACTATATATACATACCTATATATAACCCCAACTACAATCCCCACTCCCCACTCACTTATTAATGTAAAAACAGTCTCTCTCATGTGCCACTTCACAATCCACTTGGTGACTATGACAGTAGGGATAATGGAAGTATGACTATTTGGATGGTGCTAGTGATGGGCTTGAAGAGCAATTGAACCTTGTCAATTTCTCATTTTATAATTACTATCTTGTAAAGAAAGACTAGTATAATAGTCATGATTGTCCACTTGGTGCTCGTTTTGAGAACATGATACTATGTTAATTTAATATTTGACTTAGTTGAATATTCTTTGTTAGTCTAAAGTGAACATGTTCTTAAATAATAATGTTTTGTGCATCAAAACAATTTTACTAAATTTATTAATATTTGCACTTCATTTCGCTCGGGCAGGCATTCATTTTGCACTCTTCGCCTTTAATAAGGCATTCAACCCTATAAAGATGTCAAAACATATGAAAAGGAAGCAAAACTACTTAGCAAAAGACATACCAGCTTAATATTCGCTTTAATTGATGCAACTAATTTAGTCCACTCTTCTATTTGCCTGCACAATCAGATAACATACAAGCATGAATTGTTCGATGAATGAAGCTATTGGGCTCAATTAACAAAAGGAAAGACATTATATAGAACAATCATAAGGTTAATGTCGTAATAATCATCATATGACCAACTAGCATGCATAAAAAATAGAGTATGAGAAGGACCTGTCAAGCTTTTCCTCTCGTAGAGAAATGAACTTCAGAGCTTCAGACCATGTAAACTCCACATGAAATCCTAGTCCAACATCCACAAATATGCGACGTGTGTCTGGCCTGTAAATGGAGTCTAAACCTTGTAGCTTTTGAAAATATCCAGAGATAAAAATAACACCAAAAATATTAGCATATCTGCAATCTGTCATTTTTCCCATAAGAAATTAATGTAAAATTCAACCTAAGCTTTTAATACATGTGGATTTTCTTCTTTTCTTTTTTTTCAGTGGAATTGCACATATAGAAGTTGGTTTCATATATTCAGCAGTTAATTAGAAGAAAAATATGTGTGAGAGAGAGAAGGAGGACTTACACCTCGGCTTGCATGTACACTTCAGACCCAATATTGACCCTAGTTCTTAGACTCGTTACACTATTCTTCTCCAAATTTTCTATGTTCCTTCTCAAATCTGAGCTACAAGTTGATAAGAGTCAAGGTTTCAAAGAGATTAGGAGATAGAGGGAAGAAAAAGGAAGGAGAAGTAAGTGGTCTTGCAGTATAGAGATGTTAAAAAACTCAAGAAGCGACAAGTATAAGTAGATAAGACATTGTTTATCATTCAAGAGCAATATATGATTCTAAGAATCAAGTAATTCAGAATTATTTTGAAAGAACATTCAAATATTCTTAACTAGCATCACAGGATACAATATTTTTTTCTGCGCAAAAACCTTGTCCCTGCAAATGAAAGAATCATATAGATAAACATTAACAAAGTATGAGCCCAAAAAATAAACAGCATAGTATTAAACATAGCATTTCCTTCACTGCCCTACTACACATAAATATAATTAAGGAAGCTAAAGATTAGTACAAATGTTAGATGCTTCTATCCAGTGCTCCCAACCAAGCAGAAAGTTCTAAATCCAACCCAGGCAACATTCTCCATGATGGTGTCAAAATTCAAAACCAAAATACCCCGCATAAAAGCTTATAGTGTTTGTCTAGTGATACACAAGAAAAGCAACTAAACTCTAAAAGTACCAACAAATGAGAAAGGCCACGTTAGATCAATGAACAGCTCAAAACCTTGCCAATTAATATGAACCATGAGATGTTGTGCTAAGGCTAAGAAATGCATTGCATTGTTCAGTACGACGTATAAGTGATTGAAAAGATAATCACTTGACAAGAAAGAAACCAACAAAGCAATAAGTGAATCACAGAGAAAGACTTATGAAGATTTTATTGGAGGAAATTTTTATTGGCAACTAGACACACCAAATAAGGGGATTGGGCTATATATAAATTGGCTTGAACAAGAGAAAGAAGGACAAGAGATTTAACTCAAGTTGAACACATTATACAAAAGAAATAAGGTGTTAGTGGATAACGAAGCGATTCAATAGGATTAATGAGATACTTTTATTAATCATTCAGTGAGGACAAGAATAACAAGCTTATTTTGGAAGAAATGAGTAAGTCCAAGCACTATAAATATTTGGCATCCTACCAAAGACTTTAAGTACTGGAGCTGGAAGCCACATTAAAAAAAGGGTAAATGGAAAGATGGTGGATATGGCTCTAGAAACATTTTAACGTGCTTTGAAGACTAAGAAAATACCTGAACAGAGAAGTATTTTGGAAAAGAAAGATGTAAAAGTAGTGTTCATCAATCATCAATGAGGGTAAAGACATGCATAGAGATGCGATGACAAGGATAAGGATGCTCCAAGGTTTGGCTCACCAGTTTGTTATAAAGATGGGCTTACATCATGGTTGCCTATAAGGCTTTATCTATTCACGTTAATTATGGATGAACTCACCAAAGATATTCAAGGGATACTAGCTTGGTGTATGTTGTTCCTAATATCATCATTTTAGTGTATAAGACACAAGAATGAGTTAATATCATGCTTGAATTTCAGTGTGAAAATTGGAGGGGAAAGGTTTTAAATAAGTAGGCATATAGAGAGTATATGGTATTCAAGTCGAGTGATGAAAAAAAAGAACAAGTGAATACTCTATGAAAGATAGGAAAGTTTCCCCAAAAAAAAAAAAAAATACCTATATACAAATTAGACAATTTTAATAGCCAACATTGAATTGCATGTCAAGAATGTGATTCATGATTTAACAAAATAATTATATTAAGAAGATGTGATTTGACAAAAGTCATATACCGCCAGATCGCATCTCCAAAGCGCAATTCACTAATACATAGAGAGAATCGCATGAATTAGGTGTGATTCATATTTGAACATTAATCGCATCTAATAGATGTGATTTATGATTTAACAAAACAATTGCATTAAAAAGATGCAATTCATCAAAAGTCATACAATGATAAATTGTATCTCCAAAATGCGATTCACTAATGTTTAAAGTAAAACACTATATTAGGTGCGATTCATATTTGTACATGAATCGCATCTATTTTTAAATCGCATCTTGTAAAAGTGATATAGAATTGATAATTTGGTAATTATTTTTATTTAGTTTGTAATTGCATAATTTTTATTTGTATGGGTCGGTAATCATAAAATTTCCTCAGTTTTAAATATCTAAGATCATTACTCCAAATGAAAGCACGAAAAAGATGCTGTACTCAGAATTCAAATTCAAGCTGGGAGGTTGAAGTGAATCCTGGATGTTAAACAACGGTGGAGATCAGCAAAAGATGGAAGTCATGGAAATGAGAATGTTAAAAGGGATGTGAAATAAATGAGATAAGAATGACAGCGTTTGAGAGAAAATTGGAGTAGCACTCGATTGGCTTTTTTGTTGTTTTTTTTTTTTTTTTTTTTTTGGGGTGGGTGGGTGGGGTGGTGTTGGGTTTGTGGTGGGGGAGTGTTTTCTCATGTACATAAATGTGATTTAGGGACAATTATTAAACATTCTGATACTTCAAAAACAACCAGCATAAAACAAAGGCAAGGGAGACCAAAAAAGATGTAGAAAGGAGTAATGAAAAATGAAAAGACGTTTTTAGGTATTAACAAAAAATATACTCAATAAGAGAGTAAAATGAAGAAGCATACTTTTGAGGAAGATCCATAATACCAATCCCACATGGTGAGAATAAGTCTGGATTGGTCTTGTTGTTGAAAACCAATCTCTTACAAAAGTAATTCAAAGTCATTTCCAATAACATTTTGGACTTCCAAATGAAATTAGATTAGACCTCAAAAAATGAAAGGAATAAAACATATGCAGGACTCTTCTTTTGTTGATAGAATATTTTAAATTTTCAAATGAAAACAAAAATAATTAGTAGAGGGTTTGGTTGTTGAGATCTTTCAGCATAAGAATAAAAACATCAAAACTGGTTTATTACTTAGAAGAAGAAAAACATTTTCAAATAAAAAACAAAAGAAAACATTTTCCCATTATCAAAAGAAAACATGGTTGCACTTTTTGCAAATAAGTTCAACTCGTTTAAAGGTATCTTCATAAAGAAGTTCAACTTTCCTCATGGTAGTGTTGTATTTAAACTAAAACACTTTCTTCTCTTCTCCTTCCTCCATCTCTTTTGCCCCATAACCTCCCATCTCCTCTTCATCTTTTCTCTAGAACATTCAAATGGAGTTATGAAAAGAACCAAACACATTTTCAACATCTTAAAAATTTTATCTTGAAAAATAAAACTGAAAAGAAAAGATCAATTCAAAGAAAATCTTCACAACTTTTCAATAACTCTCCCACAAAGTCAAGCTCTCTAAGTTCCACAGACATTTACATCAAACACATAATCATGCTACGCATTAAAAACGTATAAAGAAATACAAAGTATTAGTAATCGAAAAGCCCATTTGACAAGTACATTTATCATTATACCTGTGTTCTAGCCATTGTAATTGTAACCTTATCTCAATCCTAGAGATTTTTTAAGTGAAAGACAAAAGCCCTTATAGAAAAGATATACCGTTCAGCAACAGCATGGGCAAGATCTGGTTTGAGACGCTTATCGATGAATGCCTCAGTTGGTTTTTCTGGTGGAGTTGGTGATGACTACCCATCTATATAATATCACTCGAAAGGAGGGAGGTACTGCAGCAAGGAGTAAAAAAACATCAGACTCTTAACACTATCACAAAAGGCTCCTATGAGCTGAAATAATAAGCTGAAGCGCTTAATAGCTTGAAGCAAAAGGTTATCACTTGACACTTGACCTATATGAACATTATAAATACACAAATCAGGGACGTTGAATATACTTCAAGATGGAGCATTTATGATGCTGCGTTAGCTTCAGATTCTAAATAACAGAGAACTTAGGCTACAGAAGGAAAATTCGGGAAAAAATACAATATTACTAAATACTTGATAATATTCTTTACTATTTTTGGCATTTGCACTGTATCATGATCTTTTCTTTTCCTTAGAACCCAATGCATATATAATTTTTAACCTCCCCATTTCTTAGAGCTAATAATTGGCATCTCTATCCAACCACACTCTAGTCCATACAAGATAATTATGCGGAACTAGTGATTCCACATCCCACTGTAATATGAACCAGATAATCATATGAAGCAGTGAACAAATTAAAGAAATTACTATGTGTTTCTTGACTACCACACACATTGCTTTTAACAACACAATACTGCAAACAGACAATAAGACAAAAAGTGGGCATGTTCAGCTCATGTTTTGGAATCATATTGGCACCAGATACATAAAGATCAGACACGGACAAGAAACAGACAGAACACAAAACATGCCTATGTAAAATTTCCTCACAGACATTTTAACAAACATGTGACGTGAACTTACACAAACCAAAAGAACAGAAAGATGATCGCTCTCCAAAAGCATGCAGACAATTATGAACTTGGGTTGAGTCAAATTTGCAACTATAATTTTAGTCCCTGGACCTTTTTTTTTTTTCTCTAATTATTTTTTCAAGCACTGGTTTCGACGACACAGTCTGTGGTTCCAACTAGTTCACTTCTAAGGACAACCCAGTACACTAGTATGGAGTAACAACACACAACGAACGAAGAGAGAAAACGAGGGAGATTGTAACTTGTATACCTTGGAACCCTTCAAGACCCGGTACCAGGTTGCTTTCTTACCGAGAGTCGATTGCGAGTTGAACCACCACCGACCGTTGATAGATGATACCAATGTCGTAATCGAGGAGGTTGCCTACCAGTGGCTTACTTTACTATTTGAACCAGCTGAGCGGCTTTTCCCTTTTGTCAGCCTAAAATTCAGTCCTCGTTTTGGGGGATTAATTAAAAGGTGTATAAAATGATTTGGAGAAAACTATAAATTATTCCAAAAAAAAATTGATTTGCTGCGAGATATCTTAATTTTTAAAATATTATAAATAATTTCCAAATATCAATGTATTCAAAAGATTTTAAAATTTGCTTTTTGGTACACTTTTATATATTTGAAATAATATTTTCACACGGTATTGAAGTCTATGAGTTATTTCCAACTTCTAGATATTACGATAAGTTATTAAAGTATAGAATTATTTATAATATATGAAAATTTAAAAATATATCTATACTATATCAAAATTTAGAATTTTTTTTTGAAACTTTATATATTTAGAAAATAATATTGTAGAATCATTGTTAATGGAAATTGAAGGTGGTGATGTAATATTTTCAAAGTAATGGTATTGAGATTTCAACACCTATTGTCCAAGGGGAAAGAGGAAAAAAATAATAATAATATTCTAATAAATAATTACAAAATGCCATCCAAAAAATATTTCCAATTTTGAGAAACTTGAACCCGTCCTTTATGAGCAATTAAACTTGTCTCTTGAAGAGATGAGATTAATAAAGCTAACTAAGTCTTTTTTTTTTTTTTAGTGTCAAACTCATTTATTTTGGCCTGCCAAAAATTGCAACTATAGTTGCATGTGTGTCATTGCCCATAACACAACAATTATTAACACATGTCAATACAAGATAAAAATTACGATGTTCAACATATATATATATATATATCTGCTTTCCAGCACCATTTCCGACAAGTCCATCCGATCTCTACTAGATGCCAACAAACTTAACAACACATCCACACTGCAATTTAATCCCATCTAACCAAATAGAAGTACAACTAAAAGAAAAATGCAAAATAAGAAGTAACACTTCACTAATAATGCTCCATGTGTCCAAGTAAAGAAAAATACAAGAAAGATATACAAAGAATTGTCAAATGAAAAGAATAACTATAAAAACTCCTCTTATTGCTACCTCCACCTTCCTTCCCTCGTCCAAACAAACATATGAAGTCTTGCCCTAGATTCTAGTTATAGGTGCTACTTAAGATGCTCTATGTATCCACCTCTATAATTTAGGTGTCATCCCAATCCTTACCTAGTAAGCTATAATGAGGGCTTTGATTATATGGGATAGGGTCTAGCTCAACATAAGTAAGACCCTCACCTATATCATCTGGTCGTGTTGCCTACCCCTTATGTGAAGCTAGAGGTAAAATGATCCAAACACCAATCATGAACTAAGAAATTCAATTTCCCATTTGAAGTCAAATGGAATTTTAAAAATGCTGTTAGAGCTTGAAATTTTCACAAATTACCATTTTTCTCCTAATTAGGAAACCAAATGAAAATAATTTTTTGGAAATTTAGATAAAATGGTAATAATAAGTTAGTTGAATAATTATGTTATAACCTACATCTACATCAAAAATTAAAAGTTAAACCAATCAAGGTTATGCATAAGGAAAATTTGATGCTTAAACAGCCCATTCACTTTACAGAAATAAGTATTCATTCCCTCATCGGCCCACCTAAAGTTGTTCTTACAATAATCATTTGAGAAGAATTATAATTCATAATGAATGACTATTACGTAAAATGATGAATAGCAATTCATGTTTCATCACCCATGAATTGTCATTCAATGGCTTATTTTTTAACTTTGTCATAAATGTCACAATCTTAAAAATATCATCTATACAATTATCATTTCTCTATAATAAAATAAAGGCATTATAGCTATTTTACTTTTTACTTTAACAATTTACTTATTTTATTTTTTATACTAAGTGAACATTGCAATAACTGTTACAACCCTATTACATTTCTATTGAATTGAAATTCAATTACCCCCTTATTTCATATGGCGACGTGAATGAGCCAAAATCTTATCACGTGGCATAATAAAAAAATGAGCATCTTTTCCTTCTAAATTGTAGCCCTTACCTCCTTTCCTAACACATATATACACATCCTTTCTTTCTGCCCTTTCCTTTATAGAAAGGCCTCCCTCTAATACTTAAGGTAATTTCTAAACCTTAAACCCTTAATGACCTCAATTAGTGGTTATTAAGTGGAGTTAGTTAATAGAAATTAGCACAAATTAGTGATTAAACCATGTGTTTCATTAGTGAAGGAGCAAGTGAAGAGGAAATGTTGTCCAACTATCCCAAAACTTGTAATCAGGTAAGAATAGAATTCTAAAATCTTATAACATTAGTTTCAAGGCTTTCTAAGCATAGAAATTGATTTGGGTAGGTGGGTACATATCCTGGGTAGCTAAAATTCAGGTGTTGAAGTAGTTTTAAAGCCTTAAATCTTCATTCTAGCTAAAACAAATTATGAGCTACACTTGTGAGCAAGTTAAGACATTAAACAAACTCACTATGTGGAAATTTTGTATTCTTGTAGATGGGTCTATCATTTATATGAAAAATAGTGTTTAAGTTCAACGTAGAAATAGGTTCTTTGTTGGAACCTGTGTGTGGATAATGATTAGGGTGTCAGGGAGTGATAAATGCATGATTTTAAGAGGATATGATAATGCAGGTATAAGTTTTTGTGTAGATGTTAATGAGTTGTAAAATTAATGGAGTTTGTACATTATAAATTATAATCATAGCATGAAATCGATAGAGAATGTGTAGTTGTTGCTAAATTTGGGAAATTATGAGTTAATTGGAATTCAAAGTGTCTAAGTTGTAAATTGTAGATATATGAATCGGTAAAGTGTATAAAGATGCAATAAGATCCCTGAAAATAGAAACCATGCTATTGAGATGAAACATGATGATATAAGTTGCTTTGTTTGAGTAATTAATGCATGACCTATTGTAAATGAAATGGACTGAGCACTTGATGGATTGATCGTGATTTATATAAAGGAAAATTGTTGTGGACTTCGTATGACTTGATGAGTATCTAACAAATTTGAAATATTGTTAATGTATTACCAAAATGCCCTTTAAGAGGTTAAAAAAATATGTTGAAGAACAACCATAGTTTTATGGAGACTTGGACTCTTTTGGGAAATTTTGGTGTTTGATTTTACCTTTGTTATG
Source organism: Combretum micranthum (assembly GCA_024138025.1). Taxonomy (NCBI): domain Eukaryota; kingdom Viridiplantae; phylum Streptophyta; class Magnoliopsida; order Myrtales; family Combretaceae; genus Combretum; species Combretum micranthum. The sequence continues at coordinate 240,151 of JAMXBD010001533.1, forward strand.
CAAAATTTCATTCTTTAGATGAACACTTGAAAGTTCTTTTGGACCTTTAGAAACCCTTCAAGCTAACTAAATTCCTTTCCCCTTCGAATTCTTGACTCTTGGATGATTTTAAGCAACTCTAGAAATGTATGTACTCATGCATTAAGCCAAGTACCCTTCTAACCTCAATTTTCAAGAAACCTTAGAAGCATATAGCCATACATGAGCTCGTGTACTTGGTCATGCACACTTCTAACCTTAAATTCTTTCTTCTTTAGAAGTGCACGAGCTAGTGCACTTGGTTGTTTAACTCTCTAACCAAAAACCCATTTTGTTAACCTTGAAAGTAGATGACTTGTGCACATGGTCGTGCATCTCTCAAACCTTGAATTTCCCCTTTTCCCGAGTGGTGCATGGCCTATACATAAGCTCATGTACTTCGTCCCATAAAATTTCAAGGCCTACTGCACAAGCCCAAGCACTAACCATATTGGTACACCCCTACAAGATACCCCAGTAATATCCATGTAATATGTAAAAAATTGAACTCACGGACATTTGAATTAATATATCTTATGCTTCTAGAAAGGTATATGAACATAGAACAACGAGAATACTCCGTAGCATGGATAGTTATAGCAGGATTGAATGGTTGCTTAGAATTAAAAAAATTGTATACATATAAGTCACATACTAGATTAACATTACAATAAGTCCTTAGTAATTACATTACAACTTTATAACCATTAGTCTCTAAAAGACTTCTACTTTACAACCATTGGTCTCCAAAAGACTTTATTACATATATAATTAAACTCTCTTCGGTTCCTATCCAAACTTCATTGACATCTTATACTATCTTCCACTCCGTGGTTTGATCCTTACTATGGATTCCTGTAAATAAGCAATCTAATAGAGCGTGAGCACAATAAAGCTCAACGAACACAATTCAATCAAAATCAAGAAATGCCTAATTAATAAACATATGCAATGCAAATCACACCTAGGAGAGACTAAGAACTAAGGAATGTTATAAACATAGTTATAGACATAGTTTAGATGACTGGAATCCAAATCAATAGAGATTTACGCCCTCTTCTTGGGGTTTGAAGGAACTAGCTCATGTAAATCACACCTAGGAGAGACTAAGAACTAAGGAATTAGAAGCTTTTTTCATTCTTATCTATTATTTTGTATATAGAAAAATATCATAACTCAACTTGACCATAGAACTTAGAAACTCCACTAAGTATTAGACATTTCATGTTAACACCATAAGCAGTATTCTTTGGTGCTTACTTAGTTATGGAGTCGACATAATAGTGGTAACCCTTCTTGTAGAACCAGCAATTAATTTCTCTTTACTAAAAAAACTCATAGTTAACCATAGAATCGAAATACTAATACGTAGTGTGTTTATCATTTAGATGCAATTTATGTAGTCATGGAATACATGTCCTTCTTACTGAAGGGTCAAATAGGAATTATTCCATATTACTTAGTGACCACACCAATTTCAAACAATCCTCAATTCACATTACACAATCATTATCAAGTAAATAGTTATCACTTTTAATATTAAAGTTTGTCATTCACTCACACACCATATAAGATGCATTATTCCTCAATCCACATGCATATAACAAATTTCAATTATACTTTAAAGTATGTGCCTCTATCTTATAAACACAAAAAATGTGAAAAGATTTAAGTTACTCATCTGTGCATCTTTGCTTAATCATCATAATAATCTATCAGAAAATCTATATCTTCATTTATGGTATAAGATAACAAACATACATTACTAAGTATATAACTAAATAAAAAATTCTATTAATGCTTAAGTGTCCTAAATTAATGTTATCATTACTTAGTTCATTGGTCTTTAAGAAATAAGTGCTATGCATAGGTAATACTCAACTACTTATACTTAACTAATTAATAAGTCAAATCATTATAAAACTTAACATATCCTCGATAGGCAAATTATAATAGAAGTCCCAGCGTTTGGAGGTAAGTTTATTTTAAGTCCCAACATTTCGAAAAGTTTATTTTAGATCCCAACGTTTAGGGATAAGTTCATTTTAGGTTTCAACGTTTGAAGAAGTGGGTCAATTTAGGTCCCCAATGACACGTGATAACAAGAGAAGAGTCTTTTGAGTTTTGATTAAATGTTCTCTCATATTGACACGTGTCCTTGGGGATCTAAATTGACTCACTTTTTCAAACATTGAGACCTTCTAGTATAATTCACCCTATCCTCAATTTATGATTCTATGGCCCAACTTGTGTAAGATTCTATAGAAGATCTTAAGCTAGTATTTATATACATATTTTTTATTTATTATTATTATTTTTTATATAAAGTAAAACAGGAGACTAGTCACGGTCGTGATCACCATCACGAGTATCATCATGCCTATGGTCAAAGGTGTCTTAAATTTTGTATAAAGCACAGAGAGGATCACGAGCTCCATCAAACCTGTGATGGTTGAAAAATTTTTGCTCAGAGACGATCATAGGATCGATCACACCCATGATGAGTTTAAAATTGCTTCGAGACAATCACAGGTGTCATAACACCCGTTATCATGCCAAATGCAACAAAATTCAAACATCCAAGACGATAACGTTCGTTATCGATTAAATGCTCAATTATGTTTCCAAATTCCAAAATTTTGCATTTTCCAACTATATTTTATGATCTCATTTCCAACCAAGATACTTCAACATCAACATATAAGGTTTATAAATATCCCTTACACCCACATATTAACATTGCACATATACACTTACACCACACTTGTCTATAGATAACATTAACTTTATCATACCAACAAAAGTCTATTATATCTATGATCTAGGTTTGAAACTATCAATTTCATTACTTAATCTTTACCTATCTAACATCAATATCCTTAACAGTCTTACTTTCAACAATAGCTAGCATGAACACTAAATAAATTCACCTATCTTACAAGATTAACAAAACAATAGTAAGTAATACTTTACCTAATTTAGTCTTGACTTGAAGATGGAAACTCGAAGTAAATTTTAGAAGAATATGAGAGAATTTGATAGAGGAAATGTTGTATTTTTCTTAAGAGGATGATGCTTGCTATAGGTGATTTGTAGGGAGATGTTTTTGTCAATTACTTGATAATTATCTCTAATATTAAGTACAATTAACTTTGACTTTTTGCCATAAAAAAAGTTATTGTATGTGGGTAGATGCATGTTAAGTAAGGTGGGGAAATTGAATCATGGGATTGGGTTTTGTGAAGAATTGGCTTCTTAGGCCTGAGGGATTAAGAAACAAGAATTAAAATTAAAGCAAAATTTGATCAATTTAATTTAGAAATTTATTTAAATAAATTTTTTTTTCTTAAAATAGTTTATAATAAAAATTCTTATAACTTAAGGTTTGAGCTTTAGAAATACAAGTTCATAAAAAAATTTAAAAGTAGAATAAATTGATAGACAATTTTGAAATAGATCAATTAAAATTTTTGAGTCTTTATTCTCACTTAGCTCATTCTACATATGTTAATATAAGTAAATCTACTAACTAGACCATTCATTCTAACTTTTATATTAAATCTATATTGATTTTAATTTTGATTTCTAAACTTAACTTAAAGGACAACTTGGGGATTACACATGTGCTTTTTCAACTTCTCAAAACTTTTCTAATCTTCATTTAAATCTCATGAAACTTGAATCACTTCTTCCTCTAAGCTTAAATAACCTTCCAAAGACTTCAAACCACAAATTTAAGAAGTAACAATACCTCATTCAAAATCTACATCAACTGATCTTATCAAACTCAAAATACCCCATCCAAACTAAAGTAATTCGTTACTTAGTATAGGACACTAAGGATTATGATCAACTGGTAGACTAAGAATTGGACAGCTAAGAACTAAGGCCTATAAAATACATCCCATTAAGGGTTGGTTAACCTGAACCTCATACTTGATCCTAACTTACATAGTTAACTAAATAACTCAATTAAATGAAAAAAAAAAGTATCGCTCATCCAAAATCTAACTCATGTACGCAAAAAAAGTTGAGTCCAACTTATGATCCATGATAAGTGGACCTTAAACCAGATAATTCAAATGATAAGAAATAAGAACGATTGACTGTAGTTACTTAGGACATTATCTAATACAAGTCTTTAAATGTACGGACAATGAATGGTGTTAAACTTCAGAAAAGGAGTAAGGTTTCAAAATGATCATCGGTTTGCAATAAATGCATGTTGATAATTACTAAACTAATAGTTAAAATCGGTCTAATCTTTATCGGCTGCTGCTTAATCATTTACTTCAAGAAGTGGCACCTTCGAACCAAGTTATGAGCCTGATCAAAAGTATAGGATGATGCAGTAATTTAGGCACTTAAGCTTCCACGAGTGCATGGCTAGGCTCAGTAAGTAGTCAATGGGGTAATTTTGAGACTAGGTGATCAATTGGAGCTAGAGCAAAGTTACATCAGAGTTATGTGTGGGTATTGGCCCTTGCATAAAATGTTGCATGGAGGTGCTTATTGATGGATGTTGAGGATATGAATTAGATGAGACTGTGAAGAAGACCCGATTGCACCAAGTACACAACCATTGATTCGAGTTTCTGAAGGAATGATTACACATAATAGAGCCAAGAACTTCAGGAAGAATTTCAAGGATTCGTGCAAAAGTTTCTTGAAGATCATTCAAAGCTCACTCACATTGATTTGAAGCTAGAAGTGAAGACCTTTATTTGTGGTTTATGCAATGCAGAAGGAGAGGACAACATGACAAATGAATGGAACAAGGATGGACTTCAAAATTGATCTAAGGATGACAAAAATGAATCAGCATAGCCGGCCTTGGATTACGGAACAATCGGCCTTCTTTCAGTTGTTGCAGGACCTGTGCACTGCCTCTCAATGCCACCAACCTTCAGTATTTATATCGCTAATGTAGGCAATGATCAGAATTTAATTTTTAAACACTAGTTGTAATGCCATCAGTGTATTTTTATCCAAAGCTGCCAGCGTAGAAGTTAAGCAGCTAGCTTTCTTTTGTGCGAGAAATTTGAGTTTATTTGGGTCTTTTGGTTTTTCCTTTTGTTTGGTTTACATATATCCTTGTATGGGTTTTGAAAAGACATTAGAATACATTTTGATTGTGAAATATAATTTTGAGAGAAATCCTTTCTCTTTGAATTCTTTTGAGAACTTATGAATTTCTTCAAGAATTTTAAATTCTTGTTGAGTTCTTCATTATACCAAGGTTCTAGGTCAGTATATCCAATAAGGTAGCGATCATCATATCAAGGTTGTTTAGGTTACTCAACCATAGGGTGAAGGTTAATTTCATCTTATCGTACTAAGGTTCATGGAGTTTCAAATCTAGATCTGAATATTTCATCGGGTTAAGGTTTGCCTTCTTGATTCTTAGAGTTTGGGCAAATTCAGATCCATGCCATGCACGCATTAGATTCACCAGACTACTTGGTTTTTTTTTCCTTTTCTAATAAGTTTTAAGGACTTGTGAAAATCCCTTCTCGATGCGTGATTCAAGAATGGACATCTTTTTCGCCCTTATTTGGCAGGATTCATGAGTACTCTATGTGTGTTGGTATTTCTAAGATACTAAAAATGATTCTTATAGGCTTTAATTAATTGAAACTACATATGTAATTGTTGCATTAGATTGGGTGCATGTGACATGTGATGTGTGTTTGTTTACTATGTTTTAGGCTTCACAACTCATTTTTTTAGCGTTTTAGGCACACATTGATGATCTTTGGTGGACACGCTTTACGACCCAATGGGATTCGAAGATGAGAACTACATGGGATGAATGAAGTAGATGGCATTATACGAGTTATGGATTTTAATGAATTTCTTAAAAGGATCTTTTGTCAAAGCAGTATGTTTATAGTTAAGTGAATGTGTCTAAATTCACTATTAACTATTAATTTTTAGATGGATCTTAGGTCCAATAATTTTCTAGTTAAGGCATGCATATGAAGGGCCCTATGGAAAATATTTCAAAATAAATATATATGAATATTTGTATCTTGAATAAGTTAGTTTTACAAGATTTTATAAACCCTAATCATGAGAAAACAAACAACACCTGCTGAAATTTTTTATAAAAGTAATAACAATTTCTAAATATATATTTGATTAGAAACTCATTTAGTTAACGATGCCTAGTTAGTGATTGTGGCCTAGGTCAATCATTGGACATTGTCATTCTTACATTTTATAATAAAGAGATATTGTTATTTTATTGTTTACATGTTTGCTTTATAATAATATCATTGAATAATCATGTGATTATTCTATTGTCCCTTGATGTTCATTATTTAGGAACAATAATGAATTAAATCTAGTATGAGATTTTATTGATAATCATGAGATGTTTATTGATGGAGATACAAATCAAACTCATAAGTACATGTTGGAGAACTAAGTATCAAATTGATCCACTCAAATAGAGTCTCATTTTCGAAGCATTTCTCTTGGTGCATATCATTACTCGTCTATAAGCCATGAGGTTCTTAAAGTGTTAAAATCTGTCCTACATCACTATCACTCTCATCATCATTGGACTCATTACTTGATTTGTCAATCGGTGTGTCTAAGCGAAAATCGAAAATTAGCTACAAATTTGCGTGAAGTGGATAGAAATTGAAAAAATCGGCGCCAAGAAAGTTGCAAAACGCAGTTTCATAGCTAAGTAACTTTACAGTTAGATAAAAAACTTTGTGATTTTAAATGCAACTGCAAATGCTAAATGGGGCAAAGTATTTAGGGTTAAGGTCGCAACCAATTTGGAAAATGCAAATGAAGAAAAAGGAAAGAAGAGGTATGGCGCAGTGATTTGCCTCATTGAATTTATCTCTTCAAGAGATAAGTTTATTAGCAAATGACTCATCTCTTGAAGAGATGATATCAGTGCTATTATACTAATCTTATCTTTTAAAAAGATGGGTTCAAGTTACCTAAAATTGGAATTATTTTAGTTAAGGTGACATTTTTGTAATTATTTATAAAAATATCTTTTATCCTTTTTCCATTGTTCTTGGGCCCCCGCCATTTTCTCTCTCAAAAATAAAAATACAATTCTATAAGGCTAGTTTCTCTTTCCTCTTCAAATTTACACTACCATCACTTATTAGATCTCTCTCTAGTTTTTTTTTTCCTTTTTTTTCATGTTTTTCGTCATTAAGTACATTAATGGGAACTTTTACAAAGTCATCTAGTTCATGATCCAACTATTAAAATAAATATAATAATTAATATATTAAGTATTTTAATGGTATAGTTACAGCTAAATATGAATTCAAATCATAATATATCTTACAAGACCATAAAATTTTTAGTAGTAGTTCTGGAGGGTTAAGAAAAAAATTATATTATGAAAAAATTCCATAAATCCATGACATTATCTTGAAAATGGTGTCTCGGAAATACATTTCATTTACTAAGAAATTGTAATTCTAAGACATGATTTTAAGTGTTACATTAAAGGATGGTTTTTAAAAAGTTTAGATTTTTAATCTTTTTTTTTTAATTTTATCATTGTTTTCCTTTTTTTGAATTTCTTCTTGATTATTTCTTTCCATTTAACAAGTAGTTATTTCTATGTTTACTCTTTTTAGAGAAAAGTATATTTCTAGCTTTAGTATTTCATGAGTTTTCTATTTAAATTTTATTTTTTTTATCTAAATTCGCAACATATAACAAATATTACAAAATTGGACTTTTTAACATCATTAATTTTTTCGTTAGTGCTTGATACATGTAGTGTTTTATTCTTCCACATAGTTATTTTAAATAAATAATATAAGTAAATAAATATGAATTAACTAAAATAGTAGGAAAAAAAAAAAAAAGTTATAAAACATTTGTACTAAAGATTGCGATATAAGGACTGGTTTCAATACTTCCGTACAAAATGGTATAGATTTTGAAAGTGATCCAAAAATAGTATAGTCTTAAAACTTATTCCCAATATAGGCGCCAAACATATATCTCATGACAATACTCTTGTGTTCTAAAGAAAGCTCATGACACCATTAATATGAAAAAAAAAAAAAAGGGAATGTGCATCATGTAACAATGCCTTCTTTAAGGGGTTATAACCCAAGACAAAACATACTATTCTCTCTCATCCAATAACAAAACACACACTCACTCATTGCTCTCTCTCTCTCTCTCTTTACCTTCAACCATCACTTCCAATTGCTTTTTTTTTTTTTTTGCCACAATTCTATTTCCCCAAACTCTTCCAAACCACACACCCACATCATCCCCACCACCACCACCACCACCACCATCACACACACACACGCACGCACTTACTCACCGTATAACTTTACCTTTTTTTTCTTATGTTGTTTACTCTTGCATGTTATGAAACCATGGATAGTTTTTTTTTTTTTTGTCCGAAATTGCTATTTAATACTTGTTGAAATTGAAACTGCATATGGAATAACATGTGTGTGAGTGAACGTAATTATTTTCATGATTATAATATTCCATCTATAATATAAAGGTAAATGTTTTATAATGAAGAGCAAAAAAAGTCATTTGATTAAAAATAAGAGGGTTTTATGGTCCATCTTAATGTATAATTAATTGTTTTGTCAAATGATAGAAACGTGATGGAAGACGAGTGGATGCAGCTATAAGCTAACCACAAAGGCCACCGACGTACCTCTATTCATCGTTGGCATTGAGCCAGCCATCTTGGCCAGATTTTTGCTTTTTGATGTTTAGGCCGTAGCCTTCTTTCCAAAGCTGTCAGCCTTTCCTATTCGGAAAATTAAAGTTTTTTACATGTTTTCTATATAACTTAGGCCTTCGTTCTTCAAATCATTCTTGGGTATTGCAAATCTCTTAAAACCTCTATTCTAGTGATCTTGTGATCCGTTGTAGATGTATATATAAAATAAATGCGAATACTACTAGCAAGTATACTGGATTGAATCAAGTAATATAGTTATGAATAAGGTAATGTTCCTACGAGGATTATTTAACTACTAGATTGGTATTAGTATCTACTATTATGCAGGCAATAGATTTGAGATAATTAACTACTTAACAACTAATTTAACTTAACCTAGATCATCAATTAGCACAAAGAGTGTTTGTGAAATATATCAATTGAATGTGGGAAGACATAATCAATCCTAGTTTCACTAATCAAATTGCCATCATATTATAATAACATTAACTATGTGGATATTCATATGAAATCATCACAACCTTTAATCTTTTTTCAAGTTTTAAAATCTTCAAAACCCTAAATCAATTCATCAATTTCCGTTATATAAATTGATAGTGGAATCTAAATTACAATCATAAACCTTCCGATTCTATGATTGACTAATGTCCTAATTAATCTCTCCTAATCCCTTAGTGAAATATCAACCAAAAACATTGCATTAATTCCAAAGGTCAATTTCTAATAAGATCAAATAACTTAGCTCTCGCATATATTATTCAATCTATTAAGTACTCCTATAGACCATAATTTCTCTTCCAAGTCAATAAGATTATTATATATCTAATTCAATCAAGAAACATGATTTATAGAATAGGAATTACAACATGAATATTGCACACATCTAATAATCTATAATATGGCTACGATCATCATCTTAGCTAATCTAGGGTCTTATCATATTCCCAGAAACAACTTAAAACATCATGAAGATAACAACACAATCATAAATCGAATAAGTAATTGCAATAGAATTCATGTTTAACAATAAAATCAATGAATTGAATTGCATAAAAGAATTAAGCTTAAGACCACTAATCATCAATTCAATTGGCACAAATATGAACCCTAGATGCAAAAACTTCCACAAGAACCTCAAGCACAATACTTTCTAAAATTTCCAAGATGATGCTAAGTTTTTCAATCAATAAACAATATAAGCATGAATTACTCTCTCTATAGACTATCAAAGATTTCTAATTCTAATCTATTCTAAAATTGGGGTGGTTGATTCCTCAACTAAAGCAGTTATATATAGATAAAACAAGGGAAAATTTGCATCATTCTAAGCTTATCTAAAGATGGCTTTATAAAAAATGTAGGCCGACGGCTTTTCTTCCTCGATGGCCAGCTTTTCATGTAGGAATTATTTCTGAATGAAGATAGCAGCTAGCCTTTCGGCAGTGTTAGGTGGCTTTGATTTACACCGAAAAAAAGGCTAACGGCTTTTGTTGTTGTGGTGCCAGCATTGAATGTAGGAGACGAAAGCTGTCTAGCAAAGCCGGCTGTGTTGCATTGAGAATATCCAACTTTGGTGAAGGCCGTCTTCTAAGCCAGCGGCTTTAAACATGAAATAGCCGGCGTAGCTAATTTTTCCAATGAAGGCCGATGTTGTTCCAACATTGATGAATTTTGTTGTAGGCTGGCTATAAGTTGACAGCCTTCTTTCCTCCATTGCAAGCTTTGATTTTCCACTTCTCTTTGTTTGCTCAAAACTCCTCTAAGTTGCTTGAAATTGCATGATAAGTCCTCAAAGACCTAAAATATCACAATGAGTGCAAATAAATACCATTTCCTTAATATTTCTATAAAATCAATAACAATTAAGCATGATTCATCCATCAAAAGTGAATAAAATATGCCTTTATCACCTTGCATGAAAGAAAATCAAGAATCAAGATCAAGGTGAGTTAATTATATCAATTCTTTAGCAATCCAAGGACCGATCTCTTTGTAAAGTCTTCTTTTGATTTTGCAAGGAGTTTTGGAGAAAAACCTTAAGTCTTGTTGAAGAGTTAGTATTCTATAATCAGGAGGGAACAAAATCAAAGAATAGGTAGAATTATCCTTTTCTATTTTTGGTGATTTTGAAAAGTGAAATCCTTTTTTATTTTTCTTTATCTTTTGATGGGAGTTCTAGATTTGGAAGAGTTATTATAGAAACCCTAATCTTTTGGAGATTTTGTTGTTTTACAATCAAAGAAGGTAGGTGTGTACAAACCTAGATTGTAGTTCTTTTTAGATTAGGGTTTATATGATAAAAAAAATATGATTGCTTTATGAAAACATGTTGAGAATGAGAATTTGTTTATGTGATCAGGTGTATTGGTAAAATTAGGGTTCTGTTCCTAAAAGCTATTTCAAGTCTGACCTTACCTTGTTTGCTACATTTTTTTTTGTAGGAATAGAAATTGTAAATTGATTAATTGTTATCTAGCTTTAAATTTTGATTTGTTGCTTGTCTATGGCTAATCTAGTAGATCAAGAGGACCATTGCTACTAGGATAGCACCTTGATGATCTCTATTGGCATTGTCCCAAGTAGAATTGTGCATAGAGATGATTTCGTTAGTCTAGAGTGGTGAAAACGGTACCTAAGGTGTGTGGGAGTTCCCAACACTAATATATGTATATATTATCATTTTCGATATTGATTGTTTTACGGAGTCATGAGTTGCTCCAAGTTTAAGGTTGGGCATAAACGACCCTAGGTTATGTTGTTTGCTAGCTAATCAAAGATAATAAACTGTGGTTGTGCATTAATCATTAGGTTGTATGTGAAATTATTTATTACCTATTCATGTTTATGTGTTTGTAGTATGACGTATTGGGCCTTTTTCTCACTCTTTTATCTTTTTCAGGAACAAGTGATGATCCCGTAGTATTCAATCTTTCTAGATATGATGTTATTTGAACGATGGGGAGGATGATGGTAGACCAATTATCATGCTGACCTTTAGAGTAATTTGGATATAAAGATAACTTTTTGAAACATGTGAAGTTTTAAACAGTTTTAATATTTTTTAAATCTTTTTAGACACCTTATTATGATATTTCAATTTTCAATTATGTTAGCTTTGGTTTATCCCAACTATGTTTTTCAAAAGTTATGATGAGATGTTTACTTTAAATAGGTATCCTTTATGTGAGTAATTGGCGATTATAGTTTATTTGTGGATTACTACAATAATAGCCTCAGCGTATCCTTATCTAGTAAGATATGGTGGGTTAATGCCTTCGGATTAGGCATTACAACATTTTATTTCTTTTCTTTTTTTGAAAATATTAAGGTTGCATTGAAAATGTTTGCAAAAATGTTTGAATGAATTAGCATAGTTCATACTTGAAAAGCATAGATTTCAAGGGAGTAGAAGTAAGCTCCCTAATTGTGGAACTTACAAAGCATGTCATTTTCATTTTTGTCATTACAATGGAGAGAGAGGAATCCAACAGGAACCTCTCATATGAGAGATTAGGAAAGATGTCACTAGACTACAAGGTCATTGACACAATACATATCATTTAGCAAGTGAGTGTTACAATCTAACCTCACTAGTTTGATGTCGATAGGTTTGAAATGGTGTGATTTTTAAATCAACTTACAAGAGCCAAATCAAGACGAATCTGATGTAGCATGCCATGTATTTTGGTATGTGGAATGAGGGACAAGACTAATTTTTTCTGGATGGAGCCTCATTTTAGTGTTGATCTCAAGTATAGATAATGGTATAGGCATGTCACCTAATGCTACATTGGCCATACTAGGGCCCTCTTTGGGTACTTGGTAATGCATTCCAAATTCATCATATACCTTAAACTTTTATGAGATACTAATTTATTGTGTTTTTCATTGTTGTGTAGGCCGATTCATTCTAGAGGATACAATTGCTTTTAACCTTCCAACGATGATCTCAATTGCAAAGGAGTTGTTTAATTCATAAAGAAGCATGGTGGTATAGTAATGTGTCGATTTGCTCACCAAAAGAGGCCTCAAGTAATAGAGGGTGTTCAATCACATGAAGGTAGTCAAGCACCAAGGAGGGTCAAGCACTTCTTTAATGCCATCCACTTCCCAACCCAATTCTAATACCAAACAATATCTAATAGTAGCTACATGACAGGGCACATTATAGGTATGTCAAGGTCTAGTTTTAGCTTATTTTATATCCTTTACATTAAATGTGGGAGTGCTCCAATCCCAACTCCGCCTGCACCGTGGAAAAGAAGAACAACTCAATTAAATATGGATAATGACATGGGTGAAGTATTAACACAGTTGACATGGCTTTAGTGCACCTCCGAGATGAGCCTATGTAATTCCCTAGATTTTATGCTATGGTTATATTCAAACCCTAAGCCGGAAGTCAATCGGAAACCCTAAGGTTAACAAATACGTATCAAACCCTAATAGATTAGATTCGGTAATCCCGTGTTCCTAATCCCAAAACAACAAAATTGAGATAGTAGTGGATAATAGTTCGTAATAATATACAGATACATAAAAATATAAGATTCGATAATTTTGTGTGTTTCGGATCCAAACGAGATCAGTTTTCGAAAATCGTACCCGATACTCCCACGGAAAAATTATTTCGATAATATCAATAAACTCATAAAAATACACGGATTTCAAAAATATCAATTTTATAATTTTTCAAAATCTAAAAATATCATATATAGCTTAATTACGCGTATTTTTTTTTTTACTATCGGTTTAATTTGTCTTATCTACTATTCATTACTATTCAGCTTTCTACTTTTTCAACACCTATTTCTACACTCTACCATACCTATCATCTACATTTTACTTTTCCATATATCTTCATTCACATCAAACTTTAAATCTTATTACTTTTAATTAACAAAAATACAAAACAAAAATCATCACTCTCTCCTCTCCAAGCTTCACGTCGGCCCTCTCTCTCTTATACACACACACATTTATTTTTCTTTTTCAATTTATTTAATTCACACAATTTTCACTCCAAAAATTCTATAAATACCTCATCTCCCTCAAATTCTTTCACACCCTCATTCACATTACTAAAACTCTCCCAAAATCTCTCCTCAAACACTCTCTACCAAAATCTCTCTTTTCTTTCTTTCACTACCCAATTTTTCTAGACAATTCCTACACACATAAACACTATTCAAGCTTTTCTTCTACTACCACTTCCATATTATCTTCTTAGGTAAAAGTTCTTACCTATTTCTTTTTACCATGTCATGTAACTTAACATGACCATGGTGTATGTTTCTTAAACATTTCAATGTTATAAAGCAACACTAACTTCATGTTTTGTTCTTGTTCATGAATAAATTTCATATTATGTTGTTTTACTATTATGTTGTACTATGATCTTATTAGTGTTATTATCATGCTTCCATCCTAATTTCATATATATGTTACTATCTATATATATATATATATCTATAATTTTTAGAGCCTAAATGCTTACTAACTCACTAGCAAGCTTATTATTGCTTTTTTTTTCTTTTCTTTTCTTTCTTTTTCTCTTTTTTGGGACATAGTCCCAATATGCCTTGATGAAGTTAAGGATTTCAATACTTGATCGGGTTGTCTTGATGAAGCTAAGGCTCCCAATACATGATCGGATTACCTTTATGAAGTTAATGTTCTCAAACTTGACTATAATATCTTGCTTCTTATCTCATATTTCATTATCTACATACTACATGCTCATAATACATGCATCTACATAATGATATTGTCTCAACTAAATTCAAAGTAGAGTTTTTCTCTAATAAAAGAACTTGAAACTAAATTTTCTATTATGTAACTTGTCATTAAATAATAGAGTTATCATCAACAACAAATAAATGGAATAATACAAATTTTCTCAAAGTTTTCTCAAATAACAAAGATAGCTTTACCAAGGAAATATAAAAAATAAACACTTTCCTCTCATAATATGGTAACCTAAGTTTTAGTAAAAATAATTTGCTAGTATTCAAAGTTTTTACAAAAAGCTTAAGATTTAAAGTGTTTTTAAACTAACAAAAAGAAGAAGCAACTAATTTTTAAAGTTAAAATAAAATCAACTCGTAAATTTATAAACCCACTTAGAAAAATAATGGTTTTCAAGTTTCTAAAGAAGGATCCTATTTTCAAAGCAATATCAAGAATATAAAAAGATAAAAAACAAATGATTTTATCAATAAAGATGATTTATTTTCAAATAAAATTGGTAAAGGAAATAAAAGACCAAGTTTTAGAAACAAAATTTATTTTCTTTTTTAAGTGTTAATAAATACGAATATAAGAAGAAAAGACTCATTTTCTAAAACCATTCTAAAGGCAAGTTTATAAAAGGTTATCAACAACTTAATGAAATTTTTGATAGCTTTGCTCTTTTAACACTAAAGTAATAATTATGAAAAACCAAAGTTAAGGGAAAATTTATTTATTTTGGAAAAAGGAATGAGGAAAATAAAATAAGAATATACTCATTTATAATAACCTAGGAAAATATACAGTTTCTTCAAAATACTTTGAAAAGAAATTTGTCAAGTTTAAGTTTTAACACTTCAAGATGAATTATTTTATGAAATAAATTGTTGAGACACTACCATTAGAATTTTTGCATATAAAGTGAGCTTATATATATATACTTAAAGAATTTTTCAATCATATATATATATAATATATATTTAACGCCCTAAAATAAAAACATTACAACCTGCCACGTATCCTTCTCTTATAAGAACACGCCAAGGCTATGAAATACTAATCGACATATTATATAAAAAATACGACTCCCATACTCATATATAAAGGGTTCCTATTAAACAATTTATCGTATAAATAATACTCTTGAATTAACTTGTTGGCATAAATCAAAGCCAACATCATCCTGACTTATAACTTAACTGAAAAATTCCTATAAAGAAATCTTAAACTCATAAAGTAAATAAAATCTTTCAAGCTAATAGTAGTTTCAAATTAAACTTCATAAATTATTAAATTGTCTTCCTATCTCTAGATATCCAAAATCAACCTCTATTGATCCTTAGCAGGAAAGTCAAGTTCACTCGCCATCCCTATAATCTACAAATATGTCATATCCAGTAAGATCATAAATACCTTATCTTTTCCTATTCTTAAAAAATGAACGAATGAGCGAAAACACCCAGTACGCCAAACCACACAGAAATGGATATGCACACACAACATATATATTCAAATGCAACTATTTCTAATGCAACAAACACAAATTATTATCTTTTAAATTAGCCAGCATATAACATAGTTTAAGACTATCTGCAGTCCAGTCCTAAACCTGAAGTAACTCATAACTCCATAAAAACAAGCATATAGAAAATAGGTAATTATACATATATTGGTGTTGGAGAATCATCCACACACCACGGCCTCTACCAAAATCTAATATACCAGAATCATTTCTATGCACAAGTCCACTAGGGACAACCTCACACATAGATCATCATGGTGCCTCGTTAGTATCACACTCTGCATGGTCTTTACTAACCAAAGCCAAACATAAGCATCAAAACAATTTAATATGTCATGTAGAATTAAATTGATTTGATATTCTAACCCTACACACATACAACAAGCAAATCTAAACCTACAAGCACATACAACAAACAAGGTAATTGTAGCTGGATTCGCTTCAACTCCAATCACACCAACAAACTTCTATAAAAAAGAATTCCTAATCTCATAGAATTCTGATCCACAACGTATCTCAATCAATTTCGATTTCATGCACATAATAAACTCCTAACCCTGAATTCCATAAATTGTACTCCTAATCACAGATCTATAAAAGATCAACACACTTTTCCTTTTGTTCACAATTCAGTAAACCTTCAAACACAAGCTTTCACCAAAATCCTTAGTTTCTCCACAATTCTTTCAATATACAGATTTTCAATTAATAAAATAATTACTAGAAAAGATTATAATTTTAGAACCACAAAGATTTGTTTAGGTCCACACTTACCTAGAACGTGCAGATCTCGCTTGAATAGAACCTTAATTCAAACAAATAATGTACTACGATCAAAATCATATAATTTGCTAATCTTAGGAAATTACAAATTCTAAGATAGATCTTACCTTAATTGATCTAGATTCTCTTAGATCTCAAAAACCATATCTTGAATCAAAATAGGGTTCTTCCTCGAAAGCTCCTTCAAAAACCACAAGCAGAATCCTAAGAAAGATGTAGATTTCTGAATCCTTGAAAAATCATGATTAGATCTTCTTACCTGAACCAAAATCTTGATCTCCTCTTGATGAAAAACTCACAATAGATCTTTTTAGAGAGGTTTAGGTTAAAAAGAAGAGAATAGGGTAAAGATATAAATAACTTTTGTGATCCTACAATTTTCGTAATAGTACATTGGAATCAAAAAGACACGAAACCCTTCAATACTTGTAACAGCACAGAAATAACAAGGCACATATAATACACTTAAATAAAACTTATGAAGATAGATCATAAAACCCTCTTATTTTATATCAAATGACATCTTTGCCCTTCAATATAAAATATTTATTTGTATATTACATATATATATACTTTTGCTAAAAGATTTTTGAATAAAGTTGAGTGGGAAAATTGTTTTGTAAAATCCGAAAAATTCTGCTTTGAATCTGTACCGAAATGATTAGTAACCTAAATGACCTTATATGTAGGAAATAATCTTAGAAATGCATAGATCTTTTCGAGTAGGTAGAAATCGGTATATAATATGCGAAATTCCGAGTTAAAATAAGCAAGTTATGGCCATCTTAAGTTGGAATTTCACTTTATACGAATTTTGACTAACTTAGTATAATAGAGTTACGAGTTTAAGAAAATCTTCTAAGAAATACTCGTTTCGGGTATTTCTTTTGTATAGGTGACATGGAGTTCAAGCTACCCTACCCGAATGACTATTTTGACTAAGGAGCTTCTGATATGGCCAAGTGAGTTTAAATTCTCGCAATTGTACTTATGTATTTGCTTGTAGTTTAGTGACACTAGCTTTAGGAAAAGATAAAATATGAAAGCACATGTGTTTTACTTACATGATTGAAGTTATGATAAGTATAACGAGGCGGGAATTGTTAACTAATCATTGCATGATTTAGCTTAGTATTGATTGTTTGCAAATTCTATGGTCACTATGCCATGATTACTTAAATTAAATGATTCATGCATGACACATAGTGAGTCACATTGCATTCATTATTACACCTTTGGTGGGATGAGGGCATAGTAATGAGGTCAATGACCCGAAATAATTATCTACGACTTAAATCGTCTGTAATTAAATGGTGAGTGGGCACCCGAAAATACTACAATTTAGAGATTGGTAGGAATCTATACAAAACTACAAAAATATCATTTGCGAACTATGGCTTCGTTGCCCATAACACCTAACCACCGAATGGAGGGGTAAATCCATTCAAACATATGATTCCTGAAAAATCGTATGTATTGTTTGCTCATATGATTGTTTGCATCTCATATGCCTGATTAAACAATTTAGTTGATTATTGATTGTTGAGTACTTTACTTGTGGATTTAATTCTCACTAAATGAAGAAGCTTACCCTCTTATAGATATCTCTTGCAGTTTCCCCATTTGTGGTTGAAGCCCTGGGAGTATTTCTCTCAAGTATTACTTTTTGGCTTAAGGAGTTTTTGGAAGAAGTTAAAAACTAAATGTAGATTTAAACTTCTAAGTAAATCTCCTTGTAATTATTTTTGTTTAGGCTTCGCTAGACTATATGATGAACTATATCTTTTAGCGAGGGTATGCCCCTTTGATGATTGTAAGACCTTTATATAATTTCCTATTGCAAGTTATTATGTTATGTTTCCATTCTTAACTGCTATAAATGTCTTCTTAAACAACTTATTTTAAAGTTAGCCCTCTGTGATGTAAATGTACGCCTTATACTCGGTATCGAAGCTTATGGGATGACTTAAGTAGTCATACTTAAGCTTTAATATGGAGTGTGACGGACTGTCACATTTAGAGTACCCTTTGTAGCATGATAGCCTAGTTGCACCACAAGACTTCAGTGCAACAATCGCCCAATAAAAAGACCTAGAGCATGTTAAAAGTGATTGCCCTTTATTTTATCTTAGTTTGCACACATTTTTCATAGGAGGGGTAAAAAGAGGGGGTAGATATTTGTATTTTATTATATAGAGATGTTTTCTCACTTCCATTGGACATTGTAGTTTTTACAGACATTGTGTTTCATGGTTAATGGACATTTACAATATTGATTTAAGTTGTATAATAGGTTTGTTCAAAAGATATTTATCTATTTTGCTTAAGGATTTTGTTAAGGGCTTGTTATTTTGGTTTAAGTAATGGTGTAGATTTTTTTCTTAGATTTTCATATTATGTGTCTAAGAAATTTGGTGAAGAGTTGATGCTTGTTGATGAACTACTGGAATGGGTTAGTTATGATGTGTATAATGTGGTTATAATGGATATTAATTGATAGAGTTGTTAAAAAAGGTTGAATTTAAGTTAATTTGGAAGTTGTTGGCTGTGACAACATTGAGGTGCATTCAAAGTGTACTTTCAATCTTCAAAAAGATGGCACCCTTACAAATGTGCCTTCAGTTTGAATTTGATTTTTTATTGAACTTGCTCACCGTATGTGCGCTTTCTTAACAATTGGGGCATGCTGTTACAACATATGCGTCTAGTAGAATATCACTTCTACTAAAAAGTCTACAAAACAACATGCGTAATATAATTTGAAAGTGCATGCTCACCATACGCCATCAATACCTATACTGGGAATAAGTTTCAAGATAGTACCCTTTTCTGATTTATTTTCAAAATCCATACCATTATCATACAGAAACAATGGTTTTAACCCACTTCGGCGGTGGGTGACCAGAAAAAAGAAAACTAAACATATTTGCACAAATGCAACTGAAGCTTCTACATTTGTTAACTATATATCGTGCACTATCAAATCAAACATAGGCTTTTTAGACTCTTTTATTTCAATTTGACTTCCTGTTATATCCCGATTGATGCACTAAAAGAGCCAACATGAATCTATAGGTTATATGGGCATTCCATATATTTCATCGCTAGATGAATTTTAAACATAAAATATAACTACTACTACCTATAAGTCCAATCAATATAACCCAATGTTGCTACAACCTTTTTACCAAAACAAGGTTGCATTAAGTGGAAGTATAAATCGTTCTTGGCTATAAAAATTATGAAAAGAAAAGGGAAAAAAAAATCACGAATCCCTTCTTCCACAATTTGCGCATTATTATGCACTACTATGTTATCAATGAGTGAAGAATTTTTTCTTTTTTATATGTGTAGTGGTCTGTAGATGGGTTGAAACAACTGTAATCAACTAAAATTGTACCAACTACCACCTTCTGTGCAAGTTCTTTATAAATATATTATATATATATATTTCCTGCTCTTTTATTTATTTATTTTATACTTCCATTTTATTTAATTTTACTATTTTAATTAATTGATATTTACTTATATAATTTATTCAAATTAATTATTAAAAAATAGCTTATATTATTTTTTCATTGTCATGAGTCACAACACTAATAAAAAAGTGTAAAAAAGATCCAAATGTATAGGATTTGTTAAAGATTGAGGACTCAAATAAAATAAATAACTAAATTAATAAAGACCCAAATAAAAATATTTTACTTTTCTTATTTCTTTATATTATGCTTTTTGTTCATTTCTATTCCTTCGCATTCATTTTTTCTCACTTTTCTCTTCATTTTATCTCTATAAATCTATTAAATTTCTTTGCAACCTTTTTCAATTGGATTTATAATGCAAAAAGGATTCGCAATTCAACACTGAGAACCTGAAACAAACCTTATGTCTATGCATCACTTGACGGACAAAGTGATTTATGAAAAAGCTTATTCCATGGGCAGTCGTGACTAATATATTATGTTCCATTTTCTTAGCACATGTAAGGACAATGTAGTTCTTGAGAAAATATTGGATTAAGCGCCTTAGTCAAGGATAGGTCCACCCTTCATTTTAAGAAGGTGAATCATGACGTAAAAAAAAAAAAAAAAAAAAAACCTATAATATTTAGATTTTTAGTATTCCAATTACTAGATTCAAATGCATGGTTTGGTATTACACATGTTACTAATGAAAAATGCAAGAAATACAAATGGCAAATTTGAAGAGTTAATAGAGGCTTAACCTATTAGAAGAAATTTGCTAAGAGTTAAAAGTCCTATTTCGTTTCTCAAAGATAGTGATGAATGGATTGTGGATTAAGATTTTATAAAGATAATTTTTAGATTTCCTTTAAATATGAATAATTTCCCAATTTCTATTTCACACTTGATTTCATCAAACATTTGGAGAATCATTATTTCAAAAAGAAATCTAAATTTGCTCTTAAAATTTGTTTATACCAACAATGAAATGCCCGTAAAATCACATTGAATGATGGATTTTACAATAATATCTATTCGGTAACTTTTAAAATTTTAAATTTATTTTATTGAGTTTTTTAATTTATTTACTTACATAATAATATGTTCACAATAAAATCTTACACCCAATAGAAACTATATAGGTATAATTATAATAGGGAGAGATAAAGGCGTGACTTTTCCATTTTTCTTGTTGTAACACCTTTTATTGGTAAGGGACTTAAGGTTTTTTTTTTTTTTTTTTTCATTTTTCCTTTACATAAGGAGGATTTTATCTGTTTGGATTATCTAATCTATATCCGTATTTTATCCGTATTTGGTGTGTTTGATCCATTTATGAGTAAAAATGTTTGTTTTTCATTTATATCTATTTCTTGAAAAATAGTTTATTTGAAAACAATAAAAATAAGATGCTAAAAAGGCCAAAATAAGACGAACGAAACAAACTCTTAATATGCACACACACATAAGGATTGGGGAGAAAATCCTAAATGGTGCAAAAGGACCTTAATATTGTCATGAAGTAGATGTAACAATTCATAAAAGGTGAAGATATGTTTTTATAGTTCTTGGATTAATTACAAAAAAACTAACCTATTATAGTATTTTTTTGCAATTAACTGACATGTGTAATGTTTTTTGACAAACAATTTACCCATATTATACTCAACTACGATCTGTCCAAAATAGCTGTTATGTGGTCACGTGCCACTTACTTGAAAAAAAAATTAAAAAAAAAAAGGTCCAATCACATAGTGCATTCCTTCTAACCCACCAAAACATGAAAATTCAACCATCATCGCACAAGGCCAAATCATAGCAAAACCCTAACCCTTAAATCCCTCTCACGTGCTCATAAAGTTTTAGTCGTACAGTGTCGATTTACGTTTATGAAAAATGCAAGTTTTACTTTCATGAGTGTTAGGTTTGTCTATAATGATAGATCCAACACCTTGACCACCCAATTCTCCTTACCTATAATAACCTATATAGTAGAAGATTGATCTGCGATGATTGTAGAATTGAGCATGAAAGCTTCTCTTACCATTATTCCAAGTGCCATTCCAAACTAGACATGGAATGCGATCTCCAAAATCTCAATTCCACTACTCCTATCATCACCTTTTAGTGCAAAAACCACCAACTTGTTATAACCCATCATCCTATGGTTTTAAAATAGACATGCTTCATTTGCAATGAATTCCTAGAGCTTGTGTGTGGTGATTGTTGAATATTTCATGTTTTGATGGGTTAGGAGGAGTACAATACATGATTAGACCTTTTAAATGAAGCACATTAGTAACATGTGACCACATAACAACTATTTTGGATAAGACATAACTGAGTGTAATACGAGTAAGCTATTTGTCAAAAAACAAAACACAGATCAGTTAATTGCAAAAACGCTATCACATAGGTTAGTTTTTTGTAATTAACCCTATTTTATTTTATCAAATTTAAAATTTCAATAGATTATAATCTAACATATACATTATTGTTGAATCAGAGAAATTGTCATTTTGTGTGATTGTTTGGACGTAACACATGCCCTTAAGAATTTAGGGTACTAGATTTTGTAAAAATAGAGGCTGCATGGTATGAGATCCATATGGCCATAATACTGAACAATACAAATCATTTCTATTTTGAGACCAAATTGATGTAAAATCAACGCGGCTTAATTTAATGTGAAAACAAATAATTTTGGGTTTTTGATATTCGATACATGCCACAAATATTTAAAACAAGCTTATTAGTGATTTGAATTGTAATTAGATAGATACAATGAAATAGAAATCTACATCATGTCAAAAGAACGGATGATTCAATTAACGCATGTGACACAATCTATAACAAGATTGATAGGAACACGATGAATAAAGAAAAATAAACACTTGATATTTTAAAACAAGACTTCACAAGTATTTCAAAGGAACAACTAATAGACTCGTCACATAAGATTAATGAGACTTAGCCCACTTATAAGCACATAAGATAGTCCTCACACAACCTAATATAATTGGAAATTGACTAAAAAATAAAATACCAAATAAAATAACATGTTTAAGAAATGACTCAATTTTAAAATATCTAGAATAAAAATAGGAAAATAACATAACAACATAGGGAATTAATGTGATAGGTTGAAGCACAAATATTTTCACTCTTCTTTTGGACTAATGTAATTTCCATCACTATAACATTGAGACTTCTTTAATTTATTGTATAAGGTGTAATTTTAAAATCGGGATAATGTTAAACATGGTATCCAAACTTTCACAGAAAAGTTCAATTAAGTACTTAAAGTTTGGTTTTGAACAATTTAGTACTTAAAGCAAGTTTTACAAACATTTTTCTTACCCAAAGTTTAATTTTGACAGTTTTAGTACTTAAACAAAGTTTGGATATGAAAAGAGTCCGCAAAAATTTTGTTCAGGTACCAAAATTGTTAAAAACAAACTTCAAATATGAAAAAAAATCCACGAAAACTTTGTTCATATACCAAATTATTCAAAATGAAACTTCACATACTTAATTAAACATTTTGAGAAAGTTCATCTACTATTTTTTTCATTAACCCTTTTAAAATTATTGTAAGAATTTTTCTACTCCCCTTTAGTTGTGGATAAGGCTACAAATGAGTGGAGTTGCTCACAATCTACTCGAGTTTAAGCTTTTATTCAAACTTATGATTCAACTCATGGACAAGCTCTGCTCAGGAGTAGGCTCGTTAATAAGCTCATTAGCAAATTTATAAGCTTTATATTTATGATATATTAATGTATAATTAAAATAAAAAACTAATTTCTACTTAATAAATATGTATATATATTTAGAAACTATTATATATTATCTTTAGGTTAAAAAAGAAATAGAAAACAAGCTATTTAAATGAGTCAAGCTTGAGATTTAATTTCAAGCTTGATAAAAGCTCGTTATACTCAATAAAAAGCTCAGCTTAGCTGGAGCTTGAAATAAAGCTTAGTTAGCTAAACAAACTGATCTCAAGCTTAGATTTCAAGCTTGATAAAAAGCTTAACTTAAGCTCGAGCTCGAGCTTAAGCTTGATAATTTTTGAACGAGCTTCAAAAGCTCAACTTAGCATGTTTGCAGCCCTAATTGTGGTAACTTGTGGCGGCCTTTTTTAGTATGCAATTCAATTAATGAAGGCATAGTTTTAGTAAAATCCAATATTGTTGTTTTATTGGTAGTATTGGAAGATAAAAATTTAAATGAAAAAAAATATTACTGTAATAGTGCAGAGATAGGAATTATTTAGTATGAATGATTTTGGGTGATAATAGCACATTACATTAAAGTTTCAATTGTTATTGGTTGAGTTTTTTTTATTAATGATACTAGCCTATGGTTACTCAAGATAAACATTGCAATTACTTTAATTTATTACATAAGGTCCTAATTTCAAAATTATTTTAAGGATTTTTCTGCATGGTTACCTTGTGGAAACTTGTGGCTCTATATTGCAATTGTAATTCGATTAGTAAAGGTAGGTTTAGTAAAACCCAATATTATTGTTTTGTTGGTAGTATTAGAAAATAGAAATTTATATGAAATATTTTATTATTAATCAAGCAATATTGCAGAGGTAAGAATTATTTAGATTAGGTGATAATAGCATATAATATTAGAATTTCAATTATCATGGTAAAGTTTTTGGAACTTAAAGGAAAGGTTACTTACTAGCTATTTTTTTGTCAACCTAAATTTCTAACTATTTTTCTCACATGGATTTGTTGTGCCCAATGTCATCCTTGATGTAGTCTTCTTCCTTTGACCAGTTGTTGGGTGGGATAGCTAGTAAGTGTGTTGTGTCGTCTAGCTGAGTTATGGGTTCTTGTAGGGACAAGAAGATACTCTTGGGTCGGTGAGAGAAGATCACGTGGTCTACAGTTTGACAATTCAACAAGGGTGAGTTAGGGTTCTGATGTTGGTGTGCAATCAATGAAGTCGAAGTTAGGGATTTTGAAAATTTAGGATGAAGGTTGATGGTAACTAAAGATAAACCAGTAAATTTACTTCAATTTCATCAAAATATTTCCATTACCCACCCTAGGGTTTCACTGTTCATCTCTCTCTTAGTTGATCTTTTCAATTCTTTCTTCTAATGAGTTTGTTCTCCTCTGATTATGTAGTTTAAGTATCATGTGATTTCTACTATTGATTTTCTCGCCTTATATTTCCTAACCATGGTTAGCATATTTTGGTTTTTCTTAATAGAAAAGACACATGCCACATTATTATTGGATTAAAGTACCACATAGACTACTAAATTTGGCCTCGGAAAGTGAAAATGTACTAGGAATACTCAAAAGAAGAGGGTGAATTGAGTATTTACCCAAAAATCTTGAATGATTGATTTTAATATCAGCAAATCAAAATATAAATCAATTTTAGCGAATAAATAAAAAAAAAGATATAATGTTTAAACTAAAAAGATTGGGATAGGGAAAATCAAGCTGATATTTTAACGTGGAGTTCGACCCTCTTCTACTCTCCACAGTCCACCAATGCCTCGAATTGAGGTCTTCCACCACTTTTATTTATCTCAAATTGATGCTCAAACCGACCAATACAACATTTACAATATGAAGGAAATAAACTATTTCCTTTCTCTCTCTAAAATGCTCTCAAATAGATAGCAAAAATTAAGAATAGAGCTCCATAGTGTTTTTCTCTCTCTATACAAATATTTGCAAATTTTAATGTACAAGAGAATAAAGAAAAATAAAAGATTTGTTTGATTGCAATAAAAAGCTCGTAAATGATTTTGGCACTTGTTTCTTTTTTACTTCACCACTCTTAACTTCTCACGTTGGTCTTCTGGACTTTGTATATCAATAGCCTTAAAAATTCAAAAGTCTATTAGACACAATGTATATAATCTGTCAAACATTAAATGTATTTCAATAACTCTTTTCTTGCCACATTAGCCTCATATTTTAAGCTGTTGCACCTCAAAAAACTTCATCACCCCTCAAGCGTCGCGCCCAAACTAGATCATCGACAATCTCTCCACATATACGTTTCTTCGAGCCTTAAATTTAAACTATCGTGCCCAAAACTTGAATATGTTGAGGCCTCGACTAACCATCGATCAACATTGTGTTGTCTTTAGCTTTGTCGAGCATTGGTTTTGAATTGGTCACGCCTCAACTCTTTAGCACATCTAGCCCAAAACTTAACCCTTGACAAGTTTATTTTATTCTTTGCCTTGTTGTGCTTGGTCGTTAACTTGTTATGTCTTGATCACTTTATTTGTCTAAGTCTCGACCAACCCCTTGACCATTAATCGACATTCTTTAGATTGTCGAACTTTGTCCTTTGTTCTGTGGCGCCTTAACACTTGACTTTAGCTTGCCCTCGACCATCCCCTCTTTCTGCTAAAACCTGTAAAAAACTTCACGAACACACACAAACACACACACACATATATATGACTAATTAAGTGTAGCTTTCAACTCATAAATAGTTAATTATACATTAAATTATCTCATCAAAATTCACATTGAACTATCAAGTTCAACAAAAGTTCAATTTAGTATTGAAATTGAACGTTTGAAATTTCTGATACCTGATTGAATTTTCAACAAAGTTCAAGTACCAAATTTGACATTAACCCATATTATTTCTATTATTTATATTCAATTTCCATCTGTGTCTATATCCGATATGCATCTAATTTGTATCTAAGGTCTATTTAGATTGTCGAATTTTTATCTATATCGTATATGTATGGTAGGGTTGTTGCAGTTGGCCGATCACGTTAAATAACGTGACATCAACCTGAGAGAAGTCTAAACTAGTGAAATGTGTATAGATATCGCAGAGAAAGACATGGGATGAGGAACATACAAACCTTGTTTTTGGAGTATGCAAGTGTGATAGAAGATCAAATCAGATAGATTTAACCGTTCTTAGCTTGCTCTTTGTGAAGTAGTTGCTTTAATTCTTTCTAGAGTTTTTCGACAGAGTTTTCATGTTACTCTTGATCTTACCAATTTGTAGAACTCATCCCAAATGAGAGGAGAAGCCTCTTATTTATAGATGTTGGAGGTTGATAGTAGCCTTTGGATGATTTCTATATAAATGGTTGAGATGAAGTATTGCCTGCAACCGTTAGATCTCTTCTATAGATCCAACAACCAAAATCCATCTCTTGTTTTATGTATATGGGCATGAGCTTTGGATATAGGCCTGGAATAGAATGAGGGCTTTTTATAATATAAAAGGAGCCCATTTTCTTATTAAAATAGCTCATCTTTAATATAAATAAAAACTGGCTTATTTTATTCTATATAAGCCCTATTTTAGTAAAAAAAAAAAATGCTCAAATTAGCTTAGAAAGATAATTTTGGAGTCTACTTTTTATACACGAGGTCGAGAGTAGAACGAACCAATCCAACGATCCCTATTTCGAGCCTATCAAGTCAAATCTCTATACGACATCCCTTATTAGACTTGTCTTCTAGGCCCCGTCACTAGCCCAAACGATAGGTTCTTGGCATTAAATTAGCTTTAAGCCCAGATATTAAAATGACCCAATACATTTTGCCTCCTAACTAAAAGCTCCTTTAGGAAAGTTGGAAATGGGTATTGCACTTATTGTATGCTCAAGAACAAATGCTTTTACCAAACGATCGTAACTAATATGAAGTGATCACTTTGATCAATCGTGGATGAGGTCGCTTTGACCTAGATTCTGTGAAACGGCTATGGTTGTCAAGCCTACTATATAGTCGTTTCGACTCATCACAGCTGAGATTGCTTCGATCTCGCAAATAATGTAGCAGAAATGGGTATTGGACCCGTTGCATACTTAGGAGCAGATGCTTCTACCAATTGATTGCAACTACCATGAAGTTATTGCTTTGACCTCAATTCTACACAATGGCATTACAGCCGCTAAGCCTACTATGGAGTCACTTAGACTCATCATAGATGAGATCACTTCGATCTCGTTAATAATGTAATAGAAATGGGTATTGCGCCCATTGCATGCTCAGGAGGAAATGCTATTGCCAAGAGATAATAACTACCATGAAGTGATCTCCTCGATCAACCATGTATGAGATCGCTTCGACCTTGATTCTACAAGATGGCTTTAGTGTTGACAAGCCTACTATGGAGTCGCTTCTACTCATCACAATTGAGATCACTTTGATCTCATAAATAATGTAACATAAATGGGTATTGCACCTGTTGCATGCTCTAGAGCATATGCTTCTACCAAGTGATCGTGACTACCATGAAGTCATCGCTTCGATTAACATGGATGAGATTGCTTTGACCTCCATTCTATGAAATGGCGTTATGGCTGCCAAGTCTACTGTGGATTTGTTTCAACTCGTCATGGCTGAGATTGCTTCGATCTCATAAATAATGTAACAGAAATGGGCATTGCACCCATCGCATGCTCAAGAGCATATGCTTCTACAAAGCGATCACAGCTACCACAAAGTGGTCGCTTTGATAAACCATGGATGAGGTCGCTTCGACCTTGATTCTACAAGATGGCTTTGCGATTACCAAGCCTACTATGGAGTCACTTCAACTCATTGTAGTTTGAGATTGCTTTGATCTAGTAAATAATGTAGTAGAAATGGGTATTGCACCTGTCGCATGCTCAGGAGTAAATGGTTATACCAAGTGATAGCGACTACCATGTTGACCTTGATTTTGTGAAATGGTATTACGGTTACCAAGTGTACTGTGAAGTTGCTTCAACTTGTCACAGTTAAGATCTCTTCGATCCCAAGTGAAGAACACTACACAGCGATGTTAGCTATGTCTATGTGCTCATTGTGGTGGCGATGTTAGCTATACCCATATTCTCTTATGGAGATTATCAACATTGGGAAGAACAGTGGCAGTGTTAGCTATCGCTTGACTTTTCCAAGTGTGATGCATCATGGTAACAACAATAGTTGTACCATGGTGGTTGGAAATTGCTCATCAATAAGACATAGTCTTATTATATATAATAAGACAATACATTAGGCACGAATCTTTAGCCATACTTTAAGCATTATGAGATTATGGTAACAATCTTAGCTTTACCATATAAAGGAAAACTGCCCCTAACCATCATAGATTCTTTTATTGTGCTTATCAAAGATGTTACCAACATGAGTACAACAGAGTATGGGAAAAGATGGGGAAAAATCACATTATCATTACCATTTACTTTGTTTCTTCTTATTACAAGATGGGAATAAGTAATAGGCAGCTTTTGCCTTTAGTGCATAGCTGATGTCACTTAATTCATTATCTGTGTTTTCATCATCCATCATCTGTGCATCGTTGTCTTAAAGTTCAAGTTCTCCATTGTGAACTTTCTCATTAAAAATCCTCTTAAATGTCCAACGACCTTTTGTTAAGTATCCCATCATCCTATGGAACCTATAGAACTTTGCATCTCCTTTCTCTTGTGCATTGGGTTCTCACATGATCGTTGGAAATCTGAGGACAACATCCTTCAACCATCGGTTAAAGACAACATGTACGTTATTCATAGCGCATAAGAAAGATGGAACTTTCGGAGCGCTATCTCTTATGGGTTTTGTTGTTACCCTTGAAGCTTCCCTTTGGAGCAGTGCACACTGATGGTTGTCGCTTCTTATTTGGGTCACCCCTTTGCTTAAAAACAAAATTGTTCGTCCTTCGCTCATTCTCAACTAATATCAAGAAGGAATTAAGTGGCAAATTCTCTAAGTGTACAACATATTCTATGAACATACCCGAGATGCAGATTTTGATAATTTCACTTTCATTACACATATCCTGGATGTTTAAAGAGCATTTCCTAAAGCATTCAATGTAATCCATAAGACCTTCCTTAGGGCATTATCTAAAATGACCTTTGTCTGTCAACGTCACTTATTCTTGAGTTTTAAAGAATTTCTAAGAAACATTTTACACATAGTCCCCCATGAATCAACAGAGCTGGGTGTAAGATTGACATACCCAAATTATGCCTTCTCCATTAAGGATTTAGAAAATTTCTTGAGATTCAGGTCATCATCAAGTATAGACTTTGAGAGTCTCAATGAACTTGAGAAGGTGCTTCTTAGCACTACCCTGTTTCTCATTAAATTTGATAAACTTTGGACTAGTATAGTCATTAGGATAGGTTTCTCCACAATCCTTTGCAAGTATGGAAGCATTAGGTTAATAATGCTAGTGACAAATGTAACTTGTACCTATTTTAGGTACTTTTCGATGTCTTACTTTATCACATATGATGCAGAAGTAGATAACATATAAACTCCTACTTGAAGAGTAAGAGTAATGCTGCGAGGCATTGCTCTGCTAGCCACAACTATGCTAGTCATAAGAGGCTGGACATTGCATTTAGAGGAGAAAAGGCCTCCAAGATGGACCATTGCCTCTTCTCCAATAGCAAGCATGGGACCTCTTAGAGTTAGAGGCAGTAATGGCTTGTGCCGGTATCTTCCTTCATTTTAGTAATGGGAACCATAGTTTGCTCCTGTTGAGCGTCATGTAGGGCCTCATGTTGAGTACCCTCTAGGATAGCAATAGCTGATGCAATACTAGCCGCTTGCACACTTAGTGTAGGAAAAGTTATTATGGGAAGTGTACTTCCCGATGCAATAGTGGCAATTCTGGTAGTACCCGGTGGAAATCGTATGAAGACATTCAAGAATTGGTTGAGATTCTGGATGTTCTCCTACATAGTGCGTATCATGAGCATACTATCAATGCAAGAGTTTGCATGGCCATAGGATCGACATTATCCTCAACCGTGTCAGTCTGCTCAATCACATTAGCATGATTCTCTTAATCTTGGGGGTTTACTTTTTGTCCAACTTTATTGTGTGGAGGTACCATTCTTGTCCAGAACTTACTCTCTTCCTAAGCGGAGTCGCCAAGTAATGTATGGTAAGGTTACTACAGCTGGTCGATCACGTATGATAAATATAAACCCAGTTTTCTTAGTAAACGAGTAAACTCCGTAAATCGGAAATCAAAACCCTAAATAGGATTAGTACAAGCAACCTAAAAAACCCTAATTCCAGCTTTTCTTCGATTTCTATATAGAAGAACCTCTATAGAATAATTTAATGTGGATTATTTTTATAGCATATTTCAAACTGTACAAAGTTTTGATTTCGAAAAATTTTCTATTCCGGGCTTTCCTGAGCTCCATTATGGAAATGCGAGCTCCAGAACAAGAAACTCAGAAAAATATTCCAGAATACTAGTTAAAATCGAAATTTTATAAGGATTCCAAAAATATATGTTTTATAATTTTTCAGGTTATAAAAATTTCAGTTATAGCCTTTTTCCCGTATTTTTCTTACTACCGATAAAGTAGACGTATTATCTACTATTTACTACTATTCACAAGTACAACCTACTACACACACACCCATACCCTAGCCTTACATCCTTACAAACACTCAATTATATTTTCTTTTCCAAGAATTTTTGTCGCTTAACAAATTATTACATTTAATACAATTTATTACACAAATTTCAATTTCAAATAAAATTAAAACACTCTCTCTCTTTCACTCATTAGTAGCCGGCGCACCCCTCTAGATTTCCCCCCAATTTGTTTTATTTTATCTCCTTTTTATAAAGAAAACAAACCCTAAATTCCTCTAATATAAATAGTCTCTTATTTTCTCTCTTATTCATTTTATTCCATTGTTCCAAAAGCTCTCAAACCCTCTCTTCTTTTCCTCCCAATGCTGTGACTCCCCTACACCCCACACACACACAAGCTTCAATTTTCTTCTCCATTTCTCATCTATTTCAAGCCTTAGGTGATGATTCCTAAGCCTTACTACCACTTAATCTTGTAATGGCAAGATTATTCATGAGTATTTTCACTCAAAGTCCCCATGAGCACTTGCTAGGGACAAGAAAATGCTAGTACATAAATATCAAGCCATCACAAGAGTAGATCTTGTGTTTGATCAAGTTTTTGTTGAGGATATTTCATGTTCATGCATGTAGAAGTGGAGTAAAGTAGAGATCTAGCATAAAATTTCATGTTCATGCCTTTAAACTTCATATCATGCATCATAAGTAGTAGATCTAGCTTTTAGATTGTTACACCATGCTTGACATTTATGATCTTATGAATGATTTATGTTTTCATGCATTCATACTCATGAAGGCTTTGTTTTAGGTGTATAAATGTGATGGTTGGCAGATCCTTAAGCAAATAAAGCAAGGAACTTGAAAAGGAAAAGTTTTTGTTTAAAATACTCAAGGTAAAATTCGGATGATTTCAAGACCCTATTTTAAAAACCCTTTTATCAACTTTAAAACTCATGTTTTATGTGAAAAATGAAGGATATAGGTAATAGGTATCATTAAGTATTGATTTTTTATAAGTTAAAATGAGTTTTGATGAGACTAATGTATAAAACAAGAAGTGGAATTTAGATGGAAAAATTTTGAGTTAGTAGTCAACACATGAAATTCGTAATTTTGAATGTGGCCCATAAGAACACCTATCATCTAAGCTCAAAATAGAAGTTTTATATATAAAATGGAGTCCTTAAGTAATAGGTATCTTAAAGTCTTAATTTTTGATGCATTAAACAAGTTTTTCCTAATGGAATCATTCAAAAATTTAATTTCAAGAAATTCGGATTTTTGGATGAATCCTATTTGAAAAAAAAAATATTTGCTAAATGTAAAATGTAAATTTTTATGTAGAAATGAAGGTTTGGGTAATAGGTATAATGAAGACTCAATTTAGATAAGGATAAATTAATTTTCTTAAGGAAATAACTTCAAAACAAATAAGATAGTCAAAGTTAAGAAACTAGTTTTCTTGAAAGTGTATAATCATGAAGTTACACAAGTAGGAAGTTTCTTAATTTTCCTTTTTTGTAAATAATATTAAAAGCATGCATGCATCAAGTTCATATCATATCATTCATCATAGGCAAGCATTGTCACGCCCCAAAGTGTACCCTACACGTGACAGTCCGCCACACTCAACATTTAAACTCAAGTAAAACAACTTTCGTCTCCCCATGAGTTTGAATATCGAGTGTAAGGCTCACTCTCAACATACATAGACCATACTTTGCTTCGTAATAGCTTAAGGAGACATACATAGCAGCAAGAATGTAAATCATGACCGTCTTACAGAGAATTATTCTATTATGAACTAGGGGTATACCCCGATAACAATGCTAAGAATTCTCGAGCTCACCTAATTCCTTGTATTACTCTTCAGACACTGGTTCCGGAAAACATGATTAGAAGTCCATTTCTACTTTTAGGTCCGGCCTTAACAAAAGCTCCTCAACCTCTAAGAGCTATACCTGATGTCCACGGGTCCTCAGAGATAACCAAAGATATTCATACTGCAATAGGAAACTATTGGGGTATAAGCTACACTAGCTTATTGAGTGAAAACTTCCGAATCACAATTAATACAAAACATTCAAGCAAGTAATTAATCATCCAAGTGGAATGCATCAAGCGAGTGAGTTCAACAAACATATGACCAGCCGGAAATCATATATGGATGGACTTACGCCGTCCATCCCGGGTTAGCAGATTAACGAATCCTGTGGTACGACGCCGTTTAAGCTCACGGTCAACTGAACAATAATTCGTTTTATGGATCACGATTAACCAACACATTCTTTTTA
Source organism: Combretum micranthum (assembly GCA_024138025.1). Lineage (NCBI taxonomy): Eukaryota > Viridiplantae > Streptophyta > Magnoliopsida > Myrtales > Combretaceae > Combretum > Combretum micranthum. The sequence continues at coordinate 274,042 of JAMXBD010001533.1, forward strand.
TATATCACGATTAACCAACACATTCGTTTTATAGATCACGATTAACCAACACATTCGTTTTATGGATCACGATTAACCAACATATTCGTTTTATGGATCACGAAAAACCAACCAATACTAATGCTCCATCCCCATCGTGATATGAATGAGTCCAATTATAATTGAAGTCAAATATATATTAATTCAATTCTTTTAGGTGACCAACAATTATTCGCAGACAATCAATATAAAATACTAGCTAATCAATCAATAGCTAAACACCTGGTTTCGATATTTTTTTAAGTTCCATTTCACACATCAACAACAGACAAATATATAATTCCCATATACCCCATCATGCATAATCATCTTTTATCTTTGCCTAAACAACTAATGCCACTATCATTACAAACACAAGCAATAATTGAGAGTGGAAGTAGTACTCACTCGGCCATGGTGCGCCGGTCTCTTAATAATGGTAGTCAGGTGATATGGTATCGTCGTGCTCGGGATCACCTACCAAATAAGAATAGCCTAATAAGAATTTCATCACCCAACTAATTCAAGCTATGCATCTAAAACTAATCAAAGTCGTGATTCTCGCTACTTACGGAAGTTCCAACTTAAAACGGCCATAACTGGTCATTTTAACTAGGAATTTCGCAAATTTTATATCGATTCCTATCTATTTCGAAAGATCTATCTATTTCTAATATTATTTTCAAGTTTTGAAGATATTAAGGCCATGGAAAAGAAGGGTCAGATCTGTACTGTAACATTTTCATTTCCGAAAAATTGCTCGCATTTAGTAAAAAATGTTTTTAGTCGATAACTCATGTATAGATGGGATATGAATGAATTCCTAGTATGAATGTCATGTAATGAGTTCAATATATGCATGATCTTGATGATTTTTTATAATGAACTCTTAAGAACTCCTAATCATTTCAAGACTTCACATTAGCCATTTCCTAAAATCCATTCTTTCCAAATTTTTGCATCTTCTAGTATTTTAGGATCCTATTCCTAGAATTTACTTGTTATCTAACTAAAAACAAGTCTTTATCATCTATATCATCCAAGACCTCCATTTAAGCATAGAAACTCACATTTTTCACTTTGCAAATATGTTTTTAAACAAGCTTTTCACAAAAATCCGAATTTTGGAAAATTTCATTTCTTGCATTTTCCTTATGAGAAAACTTGTTTAATGCACCAAAATTTGAAGCTTTATTATATCTATTGTCTAAGGACTCCATTTGACATAAAACATGAAATTTAAGCTTGGACACTAGGTGTTTATGTAGGCATTATTTCAAAATACGAATTTAACATACTAATCACTATCTCAAGATTTTTTATTCTAACTCCACTACTTGTTTTACATTTTACTCATGCCCAAACTCATTTAAACTTATGAAAATCATTCCTTAAGGGTATCTATTACATGTACCTTCCATTTCTTGTGCAAAATATGAGTTTTAAAGTGGTTTCAAGGGTTTTTAAAATGGGTTTCAAAAATCATCCGAATTTCCATAAGACATTCCTAGTACAAATCTTTCTTTTTTTCAAATTTCTTATTCCCTATACATGAAGATCTACCATCTAACACATTCATACACATGTAAGGCTAAGCTTTTATGGTCATAAATGCATGTAAGCTCAAAACAACCACATGAACTTAAATGTCAATGAAAGCATGGGTGTTTAAACACTAGATCTACCACTTATAGTGCATAAACATGAGTTAAATGACATGAATGCATAAACATGAGTTAAATGACATGAACATAAACTTTTCATGCAAGATCTCTACTTTACATGCATAGACATAATATTATTTCAACAAAAACTCCTTTAAACACAGGACCTACTTCTTGTGAGGATTTGATATTCTTGTATTAGTATTTTCTTATCCCTAGCATATGCTCATTGGGATTAAAGTGGAAAACAAACAAGAAAAGTCTTGTCATTACAAGATTTAGTAACAACAAAGCTTGAAATCATCATACCAATGGAGATTTGGAGTAGAAAAGAAGAGAAAATGAGTTGTGTGTGTGAGTGTGGGAGGGAGGGTGGTCACGGCAATAGGAGGGAGGGAGGAGAGAGTGTTTTGTGATTTTTTTGGAAAATGAAGAATGAAATGAAGGAGAGAGAAAGTCAAAGATTATTTATATTAGTGAATTTAGGGTTTGTATGAAGTAATAAAAGAGATAAAATAAATCAAATTGGGGTATATAGGGAGGGGGATGGCGCCGGCCATATGGGGTTGTGTGTGTGTGTGTGTGTTGAAATTTGATAAATTTGAAATTTGATAAATTTGAAATTGTGTAATAAAATATAACAAAAGTGATAATTTAATAGGAGACAAAAATTTCTTGGAAAAGAAAATATAATTGAGTAGTTGTAAGGATGTAAGAATAGGGTAGGGATAGTGTGTAGTGTAGGTTGTACTTGTGAATAGTAGACAAGACATCTACTTTACCGGTTGTAACGAAAACACGAGAAAAAAGGCTATAACTGTAATTTTTATAGCCCGAAAAATTATAAAATTGATATTTTTGAAATCCTCATAAAATTACGGTTCTAATGAATATTCCGAAACATTTTTCTGAGTTGGTGGTCCCGGGGCACGTTTTTCCGTAATTGAGCTCGGGAAGGCCCGGAATTGAAAAATTCCCGAATTTAAAACTTTCTAAGGTTTAAAATATACTATAAAACAATAATTTGTATTCATTTACTTTATAAAACTTCTTTTGTTATGAAACCGAAGGAAGGCTGAATCTAGGGTTTCTAAGCTCCTCTCATTAAGCTTGACCAGACCGATATAGGGTTTTGTTCTCCGGTTTCCGAACTTTGTCCGATCACTATCCGATCACTAGGAGAACTAGGGTATACATTATAAGAATAATAATAATAATAATAATAAATTAGGTAACTAATAATATTAAATCGTACTGAAAGACTCACTGATTATCGGTAGTAATGAAATACAAGTAAATTTGCAAAAATCGGATAATTCTAGCTATTTGAAAATTCGTAAAACTAATAATTTAGAGATCCTTATAGAAATATGAGTCTAACAGCATTAATAACATAGCTTTAACGTTTTGAATCCAAGGGCGTGCTTTCCGAAGTCGGCACCTGGTTGGGTTTGGAATAGGTCGAGAACTCGTTGACCTCATCCCTTAGAGCATCCTAGGCTTAATACGAACCAATTACACCTCTCTCCTCTTATTCCGACTCCTTGGTTTGGGAACACGGGATTGTCGGATCTAGACTACGGAGTTTCTTGGGAGTTTCAGGATCTTCGGTCTCCTGGTTGACTTTCCGGTCTTCACCTTTGCCAATATGGAACTGATAGTTTTATACCTATATGACATATCTAATTGGTGAGATTTATTTTAAGGTTGATTTTCATAAGTATTTAATATCTCACAACGTTCTCGGAATTCTTTGGATGGAGTTTTATTCCGAAGGTTAATTACTATTTAGTTCTTAGCAATTTGTTTTAGGGCTCTATTTACCCGAATTTTATAAGTTGGAGTTAAGTATAAATTTTGTCGTACGTAGAAGTTTTAGAATGAAAGTATATTGAGTTGCTATTTTATTTCTAAGGTTCCTCATTTTTCTCATAATTCAGAAGTTTCCGGATTCGTTCGGAATTCGGGTCTTATCAGAGTTCAGTTTTAATTCGGAGTGACTTTCAGGGTTTTATTTTCAAAGTTCATCCTTAGAATTATTTGCTGAAATTTTCAAGGGCTTACAAGCATCAATATTGCATGTGTAGCTAAAACTATATGCTAGAAATATCACAAACAATCATAAAGCTATTTTTTTTTTCGAAGTTGAATTTTTCGAATGACCAGAACTGATGCCTCTATTTCATGACCTAAATATTTTCGAAACTTGAAAATAATATTAGGAATAGATAGATCTTTCGAAGTAGATAAAAATCGATATATTATATACTTAATTTCGAGTTAAAATGAGTTAGATATGGTCATTTAAAGTTAAGACTTTATCTTATGTGGAAATTGACGAACTTAGTAGTTAGAATTGTTAAGTTTTAGAACCTTATAAGAAATACTCATTTTGGGTATTCATTGTACTTAGGTGATTTGGAGGACGGATTTTCACTCCTCGAGGACTACTACGACTAGTGGATTCTCTCCATGGCCGAGTGAGTTCATTTCTTAAATAGTTGTGTTCATGTATGTGCTTGTAATCGTAGTGGCATTAGAATTAGGAAAAGATAAAACTATGATGAGTTGTGATATAATCTTGCTTGAATGAATAATAAGTATATCGAGACGAGACTTGTTGTAAATATCATTGTGTGAGCTAGTATAGGCTTGAATTGTCTGAAATTCTCGATGATCGCATTTAATCTGCATAATTAACATGACATGATTATATGAATAAATTGTACGTGCATATCACGTAGTGAGTCACATTGCATAGCTAATATACCTTTGGTGGGACAAAAGTATATTAGCGGAAGGCGAGGGGGCCTATGTTAACATTAAGGATATGAGATCGCTTAAGTTAATGGATGTGGAGTAGGCACATAAAACTATAACAATAAAACAACAGAGGTTGTATAACTAAGAGAAAGAGATCGGGATGATGGTTGCATGACTTATGGACCACCCCACTCAACATTGGAATTTATGGTTGCATGTCTTATGGACCATCCTAACCCCGAACGGAGGGCGTAAATCCATTCACATATGGCTCCGGAAAGTCATATGCTTGTATGAATATGGCTGCTAATAACTTGTCTGATATATACTGTTGTTGAGTATTAAATATTTGGAAATGAATCTCACTAAGCCTGTTAGCTTGCACCCCGATAGTTTTGTTGTGGTGTTCCTATTTTTGGTTGTTCCGAGATAACACATTTCACAGGGTTATCTTTTGGATGAAGGAGCTTTTGAAGAAATCGGGACCTAGCTAGAGGCGTGGACTTCTAGGAAAATCTCCTCGATATAAACCCTAGTATTTGTAAATGTGAATTTAGAATGGACGGACTTCCATTATTATTTTAGCGGGGGTATGCCCCCTTAACATTTGTAAGGATTTAACTTATTTATCTCATTGTGATTTTTATTCTTAATGCTAATGTATGCCTTCTTTAAACTATTTGAATCAAAGTGTGATCCTAAAAGTTGTGCAAATACACCTTACACCCGATATATAAACTTATGGGATGACTAAGGTTGTCATACTTAAGTTTAAATATCGAGTGTGGTGGACTGTCGCGTTTTGGGTACCCTTTGGGGCGTGACAATAAACGTGGTGTCAACTTAAGAGAAGTCCTGAACTAATGACATGCATACAAATGTCGTAGAGAGAGGCATAGAAGGAGGAACAGGCAACCTTAATTTCTCGGTTGCGTAAATGTGACAAAAGATTGAATTAGATAGATTTAACCGTTCTTGGCCCATTCTTTGTGAAGTAGCCGCTTTGATTCTTTCTGGAGTTATTTCGGTAGAGTTTTCGCGTTGCTCTCAATCTTTGTAATATGTAGAACTCACCCCAAATGAGAGGAGAAGTCTCTTATTTATAGATGTTGGAGGTTGATGGTAGCTGTTGGATGACTTCTAGATGAATAGTTGAGATGAAGTACTACCGTGACTATTGGATCTCTTTCATGGATCCAATGACCAGAATCCATCTCTTCTTTTATGTATATGGGCATGGGCTTTGGGTATGAGCCTGGAATAGAATGAAGGCTTTTATAATATAAAAAGGAGCCATTTTCTTACTAAAATTGCTCATATTTAATATAAAATAAAAATAGACTTATTTTATTCTATATAAACCCTACTTCATTCAAATAAAGCTCAAATTAGCCTAGAAAGATAATTTTAGGTTCTACTTTTCATGCACGAGAAAATTGAATTAGGTTAAGAGCGGAATGAATCAGTTTAATAATCTTTGCTCCGATTATATCAAGTCAAATCTTCCTACGATATCCCTTATTGGACCTGTCTTTTAGCCATGTCACTAACCCAAAAGACCGGTTCTTTTCATTAAATTAGGCTTCAAGCTCAATTATCGAAATGACCCTTTAAAAATCTATATCTTATATATATTTTTAACTTATTTATATCATATTTGTTTCATTAGTTTTTAAGTAAAATTATCATTTTTTTTCATTGATATCTATTTCTTGATAAATATATATTTAAAAATAATAAAAATATGATGCTAAAATAAACAGAATATGATGAAACAAACAAACTTATGTTTAATTTTTTTATGAGTAAAAATATTATATATATATATATATATATATATCTATTTTTACACAAATAATATGAACCAAGAACAAAGTTGTGCTAGTTACTTTTATACTTATAAGTACTATTACTTTGTTTATCCATCAAGTCAATCCCGACTATTTCACCGATTAGAAATATACATGGACTTCCGGTTCCACGGTATTTAGAAGGAGAGGGTTGCAAGTTTGCAACTAGTCTATACAAAAAATCGATTAGCTTAGGACTTGCCTCTCACTTTCTGGGTTGAAAAGCAAAATATGGAAGCTCAGACTTATTAATAGTTCGAAAATACTTAGGTTAAGTCGCTCATTTTTTATATACGGTGACTTGTGTACAAGTCGCTATGTTTCGGGTAATATATTTTATTTCAAGTGTAGTGTATTTTTATCCTAGGTGCAAAATGTTCCAGGTCAATATATCTCATTCCAGATCCGTATATTTGTTTTAAGTGTAAAATATACTAGGTGTGTGCTAGATCAGTATATTTTGTTTCAGATGTGACTTGGCCTAAATGCTTCCATTATACCCATAAGCACTGTTACTTTGTTCACCCATCAATTCAATCCCGACTATTTCACCGATTAGAGATATATATGGGCTTCATATTCCACAGTATCTAGAAGGAGCGGACTGCAACTAGTCTATACAAAAAGTCGATTGGCTTAGCAGTTGCCACCACTTTCTGGGTTGAAAAATCATAAGGATACAAAATATGCAAGGCTAGACTTATTAATATTATTTTGAAATTTGACCAGAAGTTTCCAAGAAAATTCACTTAAGAAACTCCTTGAAAGTATACAAGGACCATAATTTACTAAGCCGTCGGATTTGATTAAAACGGTGATGCATGTTTTCACATTTGAAATTTTTAACATTGGTTCCTAGAGGGTGAGGTTGTTCTATACTTGAAGGACTATTTCAACTTTTTGAAGTCTTTTATAAAACTCGATAAAAAGCAAGATCCTTTAAGATATTTTATTATTATTATTTAAAAATAAATATTATTTAAAAACAAATAAAACTTATAAAGGTATAAAAGAAATGAAAAATTCATGTGAAAAAATCCTATCGATTGTGATTTGTGAGGTCGTGGAGAAGAAAAATTATTTATGTTACTGATATAGCACTTTAAAAATCTTGTGAAAGGCATTTATTGGCATAGATTCTAAGCTTTGAAATTATTATTTAAATAATATAGTTATTTATATATAAATCAAGCACATTAGTAAAAATATAAAACAGATCGGCAAGATTAGAGTAAAATCAAAGGAAAGAGTCTGGAATGGTTAAGGAATAAAAAAGTCGAAAACACTGGTTATATTCAAATCTGAAAAAGTTTAGAATGCAACTAGCACGCCACACAAAATTCAAACTCTTAAAAACTATCATTTATTTTTACATGTGTCTATCATTAATATTTATTCACAGCAAATTTGATTTATATATGTTGTCTCCATTCTACTATTTCAATGCTAACCCAATCCATTCTACTATTTCAATGCTAACCCAATCAATTGCAATCAATTATCTCATAGTTCTAATTAAAAATGCTCATGTTAGTTCTAATTATGTTTCATCATTTCAGAATCATTTTTGTATCATTTTGGTATTATTTTTAAATTGATATTTATCAAAAAAAATTAATAAAAAACTAACAGTTTTACTCACAAACTGATTAAACAAAACCGATACCGAACTAATACTAATATGATATAAATAGATTACATATAATGATCCAATATAGATACAAAAACTGATAAAAATCTAACAATCCATATATTCTCAAGAGTCATAATTGGAGACAAAATTAAAACAACAACTTTCGAATAACAAATACTCATCTCAATTTATACCTTTTTCTTTACATCTTGGTATGCCTCCGATATAGAGCCACTGTCGGTCTTCCGCTTGGGTCCTCGTTGTAGGAGGCTGAAGGCGTGTTATGAACTGAAACCTTTCTCTCGGTGTAGGATATTACGCGATATTCATGCCGACTCACACCTCCTTCCTGTTCTATGAATGGAGACGATCAGACGAAGGCGGATGTCCTATGAGGTAAAAAACGGTAATGTAATAGTATCCTTACTCAATTTAATATAATTAAAATAACGTAATGTTATGGTATTTATATAAAAAAATTATAACTTATTTTACAGCATTTTATATAAAATATAGAATAACAGTAAATTACATCAAGAGTATAAATGGTTATGGTAAATACATTCAAAATATCAATATTTTAGTGATTAAAAAAAAATCAAGAGTTAAATAAGATATTTATAATTGACTATTGAGAAAAATTAAGAAAAACAAATCCAAAATACACTTTGTGAAACGTTGATACTATATTTGATTCACTTTACAATATTTTTTTAATAACTCAAAATATTGATACTTCAAATAAATTTATTCACATAAATTAATGCTTTCTAAAGTATTTTACCTTATAGGATGACCACTCATGGTCATATAAAATCAATATGATAAAAATTCAATTATAATAAATTTATTACATTCATAAAAGAAATATAAATAATACACAAATATGATACAGTATAATATAAAAAAATATAATTTATACATTTCAAATAAAAATCCACATACACAGGCTCTAACTAAGTTTATGTTGATGGTTAATAGCTCCACAACCTCATTATGAATCATATGAAACCTAACCTCTTCACCTAATAGGCCGATCCTTCGAGTCAAATACTCAGTACAACCGATCTAAGTCACTTGGCATACATTCTCATGATCTTCGCTATCCTATTTTCAAAAAACTAGAGAGGTCGCTTTATGGCTTAATGCCCATAACTGCAATAACAATCCTCAACTTTCTTTACAATCATCATAAAATGCAGTTGCTCTACTTGCTGTTATAACGCCCTAAATTAAAGGCATTACAACTTGCCACATGTCCTTCTCTTATTAAGAACACGCCAAGGTTATGGAATACTAAACCACAAATTATACGAAAATATCATCACCAAAACTCACTCATAGATTATGTTAAAACATCACATAAAATAATCCTTCTAGAAATCATAAACTACTATAAATCCAAAACTACATATCATCAAACCAAATAAAACCTAACCAACTAATCTCATAAAGTTTCCAATCACTAATAACATAAAAATAAACCCCAGATAGTCTTCTATATCTCTCTCCTATTTCCAATACTTAAGATCTACCGGTCCTCAACTTGATAGTTAAGTCCACTATCGGTATCCCCATGATCTATATATAGATCATACCCGGACAAGTCATAAATAATATCATCTTCAATTGTACCTAAAAAATAAATGAATGAGCAAAAACACCTAGTACGTCATACCACAAACAAATATGCATGAACATGCAAGATACAAATATCACATTCAATCCTAAACTAATGCAGCAAACACAAGTTATTATCTTAAATTAGCCAAGCAAACAGCACAGTTTAGAATAATTTGCAACTAGTCCAGAACTCAAAGTAACTCATGACCTTGGTTAACAAACCTATATATAAAATACTTAATATACATATACTGATGTTGGGTACTCTCCAAACATTACTGCGTACCAACGTAAGGGTTGGCACGACTCCTATTCTACTGGAATCATCTCCAAGTGCAACTTCATTAGGGACAACGACATACAAGGGTCATCAAGGTGTCTCGTTAGTATCACACTCTGTGTGGTCTTTACTAACCAAAGCCAAACACAAACAACACACTTTTCAATTATAATTCGGATAAAATTTAGTCGATTTATTTTTCTAACCCTACAAGCACAAACAGCAAGTAAGGTAAGGTCATAACTAATTTAGCTCTTTCACAAAACTCCAATAGCAACAATCCTCTTAAAACATTCTAAACACTAATTTCACCAGAAGCCTGATCATCAACATATTTTAAATCAAAATCAAGTTTCACATTCATAATTAAACCCTAACCCTAAAATCCAAAATTTCAAAACATAAAATTTACAATATTAGATTTATGCACCTATCTTCTAGGATCACAAGACAATGAAACCCTAAAATGTAGATTTCTCCAAAATTCCTCAAAACTCTAAAATCTTCAATCAACAACAATTCGACTATCAGAAAAGATTCTTTCTTTAAAATAACCAAGATTAAAAGGATTCATACTTACTTAAATATTTGGATCTCATGCCTTCCTAACTGTAGAACCAAATCACCGATTACAACCTTGGTTTTTTATCTCCAACAAAATCCTCTCCAGCAACTTAATTTCCTCAAAACCAATATGAAACAACTTTTAGAAAACAAGATCTAATCATAAACTCAACCAAAAGAGATTTGGGAAGAATTCTTACCTAGAATTTACCTCGAGTTGAGCTATGAAGAGAGAACTAAAGAACTTAGGTATTTATGTAATACTTAGGAAACCCTAGCACAAGAATGGTCATTTCTTTTGTGGAAATATAGGCTAGAATTAAAACTGGAGGCTCAGGGATGGCTTAGACTTGAATAAAGGAATAGAACCACATAAGCTGGCATAAAGCCAGCGGCCTTCACTTCCTACGTCAACAACCTTGACACCTAAGTCGGCGGCTTTTAGGCGGCTTTCTCCTATACGCTGCCATCCTTTATTAATTTTATTGAAAATCTTCCGAAGGTCCAAAGCTGAGACAAGGTCGTCGGTGCTTTGATAAAAGCTGGCAGCTTTGCATATTAAAGCTGGCGGCTTACAGCTGGCCTAAGTCTTCTCCATCATGTTCTTCGTGAACAACTTTCTTGGGTTCAATTTCAACTGTCGAAAGACAAAATTACCCTCTCAAACAATAATATTTTACATTACTACCCTTCATTGTGATTTATTTATTTGTATATTACAGCTGTCGCATCACCAATCGGTGCATCTTGTTTCCTTTCTCCTTCTGCCTCAATAGCCCTAACAAACTCTATAGGAAGGGCAACAATAGCATGCAACACAATACTAAGATGTGGCAATTCAGTAGGTCATGCAGCAACATTCAGTTGATTACCCAGTCATCCTAAACTAATTAAAGACCCTCCTTAACTAGGTTATCCTCAATATATACGTTACCTTGTTGATCAAACTTAAGGAAGTGGCACTATACCTCCCAATTAATGTGGTCACACTTGCATTTCTCATGGGAATCCACGATTATAGCCTATATGCTACACTGACAACATCTCCACTTCTTTAGCCTCCTACTTCTCACTCTTGACGTGGGTCTTGAACACTTTTTCCTAAACAACCTAGAAAAGGGTCTCTCTCAACTTTGGCTTTCAGACATCTGGATCCAAAGCTTGGATTCTCTTGGCATCATCCTCTAACTACAAATTCCTTGTTGCGAAGCCTGTGCTTCGAACAATTGACACTTTAGGTTTTCTCTACCTCTTAAACCTCCTTGGTAGTAGTTTTCAGTCTAGCTTTAGCACCTTCCCATAGGCTCTCAAATTTTTTTCTTTTCTTAGGTCAACTCCTAATTGTTAGCCTAGAGCTAGGGCCATTCATCATCCATTCGATGTACATGTGCTTAAGCATCATGCAAGTCTCCCCTTATTCATTCCATAGACACTTGATGATGTCATCCTTCAACTTTAGCTTCAACTTTTGTAGGTTGTGCTTAGTATAAATGGTTGAAATTACTTAAGGTCTCATCATATCTATGATAGAGCAAAAAGATGAGGCTAGTTAGAGAGCCAAGCCCCTTAACCATCCAAACGTTCTTGATGGATTTAGCATTTTACTTTACCAGCTCTCTCTATAACATATGCTCATATGACCTTTTAAACCTATTCAAGTTATCGCAAAAGGCATAATTTAGTACTTGCATAAAAAATTAGAAGGGAAGATCTTCCTTAATTAGATGACCCACTAGGATCATCCCATAAATATAGGTCACTTTACCTTTGCTTTTGTTGACTCAAGGGACCTCCTATGGGATAAGCACAATTAGGTCCTATGAATCTTCTTGTATAGAAGACTCCAAGTCCAATAGATTATCTTCTTAATCTCTTCTACTCGAATCTTGGTTGCCCCCACCCCCCATTGAAACCATATTAGGAACCTTACTAAACTCCATAACTGGTACAATTGTTGAAGAGGAACTAGGGGTTACCTTTTTATAGGGTTTGATCTTCTTTAAGCTAATCCTCATACACCATAACTCAGTTGCGTCAAGAGCTTTTATCTTTTAGAGTCTTTCTCTCTCTCTTCAACTGGCACAGAGTTAGTCTTCGTTCTCTCTTAGATTTGCATACCTAGCAACACCAACCTATTAGCCTCTCCTATTAAAACCAAGGTTGTCAAACCCGGACCGGGATTTGACCCGGATATGCTGGGGGGTTAGGGGTCAAGGGGTCGAACCGGGTTGAACCGGGGTCAATGAAAAATAAATTTTTATGTTAAATCCCAACCGTTACAAAGTAAATAAATGAAATTCACCCTGTCAAATCCACCATTAAAGTAAAATAACATTGTACTTATCAAAAACAAAAACAAAATAATATAAACTAAGATATTAATTTAGCTTTCAATGAATGTCATCCCAATCTTCATTTGATTCAAAGGTATGCATAAAGTCAGCTCGGTTCAATTGCATCCAAATCAACCTCTTCATTAATCTCTGTATCATCTAGGAGAAAAGAAGGAAAAGAAAAAAGAAAAGAAGAATACTAAGTTTTAAGAAAAAATATTCAATGAACATATACATAATTAATAATTCAGAAATAGATAACTAACCTTTAGTCAAACCATCAATTGTTACCGGGGTAGCATCATCCTCATAAATTGCTTGTTCAACTATCTCATCGAAATTAAGTTCAGAAGGTGAATCTTCCTCTTCTTCGGTAATCCAAAAATCTGTCTTCTCAATGTAATCAAAATCTATTGGATCATAACTTTTCTTCTTATTTTCATGCCTATAAAGAAATAATTAGCAAAGGAAAAAATTTAAACAATACATAAGGTGAACTATGATAAAGTTAAGATAATTTACATACCTATTCTTCAAGCGCAAATTGTAGTTCACATAAACTAGATCATTAAGCCTTTGATGCTCTAATCTATTTCTTTTTTTTGTGTGGATGCGCTCAAAGAAACTCCAATTACGCTCACATCCAGAAGCAGAAGCAGTTTGACTTAGTATTCGAATAGCAATATTTTGCAATGTAGGAGCACTATGACCAAAAAACCTCCACCAATCATCTGTAATTCAATAAAGCGAATCAAACAATTGTGAAAAATAAATAGTAACACCAGTTTTGATTCTAGTATTCATGGTCACTTACCTGGTTGCGATGTTTTGACAGATTTGATGGCTATTTCCCGACCAAAACTCTCTCTTCTTTCACGATACAATTTCATGTCTTTGATTACAGCTATGCTATCACCACAAATACTTTTTTTCTCAAGCACATCATATAAGCCTTGCATAACTTCTGCAGTTTCTTCAAATGTATCATCATACATGAAGGCAGGATTCAAGAAATAAGCTGCAGCATGTAGACCACGACGAAAATGTTTGTCCCACCTCTGATCAACAATTTTGATATAAGGACTATACAATTTTTGTCTATTTTTAAAAACTGATATAATCCCCTTACGAATCCTAGAAAATCCTTCATAAACAGCAGAAAGAGAAGGCTTTTCATCAGCATCCACAATACGCAAGAGCTTCATAATCGGAGTTGTGACTTTCACCATGAGCAAACAATCTTCCCAAAATGATGTGTCTAACACAATAGCAGTAAAAGCTTTTCCAGCAGCACATTTTGAAAGCCTATGACATGTGAAATGTGTACTTGTTGCCAAAGCTTGCAAGTCATGCTTATGTTCACAAATACTTTTCAAAGTAATAAAAGTAGTGGCAAATCGAGTTACTGCAGGACGAACAATTTCTTTCCAACCCTCTCTTTTTCTCAACCAAGACAACAAGTGAATATGGTTATATACAAATATAGTTACCTTAGAAGCACGCTTTGCAAGCTCATCCACATGATCCATCTTGCCAATGTCTTTCAACATCAAATTCAAGCAATGTGCTGCACAAGGAGACCAATATATATGATCATACCTCTCTTGCAACAACCTCCCAGCTGCAACATAATTGCTTGCATTGTCAGTCACAATATGCACCACATTAGAAGGCCCAACCCACTCAACTATTTCTGAAAACATATTGCATAAATTATTAGCATCCTTTACAATGTCAGATGCATCAATGGATTTAACAAACATCATCCCAGCAGGACAGTACACTAGAAAATTAATGAGGTCCTTTGTCTTTGATCAGTCCAACCATCAGCCATTATTGTACATCCTGATTTAGCCCAATTGCTTCTGTATGAATCAATCAGCAATTGACACTCCTTTTTACAATCTCCCAGCAACTGAATGCGCATGGCATGATAAGATGGTCCCTTATATCCAGTACCTATTGCTGCAATAGCATCTACTGCAGGTTGAAAATAAGGTGACTTCAAAGCATTAAAAGGTATACATGCATCAAAAAACCATCTAGCTAATGCCATGTGTGCTCTTTGAACTGCTTGTTTACCAGCTAGTGCACTCTTTATACCCGGTTGGACCAATGGAGGGGTGCTCTTAGTGACATATTTCTCTACTCCAACCTTTCTTTTTTGTTTTGGTTGCATTGGCAAAACTTGTAACTCTTCCACTTCAACCTCTGCTTCACCATCTTCAAATTGAGTATAGTGAACTTCATGAGTCTTGATCCTTATGTTTGACAGATTTGAGATATGCCAACATTTTTTCTTGGATCTCACTTGGTACTTTCTTGCAAGATGCAATATTGCCTCGAATCCCCGCCAAATGATATTTCATCCTATTGATTCCTCCACCTTGATATCTAGATCCACAATAAAGGCACGTGAATACCATCTTCCCTTTCTCATTAGTAGATGAGCTAAAATGCTCCCAAGCAGGATCATTCTTTGTACGAATTGAAGAAGAAGATTGACTACTCGACATGTCTCTTCTCTATTCTCTTCTTCTTTTTCAACAACCTATATTTTTGTTAAAAAAAAAGAACATTTATGATTAGTTGAATTAGATGAAATACATCAACCTGTGAATTTCTTTTTCATGATATTCAATGAAATTGTGCAGCTTACAAACATGAATATCCAAAAGAAACCAAGTATATATTTCCAACTTCCAAGCAGCCACCATTCTTATTAACTCACTAAAGTAAATCAGCAATATCCTTATAAAATTAGAAAAAAAAATTCATGCATCAGGTCAATAAAAAGATATCTGGCAATGCGAACCTGGATCACCTCTGTGATCCTCGTGCTTAGACTTAGAGAGCTGAACTATGTAACATGCTGCTATAATCTATCAAGGCCAAGATGTATGATTTATGAAAAACTCGATCCATGCAAACAAGATCAAAGGCAAGTCTTAGTGTAGTGGATATAAAGGAAGCAAAGAAAATAAGTTGAGAAATTAGAGCTTCGTGCATCTTCCTGCAAGTCATAGTAAATTAAAAGATAGACAATCTAGATGAACAGTGAGATCTTCCAAGTAACAGAATATCACATTCACAAATCACAACTGAACCGGTCCCAAATCATTCCCAGAACCAAGTAACAAAGACAGCTAAGGTAATACCAATCCATCAACTGAACAAACATGTGTGTTTTCACCAAACAGGAAGTTCACGAAAAAAACCTTAAAGCATGTGGAACTTAAAAAGATCTGACACCATTCCTATAATTAATTTGCATAAACAAATGTGAAACTTCAGAATGTGAAAACAAACAAACGGTTTCATATGCTCCATTGACCCACTAGCGACTCACTAGGTTCACGTGAAGAAAAACGGATGAAGAAGGAAACTTTAGAATGTGAAATCTCGAAGAATCGTGAGCATATCTCTGACGATATTTCCTTAGAAAACCAACAGAAAAAAAAAAAGCCAGATGGTTCCACATGCTTTATTGACTTACCTGGTTCACTATCTACACTAAACGCCACCTATGGTGAACCAACACTAGAGGCGTGGATAACCTTCCCTAGACCAAGGAGCTTGATCGAAACTTACACCCAACCACCAATCGAGTTAACTCAGCCGCCATTCATCTCAATCGAACCATCTCCAAAAACATTTGCAATCTAGTTGGAAGTTGGAACCCAAACCAGCTCAACAACCCCTTCTGCCCAATAACCAATAAAATCGTTGCAATTTGTTTTGCAGTATGGCTGTTTGGTTTTGTCTATAGTGACGAACTTCAACATAACACATATATACAAGGTCAACACCACAAGGCAGCACCATTATTTTAGACCCAAAATCGAAATATTCACTACATCCCAATAAAAGCACATTTTCTATCCTGAGGCCCTCTAGTTTAACATAAGCATGTACAATTAATAAACATCTCCTTTCACAAACACATATAAGCAACATATAAAATGAATCCGAACCCATATCTGTCTCTGCAATTTGAACAAAAAAAAAAAAAAGTTGAGCGATCTTAAGAACAGAACTTTGAATAAAAACTAACAACACAACGCAATCTTAAGAACAAAACAATGAATTTCACAACACGAAATTGACAAGAGAACAATAAAGTTGAGCGATGATACACTGTAAGTAACTTCAATGTGAATTTCAGAAACTAAAACGTACCTTCGCAAGATCAATGAATGTCCAGAAAGAGAGAGAGAGAGAGAGAAAGAACGTTAGGTGAGAGAGGAATAGAGGGGGAGGGGAGGGAGAGAGAGAAAGAGAGAGCTTTTGTTTTTTTTCGGCTGGAGATGCTCCATAGTCCACTGGCCAGCGCGGGAAACAAAAGGCCGCAACCTGCAAGTTTTTTTTTTTTTTTTAATATGAGCGTTTCGACCCGTCAGACCCGGCCGGGTCAACCGGTTCACGTTCGGACCGGCCGGGTCGACCGGGTCTCTCCGGTTTTCTTCAAAAACGGGTCATATGAGCTACCCGGCCCGCCCCCACCTCCGGTTCCGGTCGAACCGGTTCGAACCGGCCGGTCCGGTCCGGTTCCGACTACCTTGATTAAAACTTCTCCAGTGTGCAAGTATGCTTCTTAGACTTGCTAACACTTGCAACAACAAAAAGAAAATGGAATTAGGAACGGTATCTTTAGAAAATGGATAAACCTATATCAAGTATGCTCAGAGAAGGTGCCCCTGTTCCACTACACTTTGATTACATAGACCTATCCATCGAACTGACTTGGCACAACAAGAATAGTCAATCAATACCTTTGGCTTCTATCTCCTTCTCCTTGAAGTAAGCTATGTTTAGTAGAGAGCAATGGCATTGCTCATTTTAATTAAGCCCAAACCTAACTTGGATTGCCATTATATGAACTCAATTACCTCAATTGCAATCTCTTCATCACTTGTACCCAACCTTGCCATGAGTGGCAATTTTGAGAGTTGGATCCAATGGGTGAAAATGGTGGGCTCCATATTTAACTCAAAATAATAAACCTTTCTTTCCAATTCTTGACATATGACTTAAGATTGGCAAACACCTTCATGTCTCTCTTCTGAAACAAATTAACTTAGTTGTTGTCCTTTAGCTTGAAATTGAAGAAGTGTCGCACTAATGATGTAGTCAACTTATGGCACAGGCTCTCACATAAAAGGTTCAAATGTAAGAAGAGATCGCCATGAATTTAGCATTAAATAACCTAGAATCTAGAAGAAAAAAAAATCCAAGCACTTTTGCTCAAATTTATAATGTGGGAAACACAATCTAAACTCAAGGTAGTTTAAATAGATGCAAAATGTCTATCCTTATAGCAAAGGCTCCCAATCATTCTCTTCTATCACTAAGATCGAATAATTAGTTGACATTTGAAAATAACACTACTTGATTATTATGAACCCTTACTCTTGCACTGCACTCTTGAGGTTATTTGGACCCTACCTTTAGTTGTTAAAGAAGGAAGATTAAAAAGATCTAATGGACCCTTCACATCTATATCACTAACCTTATGAATACCTCTAGGTGTGCTCTCAATTGCAATATATACATCATCGACATTTTATAAACCATGGAAGAAATCATCTAATGGAATTTTATATTTTTTTAACCCAGTTGCGACCCTATCCTGACATACTAGATTTAACATCACCCGTGTATGTGGGGGAGGGAACCTTCGTTGGTGCAGAATCAAAAGGGCTTGAGAACAGTTACTACTGCTCTTGCCTGATATTTTACATAAATTGGAATGAAAGGGTATAAACGGAATTTTATAAGACTTAAAATAAGAACACAATGAAGTAATTGCAAAATGAAAGGTTTAAGACCTACAAAGGGTATTATATGAAGATTTTGAGTCCATTTGAAATGATGCAATGGTTACCAAGATATGTAATTGACGTGTAGTTACAACCATCAAACCACCCTTCAGGTAACCCAATGGATGATAACTAATAATATGATACAGTGTATCTCTTATAAGGAATGGACGTGACATGGAGGTACCTAACACGTTTCTGACATGTGTTAAGGTACTTATTTTCACTCTAGAATTGAAAACACTGGATTTCTTCAACATACTTTAGGCAAAAAAATTATGAATCACTCAAGACATCACTAAAAGTCGTTCTAATCAATTGGTTTCAACAATTCTAACTCTTCTACATGATAGTTAGCTTGGAATATTCCCATCCCGATGTTTCCCTTACCATTAACTCAGTAATCTCAGGAAGCAGTTTAAGGGGCAAAACTTTGGCTAGCTCAACTACTCATACATGTTACATTGACTAGGCGATGGTTATCTAAATTACAATATGAAAACACTTCTAGCTCATTGGCAATTATTGATGAAAGTAGTAAACTTGTAGTCAAATAATATCAAGCAAAACATTAATAATGAAGCCCTAAAAAGCAACCCAAACTTAGCCTAGACAGCAAAGCTCACTGCTTTTGCCAACTGACGGACAAATGGAGTATGAAAGGCGAGGTAAGGGGGAATGGGAACGTATTGATGGTCAATTTTAACACCCGAGTTCCTCAGAACAAGTCCAACCTACCTGAAAGTTGAGTTAGCTTATTGGCCCTAATGTCGATCCTATCTAATTCTCCACATAGACAGGAGACTAAAAGTAACCTCTTGAACCAACAAGTCTAAGCTAGATACTCGATAGGATCAACATCAGTCACTTAGTATACATTCCCGTGATCTCCACTACGCATTCCCAAAGAAATCAAGAGGTAGCTTCATATTTTAACGGCCACAGTTCCAATGACCATACTCAGCTTCCCATTATTCCATAATCCCTATAACACCGACAAATTGAAGGGAGTTCTTCTCCTATATACTCTTGTAGGAACTTTTGGAACCAAGACATGCACATATATATAATTATTACTATGCTAAATTAATAACTCCCTTACCCTATTCCTTATATCATTTAACTCAGACAAACATTCACTTGAACATTGGCACTAAATAAGCCGGGTGTCTCCTGATCGTATAGTGTTTTGCAAGTGCTTTTTTTTATTTGTTCATTATTGAATCCAATTGTTTAGAACTTTGGCAGTTTCAAACTAATGGCATTTCATTATAAAAAATTATATGCCCATTTTTTTCCTTTTAGTAATCATTAATCGTATAAATTTAAATTTTAAATCAAACGATAATAATGATACCAAACATAAAACATTACATGAGTATATATTAGTAAAATGTTAAGTTTATCTTAACGATCTTTATAAGAATATTATTTTCATAAATATATACATTTTAAATTAGGATTTGCACATGCTATGACACAAATTGTTGTATCATGTCACAACATTGTTAACTTTAGCACTACTTTCAAATTTATGAAACTTAAAAAAAGAATTTATACTGTCATATTTATTGAAATAATGATAAAAGTTATTGTATTAAATATTTTATTAGTATGATTATATTTAGTATAAATTTGACTAACTATATCATTTAGGGAACGAATTTGAAAACAAAAATAAAAGAATTTAAAAGTTTAAGATGTTTAAATGTCAAAACTTAAAAGCCTAAAATTAGGAATAATTTTATGCTCCAACCATTTTTGTAATGGAATTGATTTCATAGGTCAATTTAATTGTTTGGATTTATATTACACTCTTCAACATTATTATAATCATTTCGATGGTGAAAAAATGAAAACTAGCTTAAAAATCTAAAATAATTTGACGATTTTTTTTAACCATTTTTTGAAACAAACTCGTTAAAAATAACCGTCCATCCTTATTTTATTTATATAAGAGAGGACAAATTCCAAGCCTCTTGTAGCCTCGAAACTTGTTCCGGAACGGTCTTCTTTATCTCCTTCTCATTCACTATCCTCATTATCCATGGCGACCCCAATACAACCGATGCAACCCTCCATCAACTTGCGGACAATTCTCTCCGAATCACGTCGCATAATCAGTGCACACTCCCGCCATTTCCTAGGTCTCTCGGTGCTCTTCCTCCTTCCTCTTTCCTTCACTCTCACCGTATACCCAATTCTCCAAGCCCTTCTCTGCGACGCCACAAACCCTAACACAGCCCAAAGCCTCCTGAAATCACAAGAAAAGACACCATCTTTCAACACCCTTTTGATCACAACCTGCTATTCTCTTTTCCTTTTTCTCCTCTCTCTCTTTGCTTCTTGCTCCATCACCTTTAGTGTCATCCAAGGTTTCTATGGAAGACCCGTCAAGCTCGCCGCAGCGATACGATCGGGTTTTACTTATTTCTTTCCTATGTTGCTCACTACTTTATGTGTTGAAGCTATTGTTGTTCTTGTTGTTGGTGTACTTGGGGTTTTTGCTTATTTAATTGTAGAAGGAATACAGCTTGTAACTGGTGAAGGCATCGACTTTAATTCGCCTTATTTGATTGGGTTTTTGGGTTTGTTAATAGTTGGTTTGGTGTTGATTTTGGTGTATATTCAAGTGGAGTGGATTTTGGCGAGTGTGATCGTTGTGGCTGAATCAGGATGGGGTTTTTATCCAATCCGAAGAAGCGGGTATTTAGTTAAAGGAATGAGAGGTGTGTGTTTGAGTTTGATATTGTACTTCGGGTTGATTTTGGGAATCTTGTTGTGGTGTACTTGGCAGTTGTGTTTGAATGGTGTGGGTGCTGGTGGTATTAAGTGGAAGGATTGGTGGCTTGTGTTGCAAATTGTGGTTTTGTCGAGTTTGCTTACTTGGTTAACGCTTCGTGCTTTGGCAGCCATTGTCGTGTTGTACATGTATTGCAAAGCTCTTCATGGGGAGTTGGCAACGGAAATCGCGGAGGAGTTTGCTAGGGAATATGTTAGCTTGCCCTTTGATGACCAGAAAGTTCCTCATCTTGTTTCGGTGGTGCACGCTTGAAACTTGTTGTATACTGTACAACTATGAAGAGTTGTCGTCTTGTTGTTTCTGTTGTTTATATTAGTGGTTAGTTTCCACTTGATGATGACATAGGAAAAGGATATTTCACAATTACAGTTTCTTTTTATATTGGGAGTAGATGTGTAGTTCATGTTGATCTCTTGCCTATTCTGTAGCTGGTTGAATTTCAATTTGTTGAATCATTTTGTTGAATCATACTGCCTGTGAATAAACAAATGGCAGATGCACTGTACAACTTGTGAATATTATGTACAGAGCCCCGCCTAAGTTTAAAAAGTCTATGGATATATCAAACTTCTTTCATTTAAAGTTTGTCTATGATATTCCTCATAGGGGGTCAAATATATACCTCAGACATTGTGATCTAATGTTATATTAGTCAAGAAAGAGATAATCAATGTCGAATGTCAGCTGCTATACTGAGTTCTTATTGAGTATTATGGTTGCTCTCAGCTACCAGGAAATAGCTGAGTTTTCATCAAAGCACTACTGCAAAGTTCTACAGTAGGGTGGAACAATGATCTGCTTGTGATTTACCATCTGTCATCTCTTTTCAGAACAACTCTCTGTCGTTGCCGTTTAAGCAGTTTGTCAGCATTGTGGAACTGAGGAACTGTGGTGTGGCTGCCTCGATGAGATTCGGCTTGTATTTTTGTTTCGTAGTGAAGTTATTTTGCGTGCGTGCGTGCGTGTTTTAGGGCATGCTTTGCCTTCTAATTTTCATGTTTCTAAAGATAGCTGCCCATGGTCACTACTATGCCAAGGAGTTCAGATTTCCATTTTCCGTTGCAGACTCAGGTCCAGCGAGGACGACACGTTGTTTGGAGGTAGAATAACTAGCTGTATCATGGGATAATCACGATTGCGGATCCAATGAACTCGTACTCGAGTAGTCATTTTTACAATAAACAATGAACTTAAAGAAATTAAATGACGCAAAATCCTGCTTACAGCTTAGTTCCTGATCTCTATGTAGGATTTTTATACCTAAGCTCTCTTCATAATTGCCAGACCTCACCAGGTGTCTCCAAAGTGCCGAAGATAAATGTCCCATACATTTGAACACCATTGGAACAGATGATGTTAAAATGTCCAGCATATTAGAATGTAGATAAAGTGGTCACCCAAAGCTATGCCATTTGTTGAGTAGAGCTGAAAAATCGAGGGATGATCCCCAGGCTGTCATTCTGTTTGAGTCGCGAAATTCAATGCGGTTTTTTCTTCCAGTGATCAAACTTTGCTTCCGCGAGATCAGTTACCGAGCTCCACCTGCTTCTCATCGAACCTCAGATTTCTAGAAAGTTTACACAGGTGACATATATCAAACCAAAAACTACTTTGAGATTCACTCAAACCCACAAATGGTGTTTAAGACTTCTTCTCCTCCTATAACGCCAAGATCTAGGATTTATTAGGCCATTGAAAGCCAGTAACAAAAGTGCGTACAATCCACAAGTTTAAATACATCCTGTCACATCAAGATGATGGTACAAGTGACAAAAGAAATAAAGTGAAAATGCCTATTTTAGAAACCTGGTGAATGCTTGGAAGAGAACCATTTTAAGCCATTCAAATCCAAAGAGAAAGGAAACAGATGAAGCAGCACTTCACTGTCTCATCAAATCCCGAAAGAGAAGTTCATTCACTGATCAATGGTCAGTAACGGGTGCTAAAAGCAGACCGTCCCAGCTCAGAGAAACACAACAGTCAAACTTCTTTACAGCTTTGTTAACTCTGAACGGTGAATATCACAGAAGTGAGGCTGTAAGTTAAATAGTTGGGAAGTGAAAGGCCTGAATGAACATGATCCACAAATGAAAGAATAGGGAGTATTCCATCCTTGAGGAAATCAGAAAGAATTAATACTTTCAAAATGTCATATCTTCCTATGGTCAACCAGGCTGGACGAGGATGATGCCTTCAGCCGAGCAACTCTCTCATCCTGATCGAACCCAAAAAGAAGATTACTCCAATTTGTTGATCTTTGTGCAATCCTTGATGATACCCTATCGCTGTCTTCTCCACCAGATGCTTCATAGCCATCACTTGCTGACCTCGACAAGGGAATCCCCCTCTGTGCACCTGCACTAGTTGTAGACAGACCAGTAAGCCGCCTAGCCTCATCAGGTCCTGAGGAAGAGACTCGGAACGGGTGGATATCAGGAGAGTCTAAGCTGCTTTCAGGAGAGGAGCCAACTACTTCAGCAGAACTGGACATTGCTCGGCTTGTTTGGAATGCACTTCGTGCCTCAAGTTGAAGGGGTGCTAAACTGGTGGATGTCCCAGAGAAGCTTTTATCTGCAGCTTTTGATGAAAGATTAGCAAGAGGGTCCACAGTCAAATCAGTCGGGAGTCTCACCCGTTTACTAGGTCGCCTTCTATTGTTGTCAGGCCTAGGAATCATCCGGCGACTGCTGCTACCAAAGCTTCTGTCACTTTCCATGTGAAATGAGGGTTCTCGTTTTGCGATGGGTTGCAGGATTTTCGACCTTTTTCTAGCCTCTGCGGCAGCTTTCGAAACCTCTTCTGCATTTAATCGAGCTAGTGTCCATGGACTAATCTTCACTGCTCCAGGATTCTTTTTTTTCATTGGTTCTTCTGTTACTGTTCGTTTGCCCAAAGAACTAACAGATCCAGTCTCTGGGGGAACTACATCAAACTGTCAAGAAAGAGAGAAGCTATGAGATCAACAGCAGTTCAATGAATAAAATTCATAGTAACCATCTGTCCTTTTTTTTTTTTTTTGGGATAAATAACCATTTGTCTTTTGCACTGGCTTTGAAATCAAAAGCAAAGTGAGACTGAAGATAGTCTGTGAGAACAGTTACAGCAGCAGCTTTGATAGTAATAAAGTCCATTACAATGATGTTGAACCTTCAAGACTTGACAGGACCACTGAGTTTAATTACCATATCCAATCCTTTAAATTGAGCCACAGGTTTCTACTAGGATATGAGATGATGCAATCTAAGGAATTATCTGGGTTTTTACAAGAGATGAAAAGAGAAAACTGTACATATCATGTGGTAGGGAACTTAAGAGGAATGCCAACTACCTGGTCCTCAAGAAACAACCTTGGGGGAGTGCACCATGCACCTCTGTGGAAAGTGGTAAAGGAGCTTGCACTGCTTAAGCCAGTAAGCGAGCTAACAGGAGACATCTGTGCACTTTGATGACCCCCAACTCCTTGTTGTTCTTGCTCCTGCTCTCTCAGAGCTATAATGTAATCGTATGTGCTAATTCCCTGGGCATCCATTAAAGTTCTAAGTCAGAACACTAAAGAGTGGGCCAATGCAATAGCTCTGAAAAATAAAAATTGAAAAAGGCAAGGAGGTAAACATGATAAATAGATTTTAAAAGCTCAACTCAAAAGTATGCTTTAGCTTTTCGCTGTCATGTCTCCCATTTCCAAAGCAAGGAAGAAGGATAGATGTAAGCATCAAATTGATACAATTTTCCCTTTACCCACATATAATCTTTTCTCTCTCTTGTTTCTTTTTTAATTTTAAGTACACTTCAGCTTAATAGAAATGTCCAAATGCATAAAAAATAATTTAGGTAAACCTAGGGTACCTTCTTGATGAGAAGTATGTGGAAGAAGAAGAGTTGAGCCAGAGGGAGAGTAGCAAGCATTGCCAGAAACGTGCACACTGCCTGAAGAAGCATGTGCTAGCATTAGGATTGCATCATAGTAAAATAAAAGATTTTTATTTTATTGTCAAAGGTTCCTAATTGGTATATACTGAATGTCAAGCTGGAAACTCTACTATTTAAAAGGAGAAAAGGAAAAGAGAAAGAGCAGAACCTGCCACTACAATTGCAAAGGGCACCAAAGTGAAACTGCTTCCCAACTTGGAGGCTATATTCACCGCATACCGCTTTTTCTCAACGAAACAGCAAATGAGCACAAGTATTCCAGTTGACCATTGTAAAATAAGCTGCAATCTCAAGCCGAAGATGCAAAAACGAACTATTTATTTGTCAATAGTAATATAGCGAAAATAAATGACATAAAAATAGAATGCTAATCATGTGGTAAGAATTTGGAAAGGTAGCAGTCATTACTCCCTGCAATCATAATTTGTAGTGGTTTGAAGGTAGGGATAAGGATACAGATGTCATAGGACAACATCATCACAAGCTCTAGTTTCACCATAAAGGACACATATAAGATACACGATAAACCAAGCGCTTATAATTAGCAAGCTGTTTATGGCTCAGCTAGAGTTATTGTGGAGAATCAAATAAGTTAGGCAACCATTCATGGATAATAGAACAAAGTACTGCTTCAATATGCAGATTGACCCACAAGAAAGTAAAGCATAGGAGCCAGATATCCCAGGACCCACATTTGGTTCTATGCTAGGGTAATATAACCTCTCACAAGCTACTCGACTTGAGTGTAGCTTATTGAGCTTAAAGTTATTCACCTTCGCAAGCTCTCAAACCCATTTCAGCTAGAATTGGTAAATTTATACGTTGAAATTAATGGTTTTGAGTCAATTTTTAAGTCAACATATATTTATTTGGATAAATAGTCAATAAATGATTTGTTAAAAAGGAATATATCTTTTCCAGTAAAGCTAGGGGTTCAGCTCAAGCTTGATGCAATTTGACGGGACTTGGTTTATTCACCTTTATGCTATACTAGGCATGAAGATGTAAAACAGAAAGGACTCCACACTTACCAGGAGAAGAGCAGAAACCATGAGAGTAAAAAATTGGCGATAGTTCTTTCTACCAATACAATTGTTAAGCCACTGCAATATAAAACAGAATAGATGCATGAGAGGGGGAGAAATGGCATATGATAAATTTAAAGCACAAGCCTACTTACCCTGCAGTGGTGATCAAATCGGTCAACACATTTATCGCATACCCTACAATGCTTGCTGTATTTGTAAACCTGCAAGAAAAGGGGGGTTACTTGAATGTCTGAAGTCAGTTTTCAGAGCCCTAAACCACCTGATATAACTAATAGCATCACACCATTGCTATGATTATGCATTACTACCAAAGATAAGCAATTCATGCATAGCCTTTACCGACCTCAACTTCACATAAGCTACAGTAGAACATGCCATCTTCACTGCCTTGCTGCTCGGAAGATCTATCACTTGGACTACAACAGTTGCAAACAAGAGCACAGGGAGCCAAAGCCCATTTGAAACAAGAGGAATTTTTAGAGGATGCACTATCCCCAGCAATTTTATCAGTGGAATTGTTGGGTTCTGCACCTACATCCCTATCAAGATTCTTGCTTCCAAGTGCAGCAGTATTTGCATCTTGGATAGATGAAGTTGATTCTCCACCTAGTTTGGAATCCTTCGGTCGAAGGTGCTTTGTACATTCTGGAACCTTGAGGTATTTCTTGGACTTGAAGACACCTGGATCAGCAGGATCGGCTGCTGCACACCAGATGTAGAGGCTGAAACAACACACAATCTGAAAGTAAAACAGACACTGTTCAATTACAAAACTCCAAATAAATTTTATCGCAATTATAGAAGCAGAATATAGCATCTGGGGCTACCATCACCAAATCATTCACTTTCTTATAGCATTTGCCATCAAAAGCTGTAGCCAATGCCATATAGAAAGTCACTCCTAGATATCATGCACATGAATTTAAACTAAGAAAAATGGATTATAGTCCATGATGAGTATTGGCTTCAATGTAATGTTAACTCCACATACTTTGTGTACATAAACCTTTCTGTGCATTAAACTTCTATGGATAGAGATACCCAATAATTAATCCAAAAAAATTAAATAATGAAATGAGAGAAGTGAGGTTCACCAGTAGAAAGGGTCAAAAGAGAACATAAACCAAATCACTTAAAAACTTCATTATCAAAGATGACTAAAAATGGTATGGGTCTTTTCTGCTGCACTAAAGTAGTATTCCTCCACTAAGATTTCCATCTCAATGAAACCCCTAGAACAGGCATAAGTAGGTAATGCACGTCATATGTAATATAAGAGCCCGTTTGAGTATAATGATTTAGTATCATTCTAATATCATTTTCAAACCGAACTAATTCTGAACCAATAATAATATGACACTGATGAAAAACTAACAGTTTTACTTATAAACTGACCAAACCGAACTGATACTAATCGATAAAGATATAATACCAATGAATTATAAATACTGTTCTAATTCAGATCCCAATACCAATAAAAATCTGACAATCCACCACATGCATCTATACACGTGACATGTATTACCTAGTGAATCTTTTTTTTTAGAGATAGGGTAGTTTCGCTAAAGGAAGGTTTGCACCATGTAATATCCAGAATCTGTTAGCTCAAATAAACCATGAAAAAACTGTATGAATGGTATATAAAAGCACTTCCCGCTCTCTTAATTAAGGTTCCTCATTATCTATGTAATTCCCATAGAGTACATCAATCATGTGACAATGTGCCTCTCTTTCTACCTATAGAACTAAATTTCAGTACAGAAATTCTTCAATTAGGGCCAGAATTTTAACAAGGAAACTATTTGCACTTAGGATCCAACAACCCCGATTATCAACTCTTCTGAAGGGCTGAAAATAGGAGAAAATTAGTCTTAATCCCATTCAGAAAATAGAACTCTATAATCCTAACAAAGCATAATTCAGATGAGTTACCTCAAAAAACAACTAGAAGAAATTATAATATTAAGTGGGGAAAGGAAAAACAAAATGTGAATCTTTTTCCCAGAAAATATATATTTCTGATTTTCCGAGTCGACAAACTTTAAATTTGTAATCACAATCAGTGGCTCACATTATTCCAGTGGTGAGATGACAGGATTTATCAAACAGTACACAGAAAAAATTGCAAAAAAAAAATTGAAAATGAAAAATGGCCCAAAGAAGAAAGGATCAACACCATACAACAAACCAAACACTAAACTCCAAAATTCAAAAACCAAAACAGACGGAGAAAATAGAGACCAAAACAGATCTAAAACCTTCACCCGCCAAAAATCAAAACACACAAAAGAAGATCAGTCGACAGATACAAAGTTGCACTTACAATGGTGTGTAAATCCCCATTACAATATACTGCAATATCTTCTTCCCAACAAAAGGAGCAAAGAACACATAGAAAGCAAACCCCAATGCCAAAAACACAGCCACTGCCACCACCTTCAAATAACAGCCAAAAATACAAAAGACTCAAACTTTAAGCATTATAATGTACAAATATCAAATGGGTATCTTCAAAAGTCCCAGAAAATACAAAACCCAGAAAGAAAAATATGCAATATTACCTGCATGGATGATAAGGAAGTTGCCATCCATGTTTCCTCATTTTTCACTTCCTTTCCTTTTTCTTTTCCCCCACCTCAAAAGAGAGAAAAAGTATAACTCGAATAAAACAAGGTTTCTTCCTATTTCGTCCCAGTTAGACAAGTGTACTATATTAACTAATAATTCATTAAGCTTCTTTCCCTCATCTTCAGGAAAAGAAAGAAAAAAGTGATTTAAAATCACTGCTAAACAAAATCTACTTGCATTGCCCATTCAAACAAAAAAATAAAATAAAATAAAATAAAAAAGGGTCTAATGAAGTGTAGGCTAAGGCTGGTAGGTTAGGAAAAACAAAAGGGAGAGATCAAAGGGAAGATGGTGTTAGAGAATGACAGGAGGTGTAGAGAAAAAGGAAAAGGAAGAAACTTTGTCTATTATCATATCATGTTCAATCATAGCATAGCTCACTACGTGGTCGTTTTAATATAACGGTTTATGGTTTTTTTTTTTAATAATTTAATTCTTCTTTTTTCTCCTCTCAAGTTTCAAGCTTGCTCTTTTAGCTTTTTTATCCCTTTTTCTCCTGGACAAATCACATATGGGTCTGTGAACATACAGTTCCCAACAACACAGCACAGGGAAGAGAGAGAAAACAAGAGAGAGAGAGAAGGTATGTTTTATGTATATTGTCTAAATGCTCTACTGATCAGTAGAGTCCCGAGCTACCGGTGCTTTCCGTGGCCATAATTACCTTACTGGCTTCCTTTTCACCCTTTCCTTTTTTTTTTTTTTTTTTGTTTTTCGGAAGTGTTACTATTTTTTTTATTCTTTTTCATTTTCACTGGATAAGTGGATTCATCTGCACATTAAATGCTTCGGACAAAATGTTGAGTTCTTTCTGGTTTTTTTTGTTTTTTTTTTTTTTTCAATTCCAATATGAAAGGTGATTTAAACCTACTCTTTCCAAATAAGAGATTAGAAAAATCATTGGCTGCCATGAAGTTTTTAGTGAATTTTGCTTATTTTATTATATTTTGATTATTTTAATATTATATTTTTATTATTTTTAAAAAAATATTTATCAAAAAATAAATATCAATATAAAACTTATAATTTCACTCATAAACAGATCAAATAATAATATAAATAAATTATAAATAAAAAATCAAATTTTAATATAGATTCGATAAAAATTAAACAATCCAAACAATGTTAGAGTTTGTACCTTTGGATTTGCTTTTACTAGTTAATGGATTTAAATTTTCCACCGAAATTTGGGAGTATAATTCAGTTATCATAGACCAATATAGTACAGATTCTTATTCAATTTTTTTTTTAGAAAAATTAAAATCCACTAACTGCAAGTCCAAAAGTACAAACTCTAACAAGAAATTTTCCACTGCCAATCACTCTAATAATGTTGCAAAATACAATTAAAATTATTAAAAAAAAAAAAGGAAAACAAACTCTATCTAAGTTCCTCAGCACTTCTACAATGGCTGCTTGAGTTTAACGCTTAGTACTATAAATTTTTATTGTTAATGGTTGAAAGGTAATTAAATAAACTCGTAGAATTTTCTTCACTAGATAATTTTTTTTTTATTTCTCATCAATCTCTCTCTTTACTTTATGTAAAAAAGCCAAATAATAATAATTATGATATGAAAATCTAAAAGGTTAGTAACTTTTAGATGAAACCAATTTTTACTGTGCTTTATTATTTATCAATCTTTTATATTTTAAACAAATACTTCTTGGTAGTAATCATTTGGTTTGCAAATATAAGGATAAAAACGCCAAAAAAAATTATTTATACATATACATTATGTGATAATATAATATAAGTATGCGATATGATGGAAAATAAAATACCTATATTTGGCATGTGATGTACTTGTTTTGTTCGATGTCACTGCCTGTACGTCGCAACAACAATACAATATCATATCGTCCCATTTTTCCTATTCCTTGAATTGCCAGCAATTCAGCTTTAAAGGCCATAATTAATGCTTCTTGGACCTTTTTGCAACATCTTCACTACAATTTTCCCCTTTTAATTTTACACCTAATCCATAAAATCATTTCATCTTTTTCAATTACCACCAAACTACAATATGAGATAAATGGCCATTCTTGTTAACCGTATTTGAATTGAATACCATTCTTTAATTGGAAGGAATGAATGAGTGGCACACTGAGCAGACACTCGATGGAGGATTGAGCACATTGGCCCACTCTTTTCTTCGGTGGGAGAGAAATATTTTTTTCCCCCTCCTTTTTGAGCTCTTGTAACTTTCTATCATTACTTTGGCAGCATGCTTTTCCGATTAGGGGAAAATTGTAAGTGTTAATATCACGTTTGATATATTAGGATAGTTCGGAATGCAATAAATAAGAAAATAAGGTTTCTATTCTTATATTTGGATATAAACACGGAATGAAATGGAGATATAATAGAATTTGTCAAAAATGTTCTTAACAACAAATAAAATAATAATTTTATATGGATAAAAAGGTAATTAAATCGATGATCATTAATATATGAAGGAAATGAATCGCGATTCCGCCTTCTTAAAACGTAATTGAATTCTCCCTTCAAGCTCGAATTGATAATTTTGGCTTCTAATTAGGCTTCCAAACATGTGGAATAGGAATGAAACCCGAAATCACGATTCCATTTCGATTCATTTCTACATTCTAATTAGGCTTCCAAACATTGGGAATAGGAATGAAACCTGGAATCGCGATTCTATTTCAGTTCATTCCTACATACCAAATATGCCATGAATAGAATCACGATTCCAAATTCCATTTTCGTAAATATATTTGATTGCATTTTTAAAAGTTGGAATCATTGATTTCAAGAGTTACATTTTTATCCCTTTACTTATTTATTATTCACATTAATTACTGTAGATATTTTGGACAATTAACATATAAATTTTATTCAATTCTATGATATATCAAAATAAATGAATGAATTTACCTTTCCGAGTCTTTTAGCTCCCATTCCTATATTAAAAACTTTAAGATTTCTATTTTTTTTTATAATTTTCAAAGATATCGTTATGATTAATGATAATCTCTTTCTTTATAAGTGATGATACATTAATGAAGAAAAAAGGGGAAAAAAAACTTTGGTTGTACATTTATCATATATTCGAAATTGTAGCACACAAACAAAAGGTCAAAATTAGAATGTTCGGTTCACAACAAAAGAATTTAGGGGATTTTTTTTTTTTTTTCCAAGCAGAAGTCTTTTGTTATTGGTAGCTGCTGGAGAGTAACTACTGCATTAAATATGGCCCTGTTCGTGTACGGAGGTGGGGGTCATTGATGCCTGGAAGACGACGAAGTTTAGTGTCTTTTTCTTTAGCCATGGGTACCTTGGTACATCTTCTGTGCTATTCTTATCATATTACCGTCCGATTCCTGTCTACTTAAATTACCAGATATAAATATGTTCGTAATATGACTACTATAAAATTTATAAAACTTTTTTTTCTTTTTCAGAAATACTTAAAATCTGCTTTTAATGGTTGAGATGTATTCCTCTCAGCATTATGGGATAAGCAAAATCTCAATTAAACAAAAAAAAAACTAAATACAAATAACATAATTTCAATTACACAATTAATAACACAAAATTGTATCTACTATATCCAATTTTATTTTAAATAAAATTAATCACATGAATAAAATACGATTTAGTGGAAATCGTTCGATAGCATCTTATTAATGTAATTTAATTATTCAAAGAAAAATTGCATATATAATATGAAATATCCTAAAATTTCATTACAAGGCTAATAATAACAACAATAATAGTGATATTAGGAATGATTAATGATAATTTAATTTGGAATAATAAATTTTAATTATAGATGATAAAGATTTATTAAGGAAAATAAAGTAAAAAAATATAAGGAATTAATTATTCAAGTAGGATAACTAAATAATTTAAAAGACAAACAAATAAATCATTATATAATTAAATGAGACTTAATATAATGGCATGGTGGTTGTTTTAAGCATAACATGGCCATGGTAATTTTAGCAACAAGCGCAAAATAGTCATTGCAAGCTTAAAGGTATAATCTACATTTACAAACTTCTCGCAAACACATATTTAAACTAAAGATTTTCTCTCTCCTCTCATTTTAGTACCTCTCAATCTTCTTAACATGCTAAACACTCTATACAACTTCTTCGAGGAGATAAAAATCTCTCTTTTCTAAGATCTAAAATCTAATCATTGGCTTCTACAACAAACTAATGAGAAGAGAAAATAAAAATATAATCCTTAACCTTATGTTCCTTAAATTTATATCACTAAGATGATTCTTAATCCATAGGAACAAAACTTAAGGGTCAATGAGGTTTGAGGAGGGATTAGAAGCAACATCAACTTGCTTGCCAAAAGTAGTAGTAGTAGTGATTTGATTGTTGTTGTTCATCTAATTAGGTAAGCGCTTCAACCTTTTTTTTTAATATAAATTTGTGATTTGAATGATTAACAACTTGTGTTTGAATGTAGTGATTATATGTTTTGAATATTGTTTGATAAATAAATGACTATGGATTGGGCAGTGGTTGATTAGAATTTGAAAGCATGGTTGGAAGTTAATAAAAACATGGAAAATGATAATATGATGAATAAATGATTCTATAAATTAGTAAACATAAAGCTAATTAATTAACTAAGTAAAAGAACATAAAATAAACACGTAATCAATGTTAATTAAATGCTGGAAGGGGGTTAAAACAATTAAAATACAAAAGTAGTGCAAAACTGGATAAATAACATTTTTTTTGCAGCACAATGGCATTGATGTACAGGGGTGAACTAGTCCACTTTTCTTCTCCTTTAAGAATGAGTATAACAGTTTTAAAACTTAAAAATTTTATTTTACAATGGTGAAGAGAACCAGCGTCAATTTGGCAAAATTTTGTTAGTTGTCAGTGTTGTTTCCTTGCCCCAACATATATGAATTTTTTTTAATCATATTAAATCAATCCAAATGAGTTGAACCAACTTAAAAACATGCAAAACAATGAGTTTGGAAGTTTACATAAAAATTTGGAGTTAAGAGTCGGTCTAAAAGCAAGTGAACCAGTCTATTTAAGATAAGTTGCATGATCATATGGTAGGTAATTGTGTTATTATTGTGCTAAACTTTAGCTCATTCCATCTTTTTTTAGGTCGTGAAAATTATTTTATATGGATGTTATGGTTGCATGGTTTACAGGCTGGATATTAGTAAGAGATTAAACGAGCTGAACACTTAGATATGTTAGATATTGTAATGTTATTTTCTAGGGTATTGATACTTGTAATAAAAACTTTCCATGTGTTTGAGGTTTCTAATGTATTACTGAGAGATTATTTACTGTTGTTTACAAAACTTAAATAAGAATTTTTTTAATATAAAATTAGTTAGAAACTCACCTAGTTAATAGGAGCATTTATGTATAGCGTTTAAGAGTTATACGTAATAAAACTATCAACACACTAAACCTTATTTGGGGTGTGACATAATTTGCGATTTACATGTAAGTACATAAATTGCATGTATACCATAGAGCTGACCAGGTACAATATGGGTAGGGTATGAAGTCTTATCCATGTCCTACCTTTTAAGGTACATGATACTAAATCGTGTACTTAGAACCTATCTTATTCCATCATGTACCCTCTGTCTTATAAAACTTACAAGATACAAAGTATCTTGTGCAACTTATAATTTTTTATTATTTTTTTAACATTTTAAGATTATTGCGGTATATGACATGAAAAATAATCTTGATTTCAAATATTTATTATAGTAAAATTACTAGTGGAGTTTGGAAGAAATTTAAAAGTAATTTCTTAATATCACAAATTATGTGATAAAAGAAAAGGTAATATAGGAGTTAAAACATACAAGTTACAACATAAAACATATATTATAATTTGTAAAAAAATTATAATAGTTAGACACTTCTACACTAACTAGTTTGAAAAGATAACCGACGCTTTCATAATACAACTAGTCTCTATAATTAGTATCGAAAATGTAAAGCATTAAAATATCCATATCTTCAATTTTCACAACTTATATTTTACTTCAATTAATATCTAATAGAGAAAATAGTTAAATAAAATTCTAATTGTGTAAAATACAAAATACTGGAACAATGTTGAGTGATTGCCACGAGGAAAACAAAAACTAAATATTAATATGAAGAAGTGCCACTGCCTTAAATAATATTGATGTTCATAAAAAATTAGTAGAACTAAGTGGTACCATTCTATTGTTAATATTATTTTATACAATTTTTATAAAATGGGTGTAGGATACCCTAGAATTTGTACTCTATATACAGTAGAATACAGGTTTCGAGATGGGTATAGAATATGTGGATTTCGCACCCGTACCTACTCTGTGGGAGCAGGTTTCGAGAATTTTGTATATAAAACTTATCCATTATTTTTCAATATTCATTCAAGACATTCCTGGTCAAATAGGATCCAGATGAGCACCATGTACAATAGAATTACATGTTCATCCTGGTATAATATACGATTTATGTACAAATACATAAATTGCATTTACTAGACGTGATTTTATGTTAGTATTTTGATAATTATTTTATATAGTTATATTTACGTATTTTCTATTTCAGTTAGTTGGTAATTGGACAATTTTCTTCATATTCTTTTATAAATACTTTCGAGTAAACGGGACTTACTGTCTTTAACAGTTCGATCACATATACTATACACAGGAAAATAAAAAATATATATATTTTCTTTATCATTAAGCCCTCTTGTTATCGTTTTCTTGCTGCACAATTTGCTTTTATGTATTTCATTATTTTTTATTGGAGAATTAAGTGGAGAGTCTAAATTATTTTTGTAATATAAAGATAAATAAATTATAGAGAAGGGTAAGTTTGTCATTTGTTATAAAATAAGAGGGTTCTATGGTCAACAAGTCTTTAAAAATAGTAAATCTTCAATAAATTATGATAAAGGGTAAAAGTTGTCATATGCTGAAAAATAAGAGGGTTTTATGGTCCATCCTTATAAGTTTTATTTATGTGTATTATATGGCAGGCATATAATACATGAGGTGTCTTTTCGTTTTCTGTGCTGTTATAAGAAATCCTAGGGTTCGTGTTTTTCATTTGTAACCTCCTTCCTTTGACAGAAAGAGAGAATTGAGAGTTTTTGGGTGTTTTTGAAGAACAATATCAAGGGAGATCAGATTAGGATCAAGAGTAAGTAATCTTGCCTTTATCTATCAAGATTCTTCGTATATCATTTCGTTTCCTTAAGATTTATGTTTGGATTTTGAAGAAGTTATTTGGAGAAAACTTAGTTTCATCAAGATCTGATCTTTTGGGAATCAATCGAAGGATTAGATTGAAACAAGTATTATATGTTCTATATCAGTAAGTATAAGTTTTGAATCCTTTTATACGAAATTGGACGGCCTTAATATTGCAATATTGATCATATGATATGTTTTATAGGGTTTTGGTGAAGATTCCGATTTAAGGATTTCAAATATCCGTTCTTTGATAGGTCGAGTTTGAGAAATTCTATATCATGTTAGTTTAGATAGGTTGTTTTATGTTAAGATATTGCGATCATGTCTGTTGATATATATACATATTGTGACAGGACATTTGGAGTTTGTGAAACTGTTGTTGATGTGGATATAGGAGTTGGTGGAGATTGGGAGATTTCTTGTTGTTTTTAAGAATTTGTGGATTTGGAGAGACTGTTCTTGAATTGGAAAAGGTACGACCTTTCCTTGTTTGTTGTATTTGCTTGCAGGTTTAGTTTTCTGATTGTTGTCTGTAGGAACAGATATATAAATGAACTTAATTCTATTTGGCTTAAATTGTTTTTCTGGATGTCTTTGGCTTTGACCAGTAAAGACCTGGCAGACAGTGATACTGGTGAGGCACCCTGATGATCCTTGTGTGTCGTTGTCCCTTGTGGAGTTGCACTTGGAGATGATTCCGGTAGATATAGGTTTATTGGCAGTATGGCCGCGGGTGTTTGGGGAGTACCCATTCACCAATATATGTATATAATTATTTATTTTCGATATCTGGTTGTTTTTCAGGAGTCTGAGTAACTCCAAGTTTGGGATCAGAGATCTATGATTCTGAACTGTGTTGTTTTGCAGGCTTAATGAAGATAATAATCCTGTTGTTTGCATTTAGTTAGTTGCACGTATCTATACATGTTGTTTGTGCATTTGCATATTGTTTGTGGACTGGCGTACTGGGCGTTTTCGCTCATTCCTTTCTTTTTCAGGTACAAGTGATGGAGATATTGTTTATGACTTGTGTGGTTATGACTTATATTTTGATCATGGGGATGGCGATAGTGGACCTGACTATACTGCAGCAGAATAGGATGTTATACATGACCTATGAAAGGGATTTCTTGAGTTTTTGAAGATTTTTGAATCAATGTTTTGATTATTTATCGATTTGAGGATTTGAAGTATTGGTTTTTATGTAATTGTTTATTAAACAGGATTATATGATTTTAAGTTGGAAGTTGGATCTTTTCTGGATTATTGTTGACTTTGGTTTTGCCAACTCGGATTTAGTTTATATTATAGGAGATATTTGAAAGTTATAAATTACAGGTTTTATGAGTTTTGTCGCTTCTAGAATACCCTTAAATGTGGGTTCATGGAGATTTTTATATGTTTATATTTTGTGGTATTGGGATTTGGAGCCTTTGCGTGTCTCTTTTAAGAGAGGGACACGTGGCGGGTTGTAATACCTTATTTTAGGGCGTTACAATTTTCCTATAGCGAAGTTTAAAATGCGGTCTGTCATCTTCTGCTATATTGTGCTAGATTAAAAGAGGGGGGGCGGGGGGTGGGGGTGGGGGGTGGTTGGAGTGGAAAGTTAGGAAAGAAAATGAAATGATTCCCAAAATTTATTAGTAGAATTTTAATTAGAAGTGAGTTAAAAATGATATGTATCTACAATATAAACACTGACAGTGTCTTTCCTTCGGTAATTTACTGTTGTACATTTTGGACCCAAACAAAATTATTTATTCATTTATTTATTTTAAGCATGTGGGTTGTATAAATGTAAACCACTAAAATTATAACAGAACCAAATCAGCTTTATAATTTATTTTCTTTGAGTTCATATTTCCTTAACTGAAAACCCGCTCGAGTTTGATTCAATCACAGTTAAAAAAAAATTCTTAACACCCTGTTGAGTCTAAATTTTATCAAATTTAAATCAATTCCCCAATTTAATACAAACTTGTCCTAAGGTATAAGATTTTTCTAAAAACTGTGTGCAAAACGAATCGAATCGAACTGATTTTTTCAAATTTATCCGCGTGAACTTAAAATTAAACATACCGTACGAGATAGAACTCAAGTTTTGTTGCAGTTTTTGGTTTGACTAGGTTCGGTTCATGCACATTTCTCGGACCCACTTAGCATTTTGAAACGACCAATTGAGCAAATTTAAGCCTAAGGTATCATTCATCAAACAAAATTCAAATGCTCTATGTAAGAATAAAGTCAAAAAGGTCTAGTCCCAATAAGGCTACCATCAATGTTTCAAGATATTGGAACATATTGCAGCTTTGTATTATTCTAAATTCTTCTACTACCATATCTTATGCAATTTCTTTATTTTCTTTTTGAGTAAATTGATAAAATAAAAAGACTTAAAGGCATTGCACTAGGTAGCCTATGACCCATGCATTATGATCTGTCAGTGGTGGGCACTCTTTCTACAAGAAACAAATTGGAGAGAGGAGGGTGGAGGGAGGGGGAGAGAGAGACTTAACATTGAGAAAAGGGCCAAAAACATACAGCAAATAGCATAGCAATGAGGGTTAGGTTATGGAGGGATTTGTAATATGCATTTGGCATTTTCCTGTCAGGTATTGGATTTGATGAGTGTTTGTATTAAAAAATATTATACCATGCCATGGTTCACGGGAAGTAATCAATTCTGTACTCAACATTTGTTATATCAGAAAAGTTTCAAATAGGGCTTGACCGCTTTATCAAACTATTATTTTAAAATAAAAAAGATTTATGAAATTAGTCTCTAGAAGAATACTAATGTTTAGGTTTACTTCCATCGCATATCTCTTGGAAACTATGTAATTTATAGAAAACATTTCGGATTTTTGAAATACGCTACTTATGTTCTTTTAAAAAAAATTTAGTTATGAAAACTCTCTCATTTATGACCGCTTGAATTGTTGGATTTTAAATCGTATCTTATCTATATCTGATTAACATCAGTAACTCATCCATATCTGCTCTGTTTATAAGTAAAAATTATTTATTTTAACAATCGTATTTATTTCTTGACAAATATTTATATAAAAAACAATAAAAATAAAATGCAAAAGGACCAAAAAAAGATGCAACAAACAAACCCTTAATACAATACCAAAGTCAATTTTTCAAATAAGCTTGTGATTATCTCTTATCACTCTTAAGGTTTTTTTTAGTTAATTTTTCACTATGTAATACGAATCAAGTTAAATAATAAATCGACTTCAACAACTAATTACAATTATTGTATGCCATTACAAAAGAAAACTAATCTTTAATAAAAGTTTTCTGATTTTTAATATTTTTTAAAAGGTGCAAATACATAATTTAGAAATTATGAATATTTTTTGGATGTCGCTATAATATAGCCCGAAAATTTAGGATTCCTCTGGTTATCTTATACTACCTTTTTAAATCATGAATGATTGTTTCAATCTGTGCTATCATTACTTTTTTGGTCTTTTTGCACGTTACTTATTAGAAGTCAAAGGAAATATTGCTTATAATAAAAATGCTCTCGTCCGGATTTAAACCTTCGCATTATCACACGATTTAGTCTTAAATATTTAGTACTGTCGTTTAAACCCAAAATCATTATCCAACATTTTATATTGACATGGAATGTACAAGGCTCGGGATTTAGGAGCTATTTTTTTTTATTTGGCTTGTAAAAAATTTTACCATGAAAAATATTTATTTTATGAAACATAAAAGAGATAAAGAATTTTTTATTTCATTTTTTATTAAAAAAATTGCTATTCTTTATTAAAAAAAACATTTCTTTTACTGAAAATACTCTTAATAACAAAGGAATTGCTATTCTTTGCTAATTTCATTCAATTTCAATGAATTAAACATGATGTCATGATCTATTGGATCAATTGAACTAATATTCGATTTCCTATATAATAGATTTTTTTTTTTAAATAAAAAGGCTACTTCTATTACATATAAATACACAACTATGGATTACACCACTAATTAAATCTGGCTACAACTTAGTTAATATTTACAACACCTAGAAGTAAATTTTTTCTTATTCTTCTATCTAAATCATAGCAACGTGATATTTAGAATCTATTTGAATTATTTGATTTTCATCTATATTTTATTTGTATTTGTACCTTATTTATATATGACCCATTTGATCTATTTCATGACAAAAAAATGTTTGTTTTTGTCTGTATATGTTTCTTGACAATTAGCAACAAACTAAACAGAGCCTTAACAGGCTTCAGAATCCAATTAGGAGAAAGATCAAAAACCAAATTTTGTTTTTCACATTCCAACTAAATAAAGATGTGCAAAAATATCGATGAAACAAAAAAACAAAACCAAAATCATAAAATCAATCCGAAAATTATTGTTAACCAGTCTGTTGGTTTCGATTTAGGATTATGGGTTTTATTTTTTCCAGTTTTCAGTTTTGGATAGCCATAAAAAACTTACGGTTAATGGTTAACCATTTCAATATTTATAAAAATAAAGATTTTGCTCGAAAATAAAGGTGTACAAAAATATCGATGAAACAAAAAAACAAAACCGAAATCGTAAAATCAATCCGAAAATTATTGTTAACCAGTCTGTTGGTTTCGATTTAGGATTATGGGTTTTATTTTTTCCAGTTTTCAGTTTTGGTTTTGGTTTATAGCCATAAAAAACTTACGGTTAATGGTTAACCATTTCAATATTTATAAAAATAAAGATTTTGCTCGAAAAAATTTAACCGAGAGATCCCTTAACTAGAAAAGGGATATAGATTTCATCATTTCACTTATTTAGACTAAATAACGTGCTAATGAATCCCCCTCTTTTTGCCACTAGATTTCCCAATCAAATTCGTCATAACATTCATAATGATCAACTTTACAAAGATCCCATTGTATTTTGGAAGCTCGCAGCAATGGTCCTGATAAACCCCAATTTTTTGCTTCTTCTCCTTTAATAATGCCCACTTCCTCAACTCGTTCTAGAAATATAGGATTTCATGTAATAAGGTTTTGATATTCAGAAACCGCTGTTAAAAAATAATCATTAAAATCCAAACACTTATCGAGCCATTCATGAGGTAGATCGACGCGTAGAGACCAAAGGTCTCGAGCGATCAATATATATATTATATATATAATTTACAAATGTTAGTGTTATTTGAATTTTGATTAAAGTATTATACTCTGTCATATATTTGATGGGAATTGATATGGTAATAAATTTAGTTTGATTTTATTAATGATAATATAACTAAAGGCTTGTTTTTCTCCTTTTCCTTAATTTGATTTTCCTTTTTTTTAGCTCTTGTGATACGTATAATAATTTAAAGAAAAACTCTATGATAAAGGTTAAAAAATAATATTTATTGAAACTATCAATTTGATTTTTTAAAACCATTAGATTAAATGGTTAAAAATCAAAAACCAAAAAAATTAATAAAAAGAAGGTTAACCATTAAGGCGGTTAACCATTTATAATGGATTGGTTAAGGATCAAGATATTAAAAAACTAATTATTACGATCGGATTAAAAAAATAGAATCACGGACCGGTTAATCAAACTGTGAACATCTCTATAGCCAAAGCATCAACAATAACATTTGGTTCCCCCTTAGTGTAGCTTCAATTTTAACCTAGTGGAATAGAGAGAACTTCACCCTACACGCCATGAAAACATTGATAAAGTACGCTTGTGAATTATTTATATTACAGGGAAAGCGTATAGTAACATTTCAGCCACCGTTGATTTCCACATTATAAAATCCCCTTTACGAAAGAAATTTATTCCCCAGCAAATGGCAAATTTTCCATAGTAAGAATCCAAATATTACTTACTTTGGTGGAGATACAGCGATCATATCCCTCTTCTGCATATGGCAATTAATACAAATCCATCTTACTAGTTTTTCATTTGTGGATATCCAAGGAACCTGCTTGCTTTGCAATTTGCAAAAATAGACAGTAAAGTAGAACGATTTTTGAAGCATGGGTTATATCTTACTCTTTTAGAGGTAATCTATTGTAGCAAATTCTCCATATCATAAGTGTGACTTTTAGGGGGAAAGTGAATTTTCAAATCCATTTCCAATGTGCTAATGGAACCTTTTCTTGTTGCTGCAATTTTATAAATATCAACCAAGGAACACAAAATATAAGCATTTGAAGAAGAAGGTTGTTGATCTCTAAAATTTTGTTGTCGAAACCAAGCACCCTATCATCATCATCATCATTAGTATTATTTGGTGTGGTATTTTCATTTAGTTCTTAGGACTAAAACCACTTTTTCAAATAACATAAAGTTGAAATTTTCGAAAATTTATAAAACTAATAGGTTTTGTTTAACTTCAGAAGAAACCACTGACACTAGGTAAGTGCACCTACTGAAGTAGTATAGAAAATATTAGGTCGTATCTCAAGAAATCGTTGGCAGCTATCTTACTCACATTTCATCTATTATCTAACCAAAGAAAATTTAGAAGATCATGATAAAAACAAAAGCTAAGCTATGGTTAGTTGATATGCACATACTTTCAAGGAAAAATTAAGGATGGGATTGTAAAAACGCAAGATGGAAGCCTAGGGTTTACTTCACCAATTCCTTATAATGTGATTTCTTGAGAAACTTAGAGAGAGAATTGTTTGTTGGTGTAGTTACACTATCAGATTCACTAGAGTAAGTTAAAGCCTATCTCAAGATCAGTAACTCTAGATCTAGACCAGATCACTGGAATCTTTTCACAAGTTGTCAGCGGCCTAGATTCTCATAAAGCTTAATAATCCTTTGTTTG
This sequence comes from Combretum micranthum, assembly GCA_024138025.1. Lineage (NCBI taxonomy): Eukaryota > Viridiplantae > Streptophyta > Magnoliopsida > Myrtales > Combretaceae > Combretum > Combretum micranthum. The sequence goes on from JAMXBD010001533.1 coordinate 317,024, forward strand.
AAAACTAACCTAATGAATTTCAAAAGCAAGTGATAAAAAGTTTCACCATCACCCTCCCTTAAGGCGATCATGAGCAACTCCATTAGTAGTCCGAATTTATTCAAAAGAATGATCTCTTAATCTATTCAATTGAAATCAGACATGAATCTAAAAAGTGCACCATACAAGTAGACTCATGAAAATAAATTAAACTATTAATTACAAATACCCAGTCAATATTTACTTAAAAGCGCATTTGAAATCCTATGAATCAGGATTTTGATTCACAAACCCTAAGTTGGAGGAGATTGTTTCTTCATGGATGTAAGCATTAAGCATAAATTCTGAAGAAATAATATGGAATTAACAAAGAATATTACAAATTAAGTTCAAGGTCTTGCAAAAATACAAAAAATGAGTTGAAATGATTTTACCTAGAAAACTTGAGATTTCTCAGCTGGAAGAAACAATTTTTTTGCCAAAGAATTCTCTCTCTCTATACTACGTTAGGAATTTGTTACATATGCTACATACATTTTATCGCATGCTTGTACACATTTATTTATAGGATAGAGACACATAAATCATAACGATTTTATTTGCTGATGTGTTAAATTCTTTATAATAGAATTCGTTTTTTACTCTCACCGCGCATCATAAATGTTAGCTCATAAGGTCACTTTTCGAGTGGTAGGTCGAGCCCTCAAATGTTACTTAAAGATCAGGGCTTGACTTAAGTTGTAACTTTCTACTAAAATGGCTCAAGTCTTTGTCTAGATTTAACTATGGGGTAAATTGATATCATTAAGGGCTCGAAGGTGGCACTCTATCTAAGCTGTGCTTTTCCTTGCAAAGGTATGAATTTTGTCCAGCTTCAATCACAGGGTAGATTTAGGGCTCAACATTGTGGCGTGGTAGAAGCTCTTTCATAAAGTTCATGGCTCAGTCACCTCAAAACAGACATCGAGGGTGATGTCGAGGGCTCGATGTAGGGCGTGACAAACCAATTTGCGTTATTTTGCCTTGCTGTTTTGGCTTTAACAAGTACTTTTGTAGGGGTTGATAAGTTCTATTTTGCACAATTGATGTTATTTTGCTCCAATCTAATTCAAATAACTTTGTCTCTATTTCTTTTGATTTTATGACCTGAAAAAAATAATATTTAAACAATAAAAGTACCGAATTCATAGGAATTTACCTTAAAATGCATCAGATTAAGCCTAAATTCCTATGAATAGTATAGAGTGAAATAGACTTATTATTATTATTATTATTATTATTATTATTATTATTATTATTATTATTATTATTATTATTATATCTTTTAATTTTCAATGTTAATCAAACAAAATTGCTTCACTCTTTTCCAATATTGCTATACTTTTTTTTTTTTGCCATTACAATCGGGGGGGTGGGGGCGGGAAGGAGGGGAATCGAGTCTAAGACCTTTCATATGAGAGACCAGGAGAGATGCTACTAAATCACAAGATCATGGGCCAACATTGTTATACTCCAAGATGAAAGCTATGCAAAGGAACAGGGCATTAAATTATTTCCCTGATAGTAAAATCACCAAAAATTATGTATTTCTTTCATCCTCCATTGCATATTTCTATCCAATAATTAATATCCTTTAATTCTTTCAATAAATGTAAACTAGATTTGTGCTTTTGCAACACATTTATACTATGAGATTGAATTTTGTATTTAACTTTTGTATGTTAAGTCCATAACATAATTCTATTGTGAATTTCCCGTTCACTTTTAATTATTAAGATTCGAGTCAAACAAACCCAAGCTTCTTTTGTCTTTAGTAGACAAGATCATTTCTTAATTAATCTAATACATTTAATCAAAGTTGTTTACCCCATTCCATAGAAAGTCTCTAACTACTTTTACTAACTTCATTATTACTTTACTTGAAAGTTTTTCAACCTACATATAGTAGGTTAATAGAGCTTCCAAAACCGATCTAACTAAAATTAGCCAGCCATTCATCTTCAATTGTCATGCCTTCCATCTAATGAGCTTTTGCTAAAATTTCTCTATTATGATTTCTAGTTGTGATGTAGTTGACTTTTTTCTAAGTATCAAGTAGATATCCTAAATACTTTCTTTAAGAGAGAGTTTCTATGTAATTGAATGCCTTAAGAGTTTTTCCTATCTCTATAGAAGATACATTTGGTGAGAACATGATAAAGGATTTGTTAATATTTTGACACAAACTTAAAACTTGACCAAAAGAATGGATTGTTAACTTAATCATCTCAACGATCTCAATGTTATATTGTTATCCTTAGATATGATGTGGGAAATTTGTAGATGATTCCCTCTTGATCTAAATGGTAATCATTTTACTCTTGGAACTTGATATTCACTTGTTCGATTAAAGAACTCCATGGTTAAGTGTTGAGTTTATTTTCCTCTTTCCATTTCTTTCGATAAGGAGGATTTTAAATGCACATATTCCATGATTCGGGAGAAAATCCTAAATAGTGCAAAAGGACTCAATAATGTTGTAATACCCTAATCTGTTTGCAATTACAACCCGCCACATGTCCTCTCTTTATAGGACATGAAAAGGCTATAATAACCTAAACCACAATATAAACATAAGATATAGTCTCCATAACTCTCATAGGGGGTACATCAGAAGATTCAAAACCTGTATAACATATAATAAAATTCATTTCTAAAATTCTCCTGTTTATTAAAATAAAGTTAGCATAAACCAAGCCAACATAATCAAGATAAATCTAACTCCACTAGTTATGTAAAATCTCTTCAATGCTATAAAAGATATCTAAGAACATAAAAATCCATCATTCTTCAAAACATATAAAAAAAATCTTTAACATAATTCCAAATTCTACATAAGATCTAAAACTTATTTTCCTCAATTCATCGATCTGAATCTATTCCTTAGCATGGTAGTCTGGATCACTATTGCTATCCCCTTTATCTATGTACGAATCATATCCAGAAATATGATATACTATGTCATCTTCACCTATACCTGAAAAATGAAATAAATGAGTGCAAACGTCGAATACGCCGATCCATAAAACAAATGCATATGCAAATGCAACACATATATATATCAAATGCAACTTAATCTAATACAAACAATCATATTATTATCTTTATTAAATCAACAAAACAACACAGTTTAGAACTATGAATCCCTAGTCCCAAACTTGGAGTAAGTCAGACCCTTGAGAAATCAACTAACTCTTGAAAATATTATATATATATATATATATATAGTAGTGAATAGGTACTCCCCAAACACCCGCGGCCATACTGCCAAAATACCTAAATCTACTGGAATCATTTCCAAGTGCAACTTTACTAAGGACAACGACACACAAGGATCAATAGGTTACCACACCAGTATCACTATCTGCCAGGTCTTTACTGATCATAGCCAAATACACACAGCAGATAATTTAATTAAGCTGAATAGATTTAGATTAAATATTAATCTATTCCTACAACAAAGCATACAAAATACTAAACTTGCAAGCAAATATAACAAACAAGGAATGATCGTACTTTTTAATTTCAGGAACAATTCATCAAATCCACAAACCCTTATAAGCAACAACCAAAAATCTCCAAATCTCTTGAATATAATATATGAATAGAAACAACATATAAATCATCAACATCCAACAAACCCTAACTTATCCAATTTCTCCAAAAACCCTAACCTTTTAAGGAAACCACAACTGCAGCTTCTTCTGTAAACCCCGAAAACTTCCATCATATGATACGACCCTAGACTAGAAAGTATGGGTTGACTAGTAACCTTAGGAGTTAATTAGAAACCCTAGTTTAGATAGATACTCTAAAATTGATCGGGTTGGAACTCATGGACTTTATGAAAAGACTACTTGACCCCAAATGTTTCCAAAAACAAGATTTCATATTCCGAGTTAATAATTCGGGTTGTGATCAAAGGAAACTTCCAATCCTAAACCCGAATCTTTGTCAAACAGACAGAATATATAGGAAAACCTAAATATGAATACTAAGTGATTACCTTAGTATTCGATAGAGACCGGGAATTAAAACAAGGTATAGTAATGAACCTATATTTAGATTGGAACCCTAAAATTTGAGAGTTTTAGTCAGTAATAAACTACTTTGATAAGATTTCATAGTGGGTATCCAAATCTAAAATATATAACTAGTATAGCCTATATATTAGTAGTAATATTACGTAAATGACTCAATAGGGTTTTAGTTAGGAAATTGTGATTTCAAGATAAACGGTTAGGATTATAAATACCCAATAAAAACATAAACTGATATATAACTTGAGATCTAGACCTCAAATATAGAATTGAATCATACCAATGATCAAATTAGGGTTTTCTAAAGCCCTTGGAGTCTGAAACGAAAATTGACCCGAAAAAGCTTATAAAATCCAAATCACGTAGGATAAATTTTTCTTAAACAATTAGATACGTACTATTAAAGCTTAAATTTGTACTTTTTGTTAAACTAAACATCTTGTAGGATTCATTTAAGACCTTTGTATATATACATTTACATATATAAGCTAAAATATGCCCTAATAGTGTATTAAACTACCCGAAAACTTAGCCAAATAAAATCTAACTAATATAATATATACATATATATGTTTGCAACTTGCAGGAGGCCTTTAATTTTTTTGATGGCTGTGATCTTCTTAAGATTGATGAACCGAAGGTTCTTCAATAATTTCTCTAAAGGTCAATCCCCATCCTTTCCAAAGCCAGTAGAAACATGACAGATCACCCTTGTGTTTATGATAATCAAACAAGGAATGAAATGAGCAACAAGCCAGAGCAATTTGTTTCGGAATTGAGGAAGCAACGCGAGCGGAAACTACACTACCTTATATATATATATATATATATATATATACAAACGGACTCGGATGGCTAAACAAACGAACTTCAAATTCCTCCAAACTTTCCAGAACTCATTTCCACCTCATTAGAAGTAGAACCAACCCAAGAACCGATTGTTAAACGCTCGGATAAACCCAGTTCAAGAATTTGAACAAAAATCTGGAAAAACGTTCAAAAACGAGCTTGAGGTAAGTGATCTTCATTCCGCGAGTCTTCTTCTAGTTTTATGGATTGAGACTGACTTATAAATATCTTAGGAAGCTAACCAAAACAATTAGGAGCTTCAGATTCCACTGAGAAGCTACAACGAAGGTATTTTTCCTAAACCCTAGCCGAGCTTGATGATTCGAAATCATGGATAGCATGTTGTTTTTAGCTTATGATTCTTGGATATTTAGATTTATTAGGTTATTAGGAGTTGTTTGGATCAAAAATCCCGACGTGGTAACGTCGGGATTTGTCGGAAATGGCCATGACTCATCGGAGAAGACGATGAACAGTACTTCCCGATGAGCCCAGGCTTCGTGTACAGGCGTACATGACCCGTAGACCCCTCGGTTAGCAACGTGTACGGGCGTACATAACCCGTATACCCCTCAGCCAGCTCGTTGTACGGGCGTGCTTAAACCTGTACACACCTTAGCAAGCAATTTGTACGGGCGTACTCAAACCCGTGCACCCCTCGGCCAGAAGAAAAGAAAAACGAAATTAAGTATACATAATTATATAATAATTAATTATTTAAATAACTTTAGAAGGTTTACTATTTTTCCTGCATTTAATTATTTTCTGAAATAGTAATAGTAATATTATAATATAATAATATTAAATCCAAAATTTATTTATTTATTTAAATTTAAAAATAAAATTATTTTTATGACTTTATTAAATAGAGGGTGTTTAAATATTATTCATCTAAAAAGAAATTTTCTTTAGAAAAATAATTTCGAAAATAGTTATAATAAAGTTAATAAATTTTTTATTAGTAGATATGTTTTCTTAGTAAAATAAATATATGTATAAACTATGAGTTAGTAAATACTAAGTATATACTAGCATATTTGTATATAAATAGATAACAATGGAAATTTAAATAATCCAAATTTGAGTATAGGAATATATATACTCTATAAGAAAAATTTATTAAGTAATTTAAAAGAAAACTGAGAGTACAAGAATCTAGAACTTAGAGCTATTTCGAAAGAATTAGCTAAGAATAAAACAGAGACCCAACCGACCAATAGGACACTTAAATAGTCATAAAAACTAATTTGTATAGTTTGGAATTTTAATAATTATATGATCTATTTCAATAGGTGACTCGGTTATTGGGGAGGACCTACCTGAAGACTACTACGATTAAATAGGATGGGCAGGTGAGTGACTCAGTCTTATTACATTGATTGTGTTTGTACTAGTAGTGAACCATAAATGAAAAGATAATGAAAACTGGTGATCTGTTTGAAATAGGAAAGTTGTGTATTGTATTCCATTGATTGCCATGTCACTCTAAAATAAGTGATAACACAATTGCGTGTATCTTGATAATGTATGTAGTATCTAATTGAATGTCTGTATTGCTTGATCACCCTCAAATTGACTAAAAACTACTGGTACCATAATGTAAATAAATCATGCATTACATACTATGCATAAAAAGCATTGAGTAAGTGGTAGCCTACTACGTGTTAGTTCTCGGATCTCTGGTAAGGCTTGAATTATCTAGGCCAGAGGGCTAGTAGTTAATTGCAAGATTACTTTTGTTCTGTTAATACCATAGGAACTACATGGTAAACGAAGGACGCCGCTTATGGTATTACGTGAGAATAACTAACACTTAGTGGAGTTTCTAAAGCTAAACAGGAAATAAATAATGAAACATGATAAGTATAAAGAGATAACTAAATTTGAGATTGTTATTTCCTGAAAGCTTAAGTCTCTCCTGGGTAGGTGGACCATAGATTGTGATCCTTCAACCCCGATGGGAGGGCGTAAATCTTCATCCTGTTTGGATTCCGGGTTATCCAAGCTTGTAATGTTCATTTGTGTGATTGCTGCATTTCATATGATTGTTAAATAACTTGTATGCTATGTGTAATAAGTTCTGGTTATTCACTGAGCTCGTGTTTTAGCTCACACTCCCACAGTCCTTTCAGGTTCACTCTGCGACCGTGGCTCATTACTAGCAGGAGCATGGTCCCGGTAAGAGAATAGAAGCCAGAAGTTTAAAGCTTAGTATAGAATTAGAATATCTAAATCTGTAATAGTTTATGATGCATGTAATGTGCATTAGAATCATCAATTAAGGTTGTAAGGAATTCTGAAGCATATGATCTGTAGTATAGTAGTTTGTAATAGTTGTTTACTAATTTACATTTTATATATGTTTGTTTATTCCATCCAAGCAACTAAAAGATCCTGTTTTTGAAAATCATGTCATACCTAGAAGGTAAACTAATAATGGTGATTGAATAGTTTTTTATTATCATTATTAGAATACCCTCGGGGCGTGACATCTTCTTTGATCAAACTCCACAAAAATCCCAAAAGAACATATCTCTCTCCAAAAACCCTAATATGAAATTTAGCAAATACAGACAATTCTCTATAAAATCGAACTTTTAGAGAATCTATGTTTTATTGGATAAAAACTTACTTGGATAATCTTTTGAAGCCAAATTCTAGATTTCTCTAATCATGAACAAACAAAACCCCCAAAAGGACAACTTCTTCCAAAACCCTAATTTGCAAATCAACAAAAATAGATAATCACCAAACGAGAATCATACTCTTAATTAACTTATGGATTAAAGAGATAAAAACTTACCTCCTCAATTGATCGTCAAAAGATTGGATCTTGAACCAACTCTATGATTTCTCCAAAAATTCTGTTACAAAAACCAAAGAAAACCCTAAACAACAGGAAGGATTTGTAGGAAACTTGAAAATCAAAGGTGAATCCACTTACCTTGATCGAAAACCCGATCTTTACTTGATCTTCTCTCTCAAGAACACTTAAGAACTCTAGCAAACACTCTGTGGATGAAAAAGATGAAATAACATATGAGAAACTTGAACCCTAGAACTCTATTTATAAAAAGCATTTCGAAAAAGAAAGCTGGCTACTTACGCCGGCAGCCTTTCTCCCAAAGCCGACAACCTTTATGCATAAGTCGGCGGCTTTTAGGCCGGCTTTCCTCAATTTCACAAAATTCACTGAGAGATAAATGCTGGTGCAAGGCCGACGTCTTTTATATATGGGCCGACGGCTTTGACGTTAGCTTAAGTTCTTTCATCCAATTCTATGCATATGTTTTTCTCATGCTCAAATTCATTTATTCAAGGACAAAAATATCCTTTCAAACAACATTATTTTACCATTCTCCCTTCATTATAATTCATTTTTTCTTTATATTACATCTCTCCCCACATAAAAAGAACTTTCATCCTTGAAAGTTACCTAGATTATTGAAAAAGTTCGGGATATCTTGACTTCATGTCTTCTTCCAATTCCCAAGTCGCTTCTCTTTCTGCTTGATTTGTCTATTGAACCTTCACATACTTATTCACTTTTCTTCTCAGGACTTTCTCTTTTGTATCTGAAATCTTTACCGACCTTTCAATCATTAAAAGATTAGGCTGCACTTCCAGCGATTCAAGAGCTACTATCTCATTAGGGTCTCTGACATATTTTCTGAGCATGGATGCATGGAACACATTGTGTACCCCTTCCAAATTAGGCAGTAAAGCTAATCTGTACGCAACATCGCCTATCTTTTCCAATATTTCATATGGTCCCACATATATAGGATTCAACTTTCTTCTCAAACAAAATATGACAATGAAATAGCCATGAATTTCCCAATTTATATTTTATCAATGTGTCATTGAAACTATATATGATTTTTAAATGTGATATATGTGAATTATGTTGACGCATGAAAAATGAGTCGAGCTGTAGTTTTAAAAATAATTAAATATTTTAGAATAGTTAAATATTGAGTTCATAAATTTTTAAGTGTATTAGAATGTATGAAATATGATTAGAATAAGTTAGATTATGCATGTAATTAAATCAACCTTTAGCAGAAATTCTTGCTACAAATAAAGCCCAAGACCACATTTAATTAGCCAAAAGTAAGCTTTATTAATTAGCCAAATCCAAGCCAATTAAAGGACTTAATTAGGGCAGCCACTAAAGTCAACCAAAGGGATAAATATCAACTTTTGAAGTGCAAAGTTCATCCAAAAATTTCAAATCACGATTACACATACCAAAAAGCTTAAAAATTCTATTTATACTCCCTCAAAAGCTCCCCCATGTTCATATACAGCTAAACCCTTCATTTTCTACAATTTAAACCCTCAAAGGCTTGCAACAAGATTATTAAACCAAGGCTCTAAGTCCATATGGTAAGTGTATTCTTCTTATCTTGTTTGTATTTAAGTTGAGTTTTTGTTAGAATAGGGTTTATGCACTAATTGGTGATAGAGTGATTTTATGTATTGATGGCAATTTGAGTAGAATTATATTGCTAGAGGAGTTGTAGTATATGTTTTATATGAATTTTGAAATGTGAGGATGATTATGTTGGGATGGCTTTAGGGTTGAGCAGTGTAAGGGCATGTGAAATTGAAGTGTGAATTTGTGTGATGTTGTAGTTGAATGATTGATGGATTTAAGAGGAGTTAATACTTGTTGAATGGTATTAAGAACATATAGCAAGTTTTGGGAAGTTTAGAATAAGTTGAGAGGATTTTTGAAATGAGTTGATTTTGTAAAAAAAAAAAAACAGAGGAATTCGTAAAAATCATGTGATTTTCTACGTCGGTAGTAGGCTACCGACGTAGTATCCCATGCTGTAGGCATACATGGAAACATTGCCGGTGTTAGGGGTATCCACGGGTGTGGATCAACCCCATGGAACTCTTATAATTTTTTTGGAAATTAGAGTTGCAGTCTACACCGACTCAAAGCCGCCGACGTAGACTAAAGGCTGCCGACGTATTTTTGAACGCTGCCAGTGATGGCAAGCGTTGAGTTTTAGTGCATAGTGTATTGGTTCAACGCCGCCGGCGTTGAAGGATGGCGTGTTTCCTGTAATTTTTATTTTCAAAAATTTCTCCAATATTTTCTAAAGCTTAATATATGATCAATTGAATATTTGTTGTATATTGTATGGTATAAGATGATGTTTAAATACTATGTTATGACTTTGTAATAATTTATTTGCATTTCTTTGATTAGTTATGCTCAAAGCTAGTTGATTATTGCTTGAATTAAGTGAGAAATTCAATATTATCTTGTACAGTGATAGATCATCGCTCGGCTAACCCTATTAGTTCCCGAGCTATTTTAGGTACGCAGTAACTTGCTTGTTTCTTTGCTAGGATAAGCATTATTTAAAGTTATTCTAAATTAAGAAATTTAATAATTGTTTGTTGAGTGTCTTTTATATCGTTGAATCTGATTTGGAGAGTGGTAACCCTACTCAAATTGGGGGCATGGTAGTTTTAGGTGCTTAGACCACCCTTGTCATTTTTATATGATTTTCATAAGTGGTTCAGCAGGTAATCGATGAGGAATTTAGTGTCGGTATAACATTTGTTTATTCTTGAAATGATGTAATATGATTTAATTCAATGTTTATAGGAACACTTGAATTAGGTGATATTATGTATTGAGTTAAGTAAAGTCGAGAAACGACTAGAAACCCCAGATGAGATTACTTAATCGTTATGGATAAACTTATCTAGGATGGTATGAGTATCCGAGCTACTTATATCAACCCCCTTAGCATCGTGATCGTTACTCAGGTTATTGCCCGAAGTTTGAATACTCTCATGATGTATGACTAACTAAAGATTGAATAATAAATAATCAGTTGTTGCATTTTGCATTTAGCTTAAGCATGTGTGAATCACTTGGCATTTGTATTCGTTGCTTGTGTACTGGGCCTTTTGCTCATATTTTAACCATTTCAGGTAATGAATCTAATGAGTTTTATACGAACAGATTTCGAGGATTTTCTTGATGGTTTAGAGGACTAGAGATGACCTTAGACTTGATGAAATCCATATTCTGTAATAGACTACTTACGATAGCTTTTGTAGTTGTATTTAAAGTTCTAGTTTGATTATATTTGTAATTTTGTTAAGGCTTGTAAGAAGCCTTTGGTTGTAATATAAATACGTACTTAGCTATGTATGACTTGGGTTTATTTCTCTTGTGAAATATATAGATTCTTTGATTTGTGTTTACAACTTTATAACACTTAGTGAAAGAGGTAAATGAAACTCTTAACTTAGTGATCCTTCACAAAAATAAGTCTTAAAATTTGTTATTGCATTCAAAAAGAAAGAAACAAGCATAGCCTCTACTCTTCTGACTAAAAAATTGAAGTCATGAGTATCTGAACTTGAATGTTAAAGTGAGGAAGAGTTCTTAGGGGTATTTTGAAACCTGATCACTTTGGTGATGAATCCGGGATGTATCGACTCAATAAACTCACTATAACGAGAAGAGAGGAAAGGCAAAAGTTCAACTTATGAACTTTGAAAAAGATAGAGGATTAAAACCTCCCAAAAAGAAAATAAATGCTTGTATGAAAAAGAAAAGAAATGAATGCAAAGATTCAAATAAAATGAGACTTATAATAACAAAGAAGAAAATCTAAGGAAAAAGTGGATACCATATGCTTTCATTTTGTGTTGCTAAGAATATATATAAGCTAAAAGTCAGTGAACTCTAAATGACTATTTTTCATTAATGGATTGTGTATCTACTTTTGAATTGAATGTTCTTTTGTTAAGAAAAAAACCCAGATTAAAACTTGTTTTGGTTGGATTAGCCTCAAAATTTTAATTAAAGTACTCTAATTGGAAGAAACTAGTGCGGTTAAAGCAATCAGTACAAGAAAAGCAAGTTAAAAAAAAGGGTAAAACAAGAATTGATGCTTGAATCAGAAAAATTGTACTATTTATGATAGAAATTTTGCTTTTAATTGTTTTTCTTGAGGACAAGCAAAAGTTCAAGTGTGGGGGAATTTGATAAGATCATATTTTTCACAACTTTAACAAGTAATTTATGATTAATTTGAGTTGAATTTCATAAAAATTGTCACAATTGGTACTCGAATTGTTTAGGTTTATGTTTCAGGTCAAAAGAAAGCAATTTGAGATGATATTGAAGAATCTTAGGGGATACGCCGGCTAATACGGATCATACGCTGTCGGCATATAGCCGGCTTAGAGGATGATTAGCATATTAATGCTTCAAAACTGCCTCTACACTGCCAGCGTTCCACCAACTTTAACAAAGAACAGAATAAAAAAAATCAAAAACCGGCAAATTTAAATTGATACGTCGCCGGCCTTGGGACGGCATATGAAGAAGATCAGAAGCCAAGTATTTAACACTGGCTTAAAGCTGCCAGTGTAGAGAGGGATATAAGCCAGCTTCTGCAATTTCATTTATACTCCAGCTTTCTGGGAATCTACACCGTTGGCGTTTAGACGGCTTAGAGCATCCATAGGATTGAAATTTTAAGGGCTGTCATATGCACATCCGGCCTTATATTGAATCTGACTAGCTTTTGATATTGCATTTGTACGCCGGCATTTCAAATCCTACGTCGCCGGTGTTGAAGCAGCGTACATTAACCGCAGAATACAAACCGTTAACGCTGAAGCCAAAGCTACCTGTGTACAAGCGGTACACCGCCTGTAAGCCACCAGCGTAGAAGTTGAAACTGCCGACGTACATTTCGTAACTGCAAAAATTTGCTGAAACGTCTGAAGGTTTTGTCTATAAATTAAAAGTTTCCTTGTTAGAGAGACATTCCGAAAATTGATTAGAAAAGTAAGAAAAAGAGAGATTTGCAAATGTTTGAGTTAGTTTTTCCTTTAGGGTACTAAAACCCTAATGTTCTAGCAACTTAGAGATGATCAAGGTTTAGCTACAGTCAAGCAATGCCCATATTGATGGGATTATGGATTTGAAGACTCCAGATTTTGAAATGAAACTATCATTAAGGTGTTTTCAATCTCTGTTTATCAATTTTATTACTTGATTGTATTATTGAGATATTGTTATTCATTGATTATTATGAATAAGTGTAGATGGATTTGATGGAATGATACATGAATTATATTGATATTGGAATTGATTAATTGGGAATTTAATTATTTTTGCTTGTAATCTATTTAATTTGTGCTTGATCAACATAGATTAGATAGAGAGGGTTAGAGATACCCGATTGGGATTCAATAATCCATACAGGTAAAACTTAAGTTTTTGAATGAGATTTGTCATAGGGATATGCAAGCATGTGATAGAACTTAAGATTTCACTGATCTTTATGCGGTTAGGATTACAAATTTAGGTCACTTGGCGGTGCTTATTTTGTAATTATAATTACGATAGTAATTTTGGTGAGAGCAAATTGCTATTAAACTGTTAATCATAGATAAATTACCTTGGTAGGATAGTTTATGCTATGAAAGATATTGTTACTCCGAGAGGTGAGCAATTCTTAGTGAATTTGATTAAATCCCAACTAATCAATTTTAATTATCAATTTGAAGCATAAATCATTTCAAATGAGAATATAAATACATTATCCATATATTATCTGCATCTCTTAAACCTTTATCTCTCATTGTTGTTGCTAGAACATATGGTTTGAGTTCTTCATCACCTGTAGTAAATTTTAGTTAAATTATCATAGATAAATTAAAAAGTTAAACTTTCAATTGTTTAGATTAGGGTAAAATTCGATTTCTAGTAATTAGCCATTAGCTCTTTGTGGACACAACCTGGACTTCCCATAAAATACTACTTTGCACTCGTTGATTTTGCTGACCAGTTAAATGCTACACCATTGTTTCAATAGTGAAAACAAAATCAGTTTCAATCAGCATAACTCTTTTGCCAACTCTGAGCAGCTTGTAATCTCTGTCTAATCAACTTGACCTTATCAATTGCATCCCGCATTAACTCGAGTCCCATCATCTGTCTTTCACCCACTTCTTCCCAGTAAATAGGTGATCTACACTTTCTGCCATACAGTGTTTCAAATAGAGGTATGCCAATCGACACTTGATAATTGTTATTATAAGCAAATTATATTAAAGGTAAATGCTCATCCCAGCTATCCTTGAAGTCCAAAACACATGCTCTTAACATATCTTCCAGAGTTTTGATGGTCCTCTCTGATTGTCCATCAGCCTGTGGATGATAAGCTGTACTGAAACCAATTTGGTGCCCAAATCTTATTGCAAACTCTTCCAAAATCTTCCAACAAATCGAGTATCCCTATCTGATACAATAGTTACCGGTATTCCATGCAACCTTACTATCTCTTTAACATACAACCTTACCAATTGATCCACTTGATACCCAATCTTGATAGGTATGAAGTGTGATACTTTTGTAAGTCTATCCACTATCACTCAAACCGAGTTAAACTTCTCTCTTGTCTTAGGCAAAGCTGTCACGCCCCAAAAGGCGCCCAAAACATGACAGTCCACCACACTCGATATTTAAATAAGTATAACAACCTTAGTCATCCCATAAGTTTACATACTGGGTGTAAGGTGTATTTGCACAACTTTTAGGATCACGCTTTGAATTGAATAGTCTTAAGAAGGCATACAATAGCATTAAGAATAGAAATCACGATAAGGTAAATAAATTAAGTCTTTACAAAAGTCAAAGGTGTATACCCCTGCCAAAATAATAAATAGAAGTCTATCCAGTCTAAAACCATATTACAAACATCAGGGTTTATGTTAAAGAGATTTTTCTAGAAGTCCACGCCTCTAGCTAGGTCTCGACTTCTTCAAAAGCTCCTTCATCCAAAAGATAACCCTGTGAAAAGCGTTCTCTCGAAACGACCAAAAATAGGAACACCACAACAAAACTATCGAGGTATAAGCTAACAGACTTAGTGAGATTCATTTCCAAATATTCAATACTCAACAACAGTACATAACAGACAAGTTATTAGTAACCATATGAATGCACAAGCACATGAGCATACAATATATAAGACCGTCCGAAAATCTTATGTTGAATGGATTTACGCCCTCCATTTGGGGTTAGGTATTTCAAGCCCATACGACCACATTTTAATTCTTTTCACTTCTTATTTGGGTTGATACAGGTGGCCATCTACCACCTTTAAATTTTTATTGTGGTTGATACAGGTGCCCACCCACCACATTTTCAATTCCAGCCCATACGCCATTACTCAAGTTTACAGGCCCCTCGTTGCCCAAATTATTATGCCTTCTTCCCACAAAGGTATAATAACTTATGCAATGTGGATCACTACTTGCTATGCATGTACAGTTTATTCGTATAATCGTTGCATATTAATTTAGCAGATTAAGTGCGATCATAGAGAATTTCAGACCATCCAAGTCTATACTAGCTCATACAGGGATTTTTCAACAAGTCTCGTCTCGATGTATTTATCATTCATTCAACCAAGATTAGATCACAAATCATCATAATTTTATCTTTTGCTAATTCTAATGCCACTACGATTCCAAGCACATACATGAGTATAACTATTTAAGAAATGAACTCACTTGGCCATGGAGAGAGATCCACTAGTCGTAGTAGTCCTCGGGGAGTGAAAATCCGTCCTCTAATTCACCCAAGTACAAGGAGTATCCGAAATGAGTATTTCTTATAAAGTTCTAATAACTTAACAATTCTAACTACTAAGTTCGTCAATTCCTGCATAAGCTAAAGTCCTAATTTTAAATGACCATATCTAACTCATTTTAACTCAGAATTGAGCATATAATATAGCGATACCTATCTACTTCGCAAGATCTATTCATTCCTAATATTATTTCCAAGTTTTGAAAATGTTTATGTCACAAAATAAGCTGATCATTTCTGATCGATCGAAGATTCCAATTACGAAAAATAGTTTTGTGAATATTTGTGATGTTTCTAGCATATAGTTTAACTACACATGCAATATTGATGATTTCCTATCATGAATAACATGATATGAACTTGATGCATGCATGCTATTTACATTATTTACTAAAAGGAAATTTACGAAACTTTTTATTTGTAAAACTCCATGACTATATACTTTTAAGAAATCTAGTTTTCTAACTTTGACATCCTCTTTGTTTTGGATTTATTTTCTTAAGAAAATCACGTTATCCTTGTTCAAATTGAGTTTTCATTAGACCTATTACCCAAGCCTTCATTTCTACATAAAAACTTGCATTTTACACTTTGCAAATATGTTTTCAAATAGGATTTATCCAAAAATCCGAATTTCTTGAACTTAAATTTTTTTGAATGATTCTTTTGGGAAACACTTGTTTAATGCATTAAAACTTAAGACTTTAAGATACCTATTACTTAAGATCTCCATTTAATACATAAAACTTCTATTTTGAGCTTAGATGATAGGTGTTCTTATGGCCTACATTCACAATTACAAATTTCATATGTTGAATACTATCTCAAAATTTTTCATCTAGATTCCACTTCTTGTTTTATACATTATTCTCATCAAAACTCATTTCAACTTATAAAAATCACTACTTAAGGATACCTATTACCTATATCCTTCATTTTTCACATAAAACGTGAGTTTTAAAGTTGATAAAAGGGTTTTCAAAATAGGTCTTTAAAACCATAAGAATTTGTCTTTGAACATTTCAAACAAAAACTTTTCCTTTGTAAGTTTCTTGTTTTATTTGCCTAAGGATCTACCAACTACAACATCTATATACACAAACAAAGCCTTCATGAGCATGAAAACATAAATCATCCATAAGATCATAAATATCAAGCATGGTATAAGCATCTAAAAGCTAGATCTACTACTTATAATGTATGAAATGAAGTTTAAAAGCATGAACATTGAATTTTATGCTAGATCTCTACTTTACTCTACTTTTACATGCATGAATATGAAGATATTTCAACAAAAACTTAATCAAACATAAGATCTACTCTTGTGATGGCCTAATATTCATGATGTAGCATTTTCATGTCCCTAGCAGGTGCTCATGGGGACTTAGAGTGAAAACACTCATGAATAATCTTGCCATTACAAGATTAAATGGTAGGAAAGCTTAAGAATCATCACCTAAAGCTTGAAATAGATGAGAAATGGTGAGAAATGAAGCTTGTGTGTGTGTGTTGATGGGGTGTGAAGTCACGGCAATGAGGGATGAAGAAGAGAGAGTTTTGTGTGCTTTTGAAACAAAAGAAATAAAATGAAAGAGAGAGAAAATAAAACAAATTGAGAGGGAAAAAGGAGCGGGGTGCATCGGCCACAAGGAGTGAGAGAGAGAGATTTGACATTTATTTTGGAAATTGTAATTTATGTAATAAAATGTAATAAATATATAAGTTAGTAAGAACAAAAAATGTCTTGGAAAAGAAAATTTTAATGATAGTTGTAAGGTTGTAAGACTAGGTATGGGTGGTGTGTGTAGTAGGTTGTACTTGTGAATAGTAATAAATATAGATAAGACATTTACTTTATCGGTAGTAAGAAAATATGGGAAAAAAGTCTCCAACTGTAATTTTTATAACCCGAAAAATTATAAAACGTATATTTTTGAAATCCTTATAAAATTTCGATTCTAAGGAGTATTTCGAAATATTTTTTTTAGTTTCTAGTTTCGGGGCTCACTTTTCCGTAATGGAGCTCGGGAAAGCTCGGAATAGAAAATTTTTCGAAATCAAAACTTTTATGGTTTGAAATATACTTTAAAACAATAATCCATATTAAATTATTCTATAAAGGTTCTTTTAAATTGAAATTGAAGAAAAGCCGGATCTAAGGTTCTTAGGCTGCTCCTATTAATCCTGTTTAGGGTTTTGGTTTCGATTTCCGAGGTTTACTAGGTTACTAAGAAAGTCGAGTTTACAAAAGCCAAAACAAAGGCCATGGTGATGTGTTCGCACTTCCACTACGGTATTAACAAAGGTTTCAATTCACCTGCTGGTTTTCTATGTTCAATATTTATCAACTGGCACGTATGACACTTGGAAACATATTCAGCTATTTCCTTTTTCATGTTATTCCACCAATATAGCTTTTTCAAATCTTGGTACATCTTATTACCTCATGGATGGATGGAATAACTAGAATAGTGTGCTTCT
Source organism: Combretum micranthum (assembly GCA_024138025.1). NCBI lineage: Eukaryota > Viridiplantae > Streptophyta > Magnoliopsida > Myrtales > Combretaceae > Combretum > Combretum micranthum. The sequence goes on from JAMXBD010001533.1 coordinate 335,063, forward strand.
TTTAACAACTCTCTCTTAAGATCTCCTTGAACGAGCACACATAATCTTCCTTTATATCGCAGAATACCTTCCTCATCAACATAAAACTCTGGTGCTCTACCAGTCTCCATTCTCTTCTTTATCTCTAAGATACTCTCATCATCTATCCGAGTTGTCTTAATTCTATCTACAAGAGTAGGCTGAATTCTCAAGTTAGCCAATCTTTCACCTACTTGTCTTGTAACTATCTCCAGCTCAAGCTTCCTCGTATCCTTAATCAAATGGCATTCTATTGTAATCTTAGCCGAAAGATTTTCTACTTTTGCTTAAGGCATCAGCTACAACATTCGCCTTTCCTGGATGATACTGAATGTCTATAGCATAGTCCTTGATCAGCTCTAACCACCTTCTCTATCTCATATTCAGCTCTTTTTGGGTAAAGGTGTACTTTAAACTCTTGTGATCTGTATATACCTTGCATCTTTCCCATATAGATAATGTCTCCATAGCTTCAACGCAAGCATAACTGCTGCTAGCTCCATATCACGTGTAGGATAATTCCTTTCATATGGCTTCAATTGTCTGGAAGCATGTGCTATTACCCTGCCCCCTTGCATCAATACACATCCCAATCCTTGAATAGAGGTATCACTGTACATAGCATACTCCTCACCATTCACTGGTAAGGCTAGCACTGGAGCAGACACTAACTTACTACTCAACTGCTGAAAACTAGCTTCACAATCACCACTCCATTCATATCTAACTCCTTTCTGTGTTAATCTGGTCAATGGACTAGCAATCTTTGAAAAATCTTCTACAAATCTCCTATAATATCCTGCTATTCCCAAAAAACTTCTAATTTATGACACAGTCTTAGGTCTTAGCCATTCAACAACTGCTTTCACTTTCTCAAGATCAACTGAAATACCATTACCATCAACTATATGTCTCAAAAAAGAAACTTGTTCCAATCAGAACTCACATTTAGAAAGCTTAGCATACAACTTCTCTTCTTTCAATCTGGTCATAACCAATCTTAGATGCTCCTCATGATCCTCTTTGGACTTAGAATACACCAGCACATCATCAATAAAAACCATGACAAACATATCAAGATAATCTCTAAAACTTTATTCATCAAATCCATAAACACTGCTGGTGCATTTGTGAGACCAAAAGGCATAGCAACAAAATCATAGTGTCCATACCTGTCCTAAAAGTAGTCTTCTGAATATCTTTTGTCTTCACTCTCACTTGGCGATATCTTAATCTTAGATCAATCTTTGAAAACATTGAATCAAATATTTATTAACTAAATATATTGATTATCCAACTATATCCTAATAGATTGTCAAAAAAAAAAAAAAAAAAAAGGCAGGCAAGCCATCTTCTTGGAAGTCTTCTAGAGCCTGTAGAAATAAGAGTTAAGAAAAATTGTTAGAGATTACTTACCTTATCTAAATGGTCATATTGTTGCTCCAAGGGAATAAGATTGGTAAAAAACACTACCTCTTTTTTCACCCCCTTTCTTCTTCTTCTCTTCTATTTTACCAAAAGGAGTTTTGAAATAATTGATCTTCGTCAAATTACTAATTTTCCATAGTATCTTTAATAGCTAAAATGTAATTTTTTCATTCTCTAGCCATCTTTAAAGAAAGGTGATATCATATGTTTGTCTTCTCCTCTTTGATTTGTCTTACTCATACTTTCATTTTTTATAAGATTTGTTCCCTATTTAGTAATTGTTCTAACTCTTACCTTAGTGAATATTAAGTGGATTAGGTACGACAATGGTAAATTTTCAAGAGCTTTTTCAACCCTTGCTAACTTATTTATATATTTTTATTTTTGATAAAACAATGCCAAAGACCATTAACTCTAAAACCTAAGATGTTCGAGCAATTGTTCAAGGGACTGTACGTAGTTATTATTACTTTTATTTCACTCTTTCTAAATGAGATTCATATAGTTCTAGTGATCAAACCACATAAGTTGAGACGCGAAGATTCTTAAATAACCATTTATCATGAGGATGAGTGGACAAAAATCCAGGATAATGATCAAAGGGCCATTTATTAAGACGAAATATATTTTTCTGAAATACAAGATTTGTTTTTTTGCCCCTTTCAATTACACCATCTTCTATCCATCTCTTTTTAAACTAAAGTAGCAATTTGTTATTTGCATGTGTAAGCATAGTTAGACTCCACAAATCTTAAGTCAATAAGACCCTGATCATTCATGCAAGATAAATGATTAAATACTTTATTTTTTTTTAAGAGAAAAGCCCTCTACCAATTTTTGACATGGAGAAATAATGTTATTATGTCTCCCATTTTGCACCAAGGCTAATTACAAATAATGGTAGCAAATTCCCTCAAATTATTCTAGAGAGAACTCAAGGGAAGGCATATATAGCAAGAAAGCACCAAGAAAATGTTATAGTTTCTAACATTAGATGATGATCATTTTATAACAAGTTAAATAATATTCTCAATTCTATCCTATGATCACTTTTAGACAAATATACTTATTATTATGATAGTATAGCAATTAGGTACAAATATCATTCCCACAAGAATCTTGGGTAGTAGTAATTAAACTATACATATTATCTAATTGTAAAAATTGAGTTGACACAATTAAATATCTATACCTACTAATATGATTATCAAATTACCAATCACAAGTCAATATTAAAATATTGATGTAATTTAATCCAATTGTAAGACTATTTAGACTTTGAATTCTCATTAAGCCTTTTATATAACTTCTTAATTCCTTCAGTGAGTGTATTGATCTTGTAAAATTGTGGAATTCCATAATTGAACTTGATATCCTTCTCAAGATTACTAATTTTATTCTTAATTGATTAATTAGATCTCTCCCCAATTAATAAAAACCTAGAATTGCATTAATATTGATGAGTTTACTATTAATTTTAACATTTATTAAGGTTTAACCTAACACATAAGATTTATGTCATTTCATCTCTAAAATTGCATATAAATCTCTCTAATTATGTAAATCTATTCAAATAGCGATGTCTTAATTAATTGGAATAAAATCTATTCCAAACTTAATATTTCCAAGCTATTAATTCAACAAACCATGTTATATTGGACTTAAGAAAACTAATAATCTATTGAAATGAAATAATATTAATTATGTGAATAACCAAGGATTCATCAAAATCTAAATAAAATCATCTACTCCTCACTTATCTAAATAATCAAACCACAAAAAAACACAGAGAAAATATACATCTAACAATCAAATCACCAATAATATAGGAAAATATGAAAAACATGATAAAACCCCTTTAATTGACTAATATTTCAATCTTCGGTTGTCTCATGTATTATTGACTTGCTTTGGTATCTTTCTCTATAGAAATCTCTTCAATCTACAAAAGTTCCCTTTGGAACAAATGAAGTTAGCTATTTATGTTAAGGCAAAGATTTGCTTAACATAGGTGCTGACGTAATCATGTTCAAGCCTACGTTTAACTAAGTCAAAAGAAATCTCTTTGTGAATCTCCTTAACACGACCCTAAACATGAGCACATGTTTATGCTTATGTTAACCACATCATTAACTTTCAAGTCTTTCCTAGACTAACATGACCTAGAGTATAAGTTGTGTTTCATCTTGTGTTATACTTCTATTCTAAACACAACTTCTAACATGGGTCATTTTGGAACTTGTGTTTGAGCTTGGTTAAATTCCATCAAAATATAGGTGAACATAGCCTTTAAAATGACCATGTTACTTAAGATATCGATTGAGGTTTATGTATACAAATATAAATATATGTGACCTTACCTTAGTAAAGGACTAATTGCAAGTGAAATATCATTATAAATCTCATGCATGCATTTATTGTTGCAGTTCTTTATTAGCGTGGACCTCAATTTGATCCTCTAAGATAAGCTAATTCAGTAGCCCATTAAGTTATCATTCATAGTATAATGATGTGTCCTCAAGAATGGGTCTATAGACCCCCATCTTTTTTGCAAGTTATTTTATGTAATAACTCTAGTTATATTTCTTGTTGTCATTTGGTTGATGCTATTGTTGATGTACCGACTCATTTGCAAGTTTAATACAACTACCTCTTATAAGTCACAAAAAAAAAACCCAGTCGAGACCCATGTTAGGATTAATTTATGATAAGTATAGAATTTATAAAATTATAGCTTCAAAACCCTTAACTTGATTTGTGGAGAATCATGCGTCTTAATTTGAAATAACAAAGCAAAGCATACTACTATTTTTAAAATTTAGAAGTGACAGGACCGGCCATTTGTAAACCAACCAACTTGTGAACCATGAAAATCAATTTTATTACCTTAGAATGTATCATTTTGGAGATAGTTCATTTAATGTATCAATGTTTTAAGTGGTTAAAAAAGGAACCAATGTTTTGCAAAGTGAATGAAATGAGGTATTAATGTTTGGTTTAATTCATATAAGTTACAAATATTCGGAATAATTTTCAATTAAGTTTTTATAATTTTCATCATGGTCAATTGTTAATACCTTATTTGACTCATTTTGCAAATTATTGATACCTTTTTTAACCACTTGAAACGTTGATACCTTAAATGAACTTACTTTCAAATAAGGGCTATAAACGCCGAGCTTTTAAAGACTAAGCTCAGCTTATATAAATTGATCGAGCTCGAGCTTTGGTCAAGTTTTTTATTGAGCTTGAAATCTAGCTTGAACCATCTTGTTTATAAAACGAGCTCAATCCGAGTTAAGCTTTTTATCAAGCTTATTGAGCTTTTTATCGAGCCTAAGATTTAAAACCGAGCTTGACTTGTTTAGATAACTCATTTTTCATTTTTTTTCAAACCTAAAATATAATATATGTGCTGCTATAAATATTTATACATTAATATTAAATAGAAATTAGTTCTTGTAATTTTAATTTTGTAGTTACATATAATATAATGTATAAAAAATTACAAATCTATTAGTGAGCTTATTCACGAGCCTACTAAGGAGCCTATTAATGGGCCTAAATGAACTTGTTTACAAGCTGACTTATGAGCATAAATCCAAGTTTAAGCTCATATTGTTTAGATAAATGAGCTTTACTTTAAGCTTGAGCTCGATTCATTTACTAATCTAGCTCGAGTAGCTCGTGAGTAGCTTAGCTCATTTAAAGCTCTACCTGCAAATGTAGATAATTTTCTATGTGATTTACCTAATTTAACCCATGCATATTCTCTAGTGTCTTATTCTAGATTTCTTAGAAATTTTAAGTGAAACATACAGGAATCCATAGCTGAACATTTATTTAGAAGAAATAAGAACCTATTAGATAAAATCACTTGGCTTATGACACACACGTCACATTGGTAAACCATAGGCAGCCACCATCATGCATGAAGTTCATTTTCATTTCTTGTGCATTTCTTATTGAACCAACCCAAATTTAAGTTATAAGACCTATAGTATCTCACAAAAGTTCCTCTTCAACACGCACATGTAAATATTTATTATTACTAAATATTTATATAAGATATCTTCACATATGTAAATGTGGTCCATCAAATATTGAATTAAATCCACATTTAAAAAATCCCAACATTATAGGACTTTTATTGGTAAGTGGTAATTCCATATCAAGAAAATCCCAATATTATAGGATTTTCATTTGGTAATTGCCCATTGAATGTGTTTGATGAAAATACATTATATATAACTAGATTAATGGGGTACCTGGTGTTTTAGTTATCACTAGTAGAGGTGGGCAAAAAAACCAATCGAACAGAACCAATCCGTAACCAAATAGAACCAAACCAAACCAAACCAAAAATATGGTTTTTTTTAATGGTTTGGTTTAAAAATTTTTCAATCTATAAATTTATGATTTGGTTTGGAAGGTAAACCGAACCAATCTATAAAACCGAATCAAACCATTTTAGAAAAATATAATAATATTTTATTATATATTCATATGATTTCATTTGATGTTTATTATTTGGTGAATAATGATTAAAATAGACCTATTCATTTTTAATTTTTTTTGAGGCTCATAATATGTATTTTTTTTTGTTGATGATGAACTATTTTTTTAATTGTTTTTTAATAGCTTTTAACTTTTTAAAGTATAAAATTTATTTATTCAGTTATAAACTCTTATTATGTATTAATTGCTTAATACATTTTATCAGCAGACCATTCTATTTATTGATGAATTTTATTGATAGATGATTTTTTATTTTAGCTAAATTTATTGGTAGAGAATTGACTTGATGGTCCTATTAAAAATTATAAATTATGTCTTATTATGTATTAGTTAGTGAATGTATTTTATTGGTGGATAACTGATTTTCTAGAGAATTACAAATTAAAAGTATGATGAATTCATAAAGTATTTTGTTGTGGTTTATAATATAAGCTTTGCAAAATGATATAAATATTTAAGTATCTACACAAATGTAAAAAAAACTAGAACAAAGAAAATTTTTAGTTAGAATTTTGATTTAATTCGTAATCTAAACCGAACTAAACCGTTATTTAATGGTTTAAAAAATTTCTAATCCGCACCAAACTATTACTTAATGGTTTGGTTTGGGATGAAAAAAACAAACAAACCGTAAATTATGGTTTGATTTGGTTTTAGGAAAAACCGAACCAAACCGATCCGTGCCTACCTCTAATCACTAGTCATTCTTTACATCATCGTATTATGTGTGATAAAACTAAGAAAAACACAGAGTCTTTGTTTTATCGTCGAGGCTAGAGAGGTAAATAAATCTTGTCTAACAATATAAAAATCATTCAATAGATCACAAGGCAATGGTCTAAGGTACTTATAATATTCTTTTATATTCCCCATTTAGTATTTAATTTCATGGTTCTATGTGTGTTTGCCATGAATTTTTGCTAATATTTGGTATTAGAGTGTTAGTATAACCAAGGATGGATGCTGGATTATATGACTATGGAGGTCGAGTTCACTTAAGTTAATCTTAAAATTATTTAGTTATATTCAGTCGCTATTATAATTATATTACATCATATATATTAATGGGAATTTTATTAATGATTTCATTATGGTATATTTCTAAAACTTCTTAAAGGAAATTATTCAAACAATAATTAAGTATTTAATAATTTTATAAAAGCATATATACATGTCAGTTGAAAAAATAAATATTAATTAAAAAATAGGGTTAATATGTTGTATAAGTTTTGCTTTAAAAAAATAAATCATCAAATATATCTAGATATGATTTCTATTTAACTAATTCATATTCATTTCTTAACAATAATTATAGAAAAAATGTTACTAAATCAAATTATATAATTAATATGCAGTATGATTGTTTTTAGCATAAGTAGATCATAAAATATTTAGATAGTATAGTTATTCAAGAATTCATGTACATTTTAATAACAATAATTATAAAAGAAAAAAAGTTACTAAATCAAATTATATAATTAGTGTGCAATTAGATTCAATTGTAATATGGATAATTTAATTATTATTTATGGTATACTTTAAATAAAGATTTGAACTCATGAACCTCTGATATAAAGATATATAATTAACCGCTACACCATACTCATTGTTATGTGTTAGTTTATTCTTATAATATACATAATATATAATATATATAATTTCTTTTTTAAAAATATTAAAAAAATGATCTTTCTAAGTCTGGGGGGCTGAGGTCACTGCCCCCCGAGAACCGCCTCTGAGTATGACATCTATCTTGCTATATATTGTTAAGTTTTGTAAGTATATTTGTACAAAAATATCATGCGTATAATACTCATATATATATTATTAGTTAAAGTTTAGAATTGTTGTTGTCACATGCTGGTATATATACGAAATTGGTTTCAATTTGTTGAGTGGTTAGAAATCATTTATTATTATTATTATTTTAATCTTTATGATGATGAATTCAGTGGCTTGACTCATTGATTTGTATTATGAGGCATATATTTGTGTTTATGCATATATGCCATTCTTTAACAAATCATTGAACATACTCTTTGTATTCTTTACCATACCTATATTTTATTGCAATTTTAATATTTCACAGTTAATTGATTGTGTTAAAGGATTGATAATTCGCAAAGTTATTTATTTTGCGATTGTTCAAATATGCACATGTGATTTATTTGAAGATCAATATATGTTGATTGATTGTTTTTAAGTTAATTAGATCCAATCTAACCAATAAATTGTGCATAAGAATAAATACTTAATTAAATAGATATATCATGATCCATATAATTTTAATTAACTAGGGCCTAGCCACACAACCTTAGTTAATTTAAGATTATAAATTTAGTTTGTTGGATTACATTTGAATAAGAACATTAATTGTAATTTGTTATGTTGAATGTGACAAAACCTACCCGATAGGAGTTTTTATTATGTTTCACATGGTCAAGTTAAAATAAAATGTCAGCCATTTCTTTCTCATTTTCCCTGTAAGTAATAAGAAAGGTAAATTTAGATTAATAGTTTTCTTGTAAAGATTAAAATGAATCTATTTGTGTCATACCCCGAGGGGTATCTTAAATGTGATAGTCTGCCATATCCAATACTAAAGTATAGGAATGACTAATTTAGTTACGCAAAAGCCTCTATTTCATGTACAAGGCATACATCACAATCAAGGAAACGTATCGGAGTAGCGCAATTTTCATCGATAACGATCAAGTAACAAGGTAGGAAAAATACTTGTTATAAAACATAAACATAGTTGATTTACAAACCTTAGGGGCATACCCCTACTATTGTCTTCAAGTTTATATAAATATATTTCCTAGTAATCTCCAAAATACTAACATAACATATATTTCATATAAGGAAATCACAAAATAAATTCGTTCTATGTTCCCATTGCTTCCATAAGAGTTTCAAATCCATTAATGATTTTCTTAATGTCCTAATCTTCGAATAGAGCTATGAGTATACTTGTTTCAATAAAGATCTATGGGAAGTAAGCTTACAACTAGCTTAGTGAGATAGTCCATTTCATTCGCACCGTGAATTCAAACAAATTGATTTAATTTTCACGTATGTGCTATGAATGCTATGCTACAATCGCATGATTACACAAATATATATAGTTATCCAGAAACTACATATAAACGGATTTACCCCTTCATGTCGAAGGTTAGGGAATTATTGATGAAGATCCCCTCGATCTTCTACTGCTAGTCCCTAAGCCATCGCCCAAAGCATTAGGTTGGCACGGTTCCGAACTTAGAGTCACATTCCCTAAGTGATGTGGATTCTCTAGGAAGAGCATGGCCCATGTCCCAGCACGCTAACAGCCCATCCAAATCTACGCATAGGAGTAGTAGCCTTCTGAAAGAAAATGTGACTCGAGGGATGCTATGCGTGAACGCTTTATTTTTCTTTAGCCAAAACTTATTAAGGTTTTTTAGGTGATCAAACAATTTAGCAAATAATAAGCAATCATACAGTAGGTAGATAAAATATTTAAACAGACAATTTGAAGTTGCGATATTCTTAATTCTCATTTCATCACATCACATAGGCATAGAATCACATATGTACATATCCCTATTCTCCATACATATCAGTTTTTATCTTTTCTTAATATACTAATACCACTACTCTACGACCACAAGCAATATAACAAAATTAAGAGGAATCTATTTTGCAATATTCTTATTCGTAGTAATCCTCAGGAAGGGAAATCTCGTAATCCTCATCACTTAGAAAAAAGAAATTCCTAAGATGTGTATTTTGTATAAGTTCTACTTAAACTTTCTAATTCTATTTCACCATGTTCATAAAAAAATCACGTAGAATGAAATTCCAACTTAAAATGGTATAAATTGTTCATTTTAACTCAAAATTCGCACATTATATGTCGTTTTCTACCTACTTGAAAAGATCTATCTATTTATAAGGTTATTTTTATCATAAAAAGCCATTTGAGTTTGAAAACGGTAGGGTACAAAATCATTATGAAATTCCAAGTCCTTAAAACATAATTTTTCAAACTTTTTTCATCTAAAAATCTTTAAGTGAAAATAGAGAAACTTATATGATTGAAAAATCCCTTGAACATATATATGTATATATATAGACTCATATTATATGCATGATTTTAGTGATATTACCTCAATATAAAGTTTGTAAAAAAAAAAAATTCGTGAAAGATAGATTTTGTGAAGGTCATTCTTTCACTTGTGATAAATTGGCTATTTTGTAAATTTGTGGCTTAGCAACAAGAAAGTCATAATTCAATATATATATTTTTAAAATCCTTAAAAGTTTTATATTTTTCACAAATTCTTATTCAACAATTTATTTTTATAAAATATGGTTTTACCTATTTGTGACATAAAACCCAAACGCATTTCTTTTTAAAGAATTTTCTAAGTTTGACTCTTTAAACAAAATTCTAATTGCTAGATTTTGCATGTGTAAAACTTAATTAAAGAAAATCATGATTTTATACTTAATTTGAGCCCATGAATGTTTTATTTTCATGTTAAACTCTTTTAACTAACTGTTTTTGAAATAAGAACCTTTACATGGTTATGAGGAAAATCATTCTAAGTTGTATAAAAGACGTTTCAAGTTTTAGCATACGAGAAAATTAGTGAGTGACTTATTCTATGCTTTCATGCTTACAATATTTATTTATTAATTCATAATTTTTTTTATACATGGACCTTCATTTGAAAATCTTTAGTTTGTTATAAAGTGAGTGTCTAGTCTCTATAAATATATTTGTATTTCCTTAATTCCATAAAAAAATGATTTTGCTTTTTAAAACTTAGTTCCTTAATTGTATACCGATTTTTTTTCTAAGTAATTTTAGCTTAGTGAGTAGATCTTTAACTCGACTTAGAAAAATTGTTTGGTTCTTGGTTTTAATTATGAAGTTGGTAAAAATCCTATAATTAAGTTTTTATGAAAAATTTACATGGAATTGTCACATTAGAGTTTTTAGTAAATCTTATATTACTTATTTCGAAAAGAGAATATTTATTTACGTAGTTACTTCGTGAAGAAATCCTCTTGTTGATACTTTCAAAAATCCATGATAGCTTGTCTATATTTTGAAAAGAATTTATCAAAACAATTTCCAAGTCTTTTGGAAAAATCTTTATTAAGTAACAAAGTTTATTTTAAAGAGAGCTTAGTCTTGTTTTCCTTATTTAAGAAATCTCTTTTTCATTTTTGTTGAGGTAAGAATCAATATGATCATGCATGAATATGAATATGTACTTAGGAGAAAGAGAAAAATATCACATAGGTTAAGAAAACATATACTATGGTCATGTTAAGTTACATGACATGAATGCTAAATATTAGAAAATTTTACCTAAGGTTATGTATTTGTTAAAGAAGAAAATGTAATTGTAGTAATATGTGGGTAGTAGTTTTGTGGAGAAAAAAGAGAGCTTGGAAGAGAAATTTAGAGAGAGAATTTGAGGAGAGAATTTGGTAGAGTTTTGGTAAGGAAAATGAGAAATGTGAAAGAAGTGGAGGGCAATGGGGTATTTATAGAATTTTGGAGTGAAAATTAGATGTAATAAAATAAATTGAAAAAAATAATTAAAAGAGCGAGAGGGCCAATGCACATGAGGAGAGAGAGGGTGTGAGTTAATTTGTTTGTATTTCTATAATGAAAAATAATGTATAAGATGTATATGAATAAAGTTGTATGGGAAAGGTAACTTGTGAAAAGGTATGTTAGAGTGCAAGATATGTTACAAGAAAAAGTAGAGATAGTGAAATAATAATAATATTGAAATAATACTATGAATAGTAGACTAGACAATTAAAATACTGATAGTAAAGAAAATATGTGTAAATATATTATATATTAGCCTACAAAAAAAATTAAAAAACAATATTTTGAAATCCTTATATAATTACAAGTCTTTTGGTGTTATCGAATATTTTTTACTATTCGGGTACCAGGACACTTTTTCAGTAACTGATCCCGTTCGGGTTCAAAACGACTCAAATTTTGAAAATATAATCTTTTAAGTTATCTATATATTCCGACTATAATCCACTATAACTCATTTCTATTATTATCAGGTTCCGAGCGCAGAATTGTCGAATCTAAATCTACTAGAGTTTGTTATAGATTTGTTGACTTTAGGGATCAGGTTTTAATTTCGGCCTTAAGATTTATTCGCAAGATTATAAAATTTTTGGGATTTTTGACCATATTATATTTTTGGTTCAAAATTATCGTTTTATTTTATTTTTTTGGCTTGTTTAATATTTTTTTTTCAGTTTCCAAGATTGTTTAACCGAGTCTAGGTTATGGGTTACTCTGTTTGACTTTGGTGGTTATTGAGTTTTTTTTATTCTAAAATTCACCGAAAGATTAAGGTTTTATTATTTTTTTCGTGAGTGTTATTTAGATATATCATCGTTGATTATTGTTAAGGATCAGATAAGATTTGGTTTGGCATACAGATATTGAACCAAATGATTGTTGGATTTTCCATTTTGTTTTGGAGGGTTCTCTTTTTCTCAAGTTATGAATTTTCGTATTTGATTTATTTATAGTTCGATTTTAACTTGGGTTGGTTTTCAGGGTCTTGTTTTGATATTCAACCTCACGATTATTTCTCTAAGAATTATGCAAATTCAGG